>OX235279.1:84086166-84529995 GCA_944472155.2 Trichobilharzia szidati | reverse complement strand
GTGTACAGTAGCTAACACAATAATATGAAGGCTTGCTTAATTAATATAAATTGAAGTTGTATTCGTAGTCATATTGTAACAGCAGAAGGCAAGACACGGAAGCCAAAGTATATTTATCTTGATCAAACCGCTGTTTATATATATACAGTTGATATTCTGTAACCAATCTCTGAGCATGTGATTTCGATTTACATTGAGCGACATGAAGTAGAATGTTCAAATATACATAGTGTTCTTTTGTTAATGCATTATGTAACCGTGAAAAAAGTATTCTGATTCTAACGTCAAATAGATAGATATATCCTATTCTGTTGCTGATGCCGAGTTGAACTGTGTGAATATGTGAGAATAATATTCCGTTGGTACACATTGTCTGTATCACACTACCACGCTATTTTCAAGGTAATTTTTCGGGAGATTTTGTGGGGATTTGATTTGTTTAAAGTTTTACCACAGGTTGATATCAGTTGGAGAAATGGCCAGCTGTTTCATCCTAGTACTCACTCACTGGGGTTACCTAACTGATATCAATCTGCGGTGAGATTTAGTATCTTAAGGTCAACTAAATATTACTTCTGAATACTTGAATATATCCTGGGAATGATTCAGTGGAAATTAAACTAATATTGCGGTTACAGAGTGATATTGCCTACAAACCAACACTTGAAAATCAATGAGATGCTCACTAGCGACTTGCCCTATTCAGGTGGGTAGTCACCTGGGGTTCTAGTGAGAAGTCGTGACCAGTAGGGTGCAGCAGGTCGGGCGTGAGGACAAATACTCGCCGAAGACATTGGCTAGGGGTCGCGCTATGTCGTGAATTGGCAGAAGTTAGAATTCATGGACCATTGGATCGGGTCCCAGTGGCTTAATGGTATATGAGCTCGCCTTGTAACCAGCAGGTCCTGGGTTCGAATCCCGGTGGGTGCGTACCTCTGAAGAGTCCCACACTAGGACGAAATAGCTGTCCAGTACTCCCAGGTTTTCCAATGGTTCTCTAACTGATGTCAGCTCATGATGAAATCCTGTAACCAATCAAATCCCTACAAACCAACACTTGAAAATGATATTGCTTTTGTTGAAAATTTTAAAATATATGGATACTTTTTTCAGACAGTATATTAATTTGTTAACAAAGTTCTCAAAATAAGCAGTTGTGCAGGAGAAAACTGTGACCTAGTTTCTAGTGAAGAATTACTGAAAAACACTGCAAATGATAAGTACTTTCATGAATTATAGTGTGTGTTCAGAATTCTACTTAATTCCTGAGGTTAATATTGACATTTCAAGTTAGTAGTAAAAATTAATACTGTAGAAATGTATATTTTTCTGACATAATCATAAAATCCTCCATACATTACACTTGATGAATCTTCAGACTGAGGTAATATCAGTGAGACCGAATGAATGGATAGACGGGCTCCGATAGCAGTTTTCTGAGCCTCTGACTACTTTTCAGTTACACAATGTACGATCACAAATTAACTAGAACATTGAGTTATCGTCAGGACCATATGAGAGCATTCAGCTGGGAAGAGTGAGGTATATGCTGCAATGTTTGACACTTACATAATTCCTTCAGACTCAGCTTAGTCGTAGGTTTTTCTCCAGTTTTAAAGAAAAAAACAAACGTCTTGTGATAATTACGTAGAACTACCCTGACCTACGCAGAGTTTAACATTACTCCCGATAATACGCATTTATTTCGTATTGTCATATTATTGTTAGAAATTTATTATTTTTCTGCTTTTCATCTATTTGCGTTGTTTCTCATTTCTCGATGATTTTTACAACTGTTGATATTGATATTTTTATTTCTTATACTTCTTTTCCCAAATATTTGTGTGAAGCTCATTTAAATGAACTGATCTATGGATGTGATGAGTTCAGTGTATTTTATGTCTGTCTATCTCTAAGTTTACTAAAAGACTGTTAAGTCAGCCACTTCAATAGCATTCAAATTTTTATATATATTGTAAAATTCATTTCATTCTATGACTGTTATAAGAATAGGACAGATAGCTGATATACTTCCACTAATTCTGTTACCATACATGATTAGAACTGATATTTTAAAAGTCTTTTTTAAAATGTTGTTATTTACCATTTCCAAAGAACTGTCATCTGGCTGCATCATGGATGATCAGGTTGGAAGAGATAGTGAAACAGCGCGCTGAAAATCCTAGATCAACTCACGTTGACTATCGCTTATATTTAAGTTCAATGCCGGCAAAATCATTTCCAATCTTCGTATTGCAAAATTCTGTAAAGGTGACCAATGAACCGCCAAAAGGATTAAGAGCGAATCTCAGCAGAGCGATTAATGATATCTCAAGGGGAGCATTTGAAACACATGGTACGATAAGGTTATTCTGAACCTTTTTTAAAATATTTTTTCTACAAAAAAGGAAAATGTCAGTTTCCGTAAACTGTGATTCAGAGGTTTAATTGGCTAATAATCAATTTTCATTGCGATTCAGGATTTTCAGGTAGATTGTGTTATATTATGTAAGGAATGGAATGGTTTTAAGAAGAAAATTATCACCAGTCGTTAGCGCTACTTCTTGTTTGTTTGGTTTCTCGTCAGGTTTATCTTCAACCACGGATTTGTTCTCAGAAATAAAAAGAGCTTTTTTGTCATAGGATGAAGTAATAATTCCAAGAAACTTTTGTTAGCTAGTTCTAGAAATAATATTTCTCTTGTTAGATTCTATAAATATCCTCAAATGAAATAGCCAAGAGTGAAGAGAAATAATAACTGCATAAGGCAACTTCAATATCATTTGTTTTAATCAATGTTACATAAGAAAAAATGTACCTCAGAAACATACGTACCCACCTACAAAGAGATTTTATGTCAAACTATACGTGGAGTACCACATCTGAACAGTGTAAATCAGCTGCAATTAATGAAAGTCCTAAGTTGATTGAATAGGATACGTATTTTTAAGACACTTTCAAGTGGTTTTCAATGAAACGAGTGATACTGATCAAGTTTATTAGTAAAGCAATTAATTCGTTGATGTAGTGATTTGCAGGTAGTTTAATTCACTGATGATACCTAGGGCGATAGTGATGCTGAAAGCTTAATCAATAAATCATCTTTATTAGACGATAAAAAGGTGTGTCGGTGGCATAGCGGTTAGGACTCTCGCCGACCATGCACATGGTCCGGGGTTCGATCCCCGGCCGACGCACTCCTTTACCTCGCTAAGCCAGAAATAATGCTGGTGAAGAGGAAAGGTTGGGCATGAGGCTGGCAACCACATCCTGTAAAATAAACACTGCTACAGAAACTTCAAGCCACTAGCTTGAAGCCCTATGTTCCACTGGGGAACGTGAAGCAAAAAAAGTCATCTTTGAAGTTACTTAGAATGCTTTAACCAAGGAGATTTGGCACCCTCCTAAACCTGAAGCATCTATGCAATAATATTGGAGTTTACTTCATGATCTGCGTCTATAATACAACCATGAAATACGTCTTAGCTGAAGCGCCTCTCAAAAAGCAGTTGTTTTCAACATGTAACAATAAACAAAGACAGTGAGGTTAACTAACACCAGTTGACAGTCAGATTGACCATTCCACAAAAACGCAACACAGATTAAACAATTTTAGTCTGTACTCTAGAGCTGAGGAAGGGGACAAATTTACAGCGAACTGATGACATCTTATGAATTTGGTTGTTTCTACTTTACTCTGCCATAGTTATGAACTCATAAATAACGCATGTTTCTTAACGTGTGCCTGTATACTTGTTGGTGAACATCAGTCCCAGCATTGCACCTGATCAGGAATGCCAGTTAGTCGCTTTTCGCCTCCAAATGGTTTTTAACAAAGTGTGACTTCAGTTGTTATGAAGAAAATCTAACTTGCTTAAATCCATAATCCTTTCAGTAAGATTTCACAAGTATTACATGATCAAAGTAGAACATACTGATGCATTATTGATTGTATTTTTGTATCGCATTGTATTCAGGAGGGCTGTCATTTTAAGACGGGAAATACAGCTCTGACTAGTGTATAATTCAGATTTCACTCCATCATAACTTTTTGTATAATTTTGTTTGTTTATTTGTTTCTAATGCAAAGTTCTGGGAGCTGACTGGCGTAAGTTAGTCTTTGGCATATGTTTCTTCCATTCAATTATATTGGAAAGGAAAAAGTTTGGTCCACTAGGTTGGAATATCAGTTACGATTTCAACGACTCAGACAGAGAATGCGCCATATTAAATTTAGAAATGTTTTGTCAAGAGTCCCACATACCATGGGATGCTTTAACCTATATTACAGCTGAGGTAATTAGTACATTATCTTATTTTTTTTAATTTTTTTGTCTTAATTCACTTTCCTTTAAAGAACAGATATTTTCTGGGAATTACTATTCACTCTATATGTTCTTCACAGGAATTCAACCGAAATTCTTTTGCGTTGAGATAATAAGCCAGACTGTGTCTAGTTCAACTCAAGCACAGAAAGACGAGTATATTTTCATAGTGGCTTTTCATCTCTTTTATTCATTATGGTGACTGAAGTAAACGTAAAGCCTGTCTGACAGTTGATTGCCACAAAACATTTAACAGTGGCAGTTTGATGATTTACAAACAATATATATTCAACTCCAATGTGAAGTCAGTGCTACTATACGGATCAGAGACTTGCACTGCGCGTCATAAAGAGCATCTCAAACAAACTACAGACCTTCATTAACAGTTGTCTTCGCTCAATACTCAAGATCAGATGGTCAGCCAGAAAAGATCAGCAACAAGGATCTCTGGCGATGAGCGAACCAACCAGGAACCGATTGTGAAACAAATAGGCAGGAAGAAATGGAGATGGATGGCCATACTCTGAGGAAACCATCAAGTGACATCACTAGACAAGCCATTGCTCGAGTGGAACCCGAAAGGGAAGCGGCGAGTTGGTCGTCAGTGCGAGGGTGACTTGGAGGAGGTCATGTGAAGAGGAGATGAAAACGTGTGGGCAGACTTGGAGCCAGGTGAAGACTCTAGCAGAGAACCGAACGCAATGGAGACGCGCGGCTGAAGCCCTATGTTCCTCTAGGAATTAAAGGAAATAATATATTCAATATGGTCAAGCTTTTGGTTATTGTACTTTAATTTTCTCGTGTTTTTCACTGTGTATTCATTTAATATTATCATATTATCAATAATAAAGAACTAGCTAAAGAGTTGGATTGTCAAATAGGTCTGATTTGCACGTCTGGAAAGTCCTTTTTTCAAATAACATGTTTTAACTTCTTTGAGAAGATTAGTGAAGTTGGAGACAAATCTGAGTCATAAAAAGACTCTACTAAGTGATCTTTGTATTACTAATTTGTCCTCCTGCAGAATAATGATACCTAGCTTCTGACTCTTTTCTAAAAGCACTCTGATAACCAGGGCTTTTATCTAGGTATTATGTGAGTATGTAATAAATAGCTAAACACATTCATTATTATCATTTCACTCCTAATCTCCAATGAAACTTTAGAAGATAGTTAAGGAAATCAAAATAAACCACATTCGCGATACCATTTAAAAAAAACCCGACATTTTGGTTAATTTTGGCACATTTTCAAATCACTATCTTTTGAGT
Organism: Trichobilharzia szidati; assembly: GCA_944472155.2. NCBI lineage: Eukaryota > Metazoa > Platyhelminthes > Trematoda > Strigeidida > Schistosomatidae > Trichobilharzia > Trichobilharzia szidati. Next base: position 84,524,399 of record OX235279.1, on the reverse strand, counting down.
AAACGAATAGGATTTCCAGTGGTTAAAGATGATACCTGGGTAGCAACTGTGTTGCTCAAATGAATCATTAGAACTCCAAATTAGTAAAAACCCCGTCGTAACCTGAACTTCCTTTCACATCAGGTTTTTGATCCATTGTACCAATTATTTTTGTCAGACTGTCATTCTCATCCACAATAAGTGTCTCTTTTACCATTTGGTTAAGTGAAGAACTGCCAAAGAGTGTCAGAAAAGCAGTTAAAAAGATTCACAAACTTTCTTATAATATTTATCTACTTTAGTGATAATTCCATTGTCACCCTTTGTTAACAGGTTATCTATATGAATATTTCATCTTTACTGTGTGGTAAATTAAGCACTTAGTAGTAGTGTGACGAAAGAAGGTTAAATTTAAGAAATTGCGACTTATATTACAAACTTCACTGCATTTTATTCATCCTTATTTTCATGCCAAAAGTAAATATACATGAATTTTAATTTCTGTTGTTATTATACACGAATATAGCATTACTGCCAACAATGAGTTCCCTTTATAATTGAATTTATGCATCATTTGGTTTATTCATCCACCAATAGAAACCCTACTGTTCACCGTAAAGATATGAGCAACCAGGAAATAGTAAAATAATGGAGAAGAAAGCCTTAGCAGTTCACATAAATTAAAATGCTTAAGAAGGCCAATTTTTTAAATAGCCGTTAATGTGGTTGCCTAGCTGAAACCCAGCTTATCGGTACCACTTTATTTTTGCTATAAAACTGTCAATAGTGAGATGGTTTAACTGGACTTTATTCAAGCAACAACGAAATGACATTGTATAGCAACATAATTAAAACTAAAGAACACTAGAGAGGGTATGCAGATGTCTAACCATTATTACTACCAGTAATAGTTACTGCTATAACCATAACCAGATAAACTGTGAAGTAACTTATTCAAAATTTTTCATTACGTTAGATTACTTATGGTGGACGTGTAACAGATTTCTGGGATCAACGATGTTTACGTACAATTCTTCAGCGTTTCTTCCATCCATCTACACTGGAACCAGGTTATGTATATTCACCATCTGGTATTTATTATCCACCGGATAAAACAACACTATCTGAATACTCAGAATATGTGTCTAGCCTTCCATTCAGCGCTGCTCCGGAGTTATTCGGAATGCATGAAAATGCTAATTTAGTCTATCAGGTAATTATTTCCGTATTATAAATTCAGAGTTTTATAAATGTTTGAATGTAAAATATTATCTATAGCTTTAGAACGGGTTATTCATCACTGTTTGCAGAGTTGAAGTTCCTTCCTTTTGATCCAATGACTGATTTGTATGCACATTTCTTCACTCGTGCCCTGAACAGCTGATTGTTAAAGTCTCTAACCTCAGCGTTTACTTGGTTAGTAATCTTATCCTAATCATATGTTTTCAACTGATTTTCTGTTTATGAGTCTCTGATCATTAATTCCAGCATACAGTAATTTGATTTACCACGTAGTCATATAAAATTGTTAACTGCATGAGCAAAATTTATTGGTCATTATCACACAACCATCTGAACTCTATTACTTAGTGTTTTTTCATCTTGACATTTCTGTATGTGAGTGCCAAGTGTTACATCACTCGTGCTGAACATCTGAATGACGATCCGAGAGAGGAAGAGCCCGTGACCAGCGGCTCCCCTCCCCTCCTAACTTTATCATGTTTTAGAACCTTTACAGTATCCCACCTGATTGCAGGATGTTTTAACTAAGTCGCGTTTCACTATAGACGTTAGTTAATATAGGTAATCCCAAGAAGCCTGTTTGGCTTTTCTATATTTAGAAGAAACAACAGATTGAGTGAAGAAATAAATTCCTTTTCATTTAGTTCCTCATCATTGGTTCGACACTAATATATATTTTTTTAAATCAAAATTTTCTTTTACCAACCAACTGGTTATTCTAGTTAATCAGTTTTAGATGGTGAAAGGTCATCAAAACAAATAACTAATAGATGTTAGTAACAAGATATCTGAGTTTTAAAATTAATTACGGAATTCAAGATAAGTTGATTTTTAGGCTTTAGTAACAAGTTAATACATAATCAAGAAATTTGTAAAATAGCAATAATGACTGAGAAGAATAGGATGACTCAGAAGAGTCACGTAAAATACAAACAAATTAATTGAATTAGCTAGAATTGTCAAAAAATTGACAAAGTCAAAAGATAGTTAGTAACAAGGGGAGTGGAAAAAGTTGTTTTTAAAAACTTAATACATTTTATGTAGTTGGCTATGGCATAGAAAGGGGCTGTTTACATTTTTTTGTGAACACATAGATTTGATTTGTTCAAATGAATTCCGATTGCCTCTGCTGTATGTAAAAGTCGTACTCGTAGACCATGGGAGAGGTCGGGTGATATACGATAAATAACTTTAAAAGCTTTGTTAGAGTCTATTTGATGTCCAGTATGGACGGGATGAGCTAGTATTGATCTGCGTATAGCTTTATTCCGACCTTTGCTGCTATTCAGTCCCACCATCTGTGTTGAAGTAACTATTCTAAAGAGTAGTATATTGGAATACATACAAAGATTGGTCACCGGATATTTATTCGTTAAGTCAATACTTAATATATAAAACACGAATTATCGATGAATCAGTGTATAAGTGAAAAATTCTAGGGTACCACAATGCGAAGGAGCGTGCATAGAAGAAAACAGAAATAAAATGATACGCAAAAGAAAACAGTTTATCGAGAAAAAGACAATAAAGATATTAAGAATTCTTCAGGTGATAAAGAGTGAGTACATTCACTCAGATGAATACTGTTCACGCTTACCTATATATGCTATGAAAAATACATAAGTGTATGACTAATGCATAAATGAACAAAATATCTTGCAAGTCATGTCTAGGTGCGTGAAGATTAAAACTAAAAAAATAGTCAGTGGAACAGTTTAGCTGACAGTCTTACTCATTTGTGAATTTGAATAAGCTCTAATATGATAATTGTTGATGAAATCTCAGCTCGAATACGTAAGGTTCATGTGACATTGGTCAACTGAAGTCATCTGTGCTGTAGGCATAATATCTGGCTGTCAGTCGAAGGACTTGTGTACTGCTCAGTAGTCAACTCCCTCCTTATGAGATATACCTATTCAAAACAGAGAATATTTGAAGAGGCTAGTTGTCTCTGACCACATTTGTTTGCCTTGCATCTCTCGTGTTAAGTGGCATGTATGGTGTAATCAGAAATATTGAGGTTGGGTGTAGAGTGTTGGGAAAGACAGACAGAAAGAGAGACAGTCGATGAAATTCTAAAGCTGCATCTATTGAGATGACTAAAACACGTGTTGTGCATGCCAAGCTATCGTCTTCCTCGTCGAGCAATGTTACTGGACATAGGATTAGGTTGGGAGAGAGTTAGAAGTAATCTAATCAAAACAGAGAATTAATCCAAGAAGTTTCTGACTGATGATTTGAGTCATATCAGCAGGTCCAGACAGGCTGTCTGGTTGGAGTTCTGGAGACGCTAAGAATTGAAAATCCAGTTAGGCAGTCAATCAGCCAACCTATCTGTGTAACTTTTCAATGCTCATACTCTATCTCACCCTATTGTATTATAATAAACAAGTGAATGTATAACAACTTGTGCTTAGAAGCAAAGGTAAGTAAGTTCAAATCATTTATTCCTGTGCTATTGTAACAACAGAAGACAAGGCTGGCAACAGATCAGTTTTATTACGAAAACCAACAGGTATTTATATGTATTTTACGTACATTAATAAGGCTTCTGCCCGCAGAAAGAAGGCGGTCTTCTGATTGGTTGTTTGCAAACAAACGCAGTCTTCCGCTTTCTCGTTTTCGATATTTTTCGGAAATGCGAGCCACTTGTCTGCGAATCATATTTGTCCACGTTCAGGTCAGCTGTGATTGGTTGTTGGATCAGCCTCGATTAATTTCTACCAATCAGCGTAGATCAATGTCTACCAATTGGCTAGCAGCTTGCTCTCACCACACTCGTCCCCCCGTCAAATAGCTTCGTACGCAGGCGTTCCGACCTTCTTGGTGCTACATCCTCTAGCTGAGGATTGTTGCTGATCGGCTTGTCCCACTGTACCCATCGTTGGAGCTGACTGGCATTAACTCGTTTCTGTTTGTCACCTCTTCGGACGGTATATACTTGACCCCGTCTTTTTGTGATTCTGTATGGTCCTTCCCACTTTGGCAGGAGTTTCCGTGAACCTGGCCCGCCTCCAACTGTATATCTCCTGTCTCTACACTTCACTTGGTCCCCGACTGCAAAGGTGATGCACCGCGTCTCTTCTTTCATCTGAGACTTCGCGACCTCACTCCGCTGCTTCCGTATTACATTCTTGACGGCCTCTTTCTGCTCTGCTTTTAATTTCGTCGTACTCCACTTTTGGTGAAGGGGCCAGGTTTCGTTGTGTATCGGCAATCGTGCTTTTCTACCATACATCAGTTGAAAGGGTGACTTCTTCGTTGTTTCCTGAGTGGTAGCCCGATGCGTCAGTAAAATCAGTGGAAGCTCCGTTTCCCAGTTACCGCCCTTCGAGGCCAGCCACTCCTTCAGTGTACGGTTGTTTCTCTCCGTTAGGCCATTCGTCTGTGGATGATATGGGGTCGTTCTGATCCTCTTAATGCCCAACTGTTGCAAACGGGAAGTAAATTCTTCACTCTCGAAACAGGGACCTTGGTCTGTCAGTATCGTCTTTGGTACGCCGTGGTCTGCAACGATGTGTTTAACTACTGCGTCTGTCACGGTCTTTGCACGTTGATCTGGGATCGCTACGGCGTCTACCCATCGTGTCGCGTGTTCCGTCATCACCAGGAGGTACTGATTACCATTAGATATCTGGGGAAATGGACCCATGACATCTACGGACCACAAGTCACCTATCGCCGTAACTGGAATCGACTGAAGCGGTGGTCGCATGCACCGGTCGCCTTTCATTAGCTGGCACCGTGAACATCCAAGTACGTATCTTGCTACGTCTTCTCTCATACCTGGCCAGTACATGCTTTGTCTTAGAAGGTCGGTTGTTCTGGCCACGCCTGTATGTGCTAGCTGGTGACATTCTTCTATCATGTCGTGGCGCGTGGACTGAGGTATGATTTTTAGCCAGCTTCCGTCTTTCTCTCGCCAGGTCAGAGTCCCGTAGGCATTCACTCTTAGTCGATCTCTCTGTCTGAGTAGTGTGGTTAGCTCCTTACTCGCCGTAGCTTGATCTACTTCTATCCCGTTGGTTATCACCTGTATCACTGTATTCAGCGTATCATCCAACCTTTGCTTGCGTGCTAGTCTTAGTGGGTCTTGTTCTACAGCATGCACTCCGTAAGCGACCTCGGGCAACTCAGGCTCGTCTTCTGGTCTCGATAACAAATCTGCCAAGACATTTTCACTTCCAGGAACGTGTGAGATCGTAAAATCGTACTCCTGAAGACGCAACATCCACCGTGACAACTTCCCCCGTGGGTCTCTCGCTGTCTTCAAAAATTGTAGCGGTTTATGATCCGTTTCGATGTGGAACCGCCGGCCGAGTAAATAAGGTCGCCATTTGTCGACTGCCCATACCATTGCTAAACATTCTTTCTCTATCGTTGAATACTTTCTCTCTGTGAGTGTTAAAACCCGACTGGCATACTCAACGATTCCATCACCTTGTCTTAGGACCGCACCTATGGCGTAGTCACTGGCATCTGTGCACACTGTGAACTGTCTTCCAGGTACAGGTAGTTTTAGCGTCATTTGTTGGTGGTCGAACAGGTGTTTAATTCTGTCAAATGTCCTCTGCGATTCTTCCGACCAAACAAACTTTGGCTCACCTAGTAGCCTGTATAGAGGGGCTGCTATCTCATTGAAGTTCTTCACGAATCGACTATAAAACGCCGCTCTACCCAACAATTGCCTCAATTTCCTCTTTGAATTCGGGGCTGGAATTGTTTTAATCGTCAAAATTTTCTCCGGTAGTGGTTTAATCTCACCATTTCCTACTTTATGTCCTAACAGAGTAACATTCTTTCTGGCTATCTGGGACTTGGTTTTGTTAATGCGCAGTCCAAACTCTTCGATGCGTCTCAGCACGGCTTCTACATGCTTCACATGATCGTTTTCGTTTTGACTGTATATCACGAGATCATCACCATACACTTCCACGTTTTTCAAGTTCCTAAGTAATAGTGTCATCAGTCTTCTGAAGGTAAACGGTGCACCTGCTAGTCCAAACGGCATGCGTTTAAATCGATATTGTGTCTGGCCCACGCTGAATGCCGTCTTATCTCTATCACCTGGTTTTATCGGTATCTGCCAGTACCCTGAGCGAAGATCGAAAACGGAAAACACATTCGCGCCTTGTAGGCGGTCTAAAGTTTCCACCACTGTTGGCATGGCACACGGTTTTAACTCTGTCATACTGTTTATTTGTCGAAAGTCAACACAGAATCTATACTTCCCATTCGCTTTCTTTACTAACAGCACTGGAGAGTTGTACGGGCTATCAGCTTCTTCAATAATATCGTCTTTTAACATCTCTTGCACTTGTCGCTTCACTTCGCCTTCCAGATGACATGGTATTCTTCGCGATGTAAATGACATTACTTTTGGATTAGTTAACGGAATTTCATGATTCACCTTGTCGCAATAACCGTATGGATCGCCATCTCCAGTGAACAGATGATCGTATTTCTTAATTAAATCTGTCATGTTGTATACCGTCGACAGGTTCACCGCTGCTATCTCGCTGGTCTCATACATTTTGATACGCCCGTATTTCGTGACCACCACTTTCGCTTGCGTGTCAATTATTGCACCAATCTCCCGCAGAAAGTCCGCTCCTAATATCGTTCGCTGTAGTTCGGGCACAACAATGAAAGGAAACGTTACCTCGCACCCTCCAACAACAATCGTACAGTTCGACCTACCCGTTATACGCAACACATGCCCGCCTACTGTTTGTACTGTCAACGAACACGGACTAACGCTCTTACATAAATTCTTATCTATCAACGACACGGCCGCTCCTGTATCTACTAAGCATACTACTTCTCGATCATTTACTCGCAACTTCGAATACATGGCCCCTTTCTCAATCACCCCCACTAAGTCTAGGTTCATACGAAAGAAAGAACAAGCATTATACCGTCTGAAATCTTTCCTTTTCTGTCTTTCTGGGCAGTCTCTTCTCCAGTGTCCTGGCTTGCCGCATTCAAAACATCGGTTTTTCCTATTACCCAACTTTAACGCCGCCACTTCCCGCTGCAATGCTTCAATTTGCTGCTATATATTTTCAATTATTGGTTTGTAGGATTTGTTTGATTGTATGGAGGATTTCATCATGAGCTACATCAGTTAGAGACATCATATTCATTTGGTTTCGGCTGTTCTATAGCGGCTACAGTCGTGCTCTGCAGCTGTCTGGTCACCTTCGCTAGCTCACTAATATCCATCGGTTGCGTTGCGTTAACCAGTTTTAACTGCTGAGAAATGTGGTCTGGTACACTCTCGATGAATTGGGAAGATAGTAACTGCTCTTCTGATTCTTTTTCCAACGTGGGAAGCGCCCGTCGAAGTAAATTCGTCAATTTCACCGCCAATACTAACGGGTCTCCATCAGATCCCAGCCTCGTTGATCGGAACTGCTGCATCGCTAGCTGTCTGTCTGTTGCGCTGTCGAACTCCGATACCAAATTTTCAACCAATCTCTTCCAAGACACTGTGCCGTTTGACCGGTCTACGCTGTCATATGCCGCCTTCGATCGGCCTCTCAACAGCGTCCCCAGAACAACTGCCTTCGCCGCCTGCTCCTTGACACCCACCAGCTCAGCTACGGCTTCGAAATCACGTAGGAAGCTCCGTATGTCTCCCTCCTCAAACGCAGCTGGCCACGGGATCTTCATTTTTCCGGAGGCAGCGACACCAAATGTAACAACAGAAGACAAGGCTGGCAACAGATCAGTTTTATTACGAAAACCAACAGGTATTTATATGTATTTTACGTACATTAATAAGGCTTCTGCCCGCAGAAAGAAGGCGGTCTTCTGATTGGTTGTTTGCAAACAAACGCAGTCTTCCGCTTTCTCGTTTTCGATATTTTTCGGAAATGCGAGCCACTTGTCTGCGAATCATATTTGTCCACGTTCAGGTCAGCTGTGATTGGTTGTTGGATCAGCCTCGATTAATTTCTACCAATCAGCGTAGATCAATGTCTACCAATTGGCTAGCAGCTTGCTCTCACCACACTATAAAGATGTATGCGTGGCACTGAAATTTATATTTGAGCTTAAAAGTATTTGCTGATTACCTGTCTTATAATGGGTTTACCCCATAGATTTTCCCATACCACTCTGTCTCTAACTATGCAAGCAAATATTTTTATCTTTTAATCCATCAACAATTACAAAGCTATCCAGATATAAAGTCGTTTGATGTTTTCTAACAAATAAAGGCATTTTTCACTGTCTCTGTTAATCACACACCAAGTTTACAACAGAATCTTTAATTATTGTTACAGTTTCATTATATGACAACCTTACTGTTGGTTACATATAAATTTCACAAATCTAAATCAGATATTACAGTGTAAACCAGTTCATTCACATAACATGTAGCTTACATAGAATCAAAAGATTTCTGAAGGTTAATAACTAATCTAAGAGCAACTACATTCGACTTGAATTTTGTGCTCATTGGTTTCCAACAACATAGTCTTTCTGTATATTTCAAGACTCTGTATACGATTCTGTTTCATATCATAAGGAGATCAAATTAGAGACCCCATCACTATTCTAAATACAGGAGGACTGCTTGTTGGTTTCCTTTAATTGTCTAACTTCTCTACTTAGCTTAATTAGCCCGATTGCAAGTTTGAATGGTATGGTACTATTTATTTAATAAATGTAATAATTTTAGAAAGTGTTTTTCATGAATAACCTTTTGAATGTTAATTTTACAATTTGAATTTCAAAAGCTTCAAGAGACTAGTAAACTGATATCTGTCATACTCAGTGTTCAACCGCGTACAAGTACATCAGCTATGGGTAAAACAAGTGATGAATTAGTTTATGAGAATGCAGATTCAATATTAAAAAAACTTCCAGAAAAACTTAATATTGAAGAAGCTCGTTCAGATTTATTTGAAACTGATGCTAAAGGCCGAGTTGATTCACTAACTACTGTACTCACTCAAGAAATTGATCGATTCAATAAATTACTAAGCATTATCAAGGTATGTTGTGGTGTATATTATTTATTTTATTTTTTTTGGTTTTATTTCATTCGCTATTATTTTATATTGCTAATTATCAGTGAAATTATTCAAAACATCTTCATCATTTGTGCTACTGACTGCTGATTGACCTGAAAGAATCCAATGGTCATTGATTGGTTATTAAATAACTCTTGGTATGCTTTTCACCTAAGTGATAACTAAGTCGTCAGATTTGCATGTCTTGATAATTCAACGAGCTAATTGGAATCATTTATTGCTGAGGTTAAACTATAAAATAAAATTCACTTGACAATGATAAAATTACAGTTATCTACCATCACTACCTAAATGTTTTGCATCAATTTGTAGGCTCTGAAGAGAGTTCATACTACCTTCTGGACAGAATTTGATGCAATTAGGATATTTTTTCAAGCATCCTAAGTCCCAGTTATGTTGTCTTTCTAAAACGTTCGGCATTCCCAAATAGTCTGCATCCGACTTGATGGATTAAAAAGGCAGATAGATGAAAGAAGTATGCCACATCAAAATACAACTTGTCTAGGAGCATTTCATACATTTGTTCCCCTTAATGAATTTGAACAAAGCAACAACTACAGATTTAGCAGAATAAAATGGTACCATATTTTATTTCGTCGCCTTCTCTTCAGCTGCTTACAGGGCAAAAACATTATTAAATGTCTAGGAGCACTTATCAAGACTAGGCAGAAAAACACTATCTCCAATCGAGTTGCTAATAAATCTTACTAACATTTTTACCTATATGGTACAAGTTGTAATCTTCACAAGGAAATAAGTTCATGGAGGATTTCATCATGAGCTGACATCAGTTAGAGAACCACAGGAAAATCTGAGAGTACTGGACAGCTGTTTCGTCCTAGTTTGGGACTCTTCAACAGTACGCACGGAACAGCTATCTAGTACTCCCAGGTTTTCCAGTGGTTCTCTAACTGATGTCAGCCCATGATGAAATCCTCCATGCAATCAAAAAAATCCCTACAAAACCAATACTTGAAATAAGTTCATCTGATGTTTCTGTAATTTTTCATAACAAACACTAACATTTAAATAACTCACTAGTACTTCAATAACTTTGCTATTTTACTTTTGTTTTCCACTACAGAATTCGTTAAAGCAACTTAGAAAAGCTATTAAAGGTTTTGTTGTAATGTCAGAAGACTTGGAAGGCATTTATACAGCATTTCTACAAAATTCAATACCAGAAATGTGGTCGTCTAAAGCTTATCCAAGTTTAAAACCACTAGGAAGTTGGGTTAAAGATTTAGTATTACGCTGTGATTTTATTCATACTTGGATGATCAGAGGAAAACCAATTTCATTTTGGATATCTGGGTTCTTCTTTCCTCAGGGTAAATACAGTTTCTTTATATACCTGCAGTTGTAAGCATTAAAATATTTTATCATTTAAGGCTTGTTTGAAGACAGTCATTCATTGCCAAATAGAATGTCTTTTTACTTATTTTTGATAGTCGTTACTTATTTATTGGTTTACACAGCTTTTGATAGAGTATACCTTTAGGTTAATTCGTAAAATTCACAAACTAGAGCATATTCTTATTTCTGAAGGATTTTTCCCCATAATAACCTAATAGCTCAATCGCCAGAATAGGATGGAAGTGTTAATTGTCCTACCGCTACGATATTTGACGGTTAGGTTCATTATTAAGTGATTGAAAATTGATCGAGATAGAAAGTGTTGGTTTGCATGGATCTGATTGATTATCATGTCTATCAAGTGCTGACATCAATTAGAGAACCATCAGAAATTCAAAGATTACTGGATAGGAGTTTCCCCCCCCCCCCCAGTTAGAGACTATTCAGCAGTACGCGTCCACCAGGGGTTCAAAATTAGGGCATCCCGGTAACAAGCAGAGGTAGCAGACCATTCAGCCAGTAGGACACAAATGGTCTACGACCTCTCCTTGTAACCGAGAAAAAAAAATGAAATTTTGATTATCTCAAGATTCAAGGAAATGCGCTTATCATGAAATGCATTTTGGAGGGTTTTTAGAGTTACTTTCTTCATCCGATTTAACCTCCCATAGATAACAGACAGTGAAAAAGAAATTTGATCGCACTGTTGGATGGGATTCGTTATATAAACAAATGAATAAATGAATGACTCACACATGTGATTTAAACGCCCAAATTCAAAATCTTCCATGAATTTGTTACATACCATTCCAGTTTGAAATTTATTAAAATCTTCCATTAGTCTCCTCAAATTCCAAGAAGCTGATTTTCTTCTTAATATCGATACAATATACTTCTATTTACCATCATTAATAATAGTTATATTGTAGAAAACAAGAATGATGAAGCCAGGTACAGTGTTTATTTAAATCAATTACAATGAACATTAACACAATACTAAACATTGATCAGTGAACAAAGAATATTCTTTTCGATAAGTTGTTCTTTACTTTCTACAGTTATTAAATAAGGAATAATTGCTATTTGACAACATTAATCTTGTTTTTATGACATCGAATTACTAATACCACGAAAATCCTTTTTCTCTCCTTATTTTTTATGTTGATATTCATTCATATGAAGTTATTAGGCAGATAGAATGAAATTCAATCCGAACATTTATCACGGGCATTCTTTAATATATATGTGTGTGTAGTCATTCATAATAATTTACTTCAGGTAGGTAGTTACCTGGCTCCTAGTGGGAATTCGTGACCAGTGAAGCAGGTCGGGGGTGAGGAAAAATACTTGTCGATAACATTCTCTAGTGGTCGCGCCATATGACGAATTGACATAAGTTGGAATTCATGGGCCATTGGATAGGATCCCAGTGGCTTAATGCTCTACGAGCTCGCCTTGTAACCAAAAGGTCCTAAGTTCGAACACTGGCTATGGGTGCGTACCGATGGAGAGTCCTAGACTAGGAAGAAACAGCTGTCCAGTACTCCCAAGTTTTCCAATGGTCCTTTAATCGATATCAGTTTATGATGAAATCCTGTAACCAATCAATCAAATCCCTGCAAACCAACATCTGAACTTCGTTAACCATTTACTACTTATTAGTGAGCTGGTGGATATAGAGGTTCACCCAGGGAGGTTTGAAAACCCTGATTACAAACCTCTAGTTTGAACTGTATTCTTCTAGTTACAGTTAACTGACACACATCTCCCTCGTATAAAACTCGTATATTTTTATCGTAATGACTTGGTGTAACACAGAACAAATTACAGTCCTCTGTCACTTGCTTCGTCTAATAAGATTTTACTAGTTAAATGGAAACTTTCATTATTTTTTTCCTGAAGACTCCACAACATGTACTACTTAAATTTATACTTCTAAGTAGCACATATCTCAATATATTTAGTTAATTAAATAAATGATAAGTGCTGGAATTTTCCTGGATAAAATATATGTTTGACTGCATATGTTATTCTTTTCTTCATTTTTCATTGTGTTCTATCAAATTTATCCTGTACAGAGAAGCCTTCAAGGAAGTAATGTAAGGATTTTTCATGAAATTAAATCACTTAACTAATCCAACATGATAAGTTATCGAAATGTATCCCAAAAACAATGTGAAACGCCCACAGTGTATACTAAGTGAACTGGTTAGTTGTTGTTGTTGTTCCCTTGGGTTCCTAGTGGAACATAGGGCTTCAACTGCACGTCTCCACTTGCTTCTGTCTTGTGCTGTACTTATCACTTGCATCCATGTTAATCCATACTGTTTCATTTCCTCTTCACACGATCTCCTCCATGTCACCCTTGGACGTCCCACTCGCCGCTTCCCTTTCGGGTTCCACTCGAGCTACGGCCTGACGCGCGATGTCACCCAGCGGCCTCCTCAGCGAGTGTCCAATCCATCTCCACTTTCTCCGGCATATTTGTTGAGCGATTGGCTCCTGTTTTGTTTGTTCCTATAGTTTCTTGTTTGTGATTCTTTCCGGCCATCTAATCTTCAGTATAGAACGAAGACAGTTGTTGATAAAGGTTTGCAACCTGTTGAAAATATTCTTGGTGACCCGCCAAGTTTCTGATCCGTATAGCAAAACTGACTTGACGTTTGTATTGAAAATCCGAATTTTGTTGTTGATGCAGGCTGAGTGACGAAGATTTCCAGATTGGTTTCAGGTTGATGAATGTGTTTCTCGCCTTTCCGATTCTCGATTTGACATCCTCGTCCGTTCCTCCTGTAGTTGAAACAATGCTCCCTAGATAAGTGAATGAAGTAACCTCTTTCAAATCCCTCCCGTTGATGGTGATTGGCGCTGGATGTTGCTGCTGCTGTTGTTGTTATTGTTGGTTGGTTGGTTATTTTGATAACCTCCGTCTTGTCTATGTTCACCTGCAGTCCTGTCTTTGCTGCTTCTTCGACCAAGTGAACTGGTTAAATGCAGTTTAAATAGCGAGCTGACGTCAGTTGTAGAAACACTGAAAACTGACTACTTGGTAGTTGTTTCGTCTTAGTTCATGGCTCTTCAGTAGCAGGCACCCACTAGGGATCTAAACCAGCACCTGCAAACGAACACTTGAAAACTAATCTTATTCCCACTAGTGATCAGCTACAGAATGAAACTGCTTGGAATCCAGTGAAACGTCGTGACTAGTGGAGTTCACCTAGTCGGGTGTCAGGACAGATACTTGCCGATGACATTGTCTGTCATCGTGTATCATGAACTGGAAGAATTGCAAATTGATGGGCGATTAGGTTCCATCCTAGTGGCTGAATAACCAACGGGTTCGCCACCTAAAGGTGCCTTGTGGAGTTATGGGTATGTACTGCTGAAGAAACACTTGTCCAATACTCCATAGTTTCCAGTGGTCTTCCAAGTGATGTCAGCTGGTTATCTGACTTAAACCCTATAACCCAATACATGACAGTTTAAACACTGTGAAGCAAGCAATGTGACTCATGAGTTAGCTACCGTCTGCTCACCCGCATTTTGCAACAACACTGACAAAGAAGATCAATGACTGAGCCACAAACGAGAAAACTAAATTCACAGCTTCGTTTATTAATCTGCAGAAAGTGAAATTAACTGTTGCTGTTTTTTTTTCTAGGTTTTCTAACTGGAATCTTACAGAATTATGCCAGAAAGTATGATTATCCGATAGATCACTTAACTTTTAATTTTAATGTCCTACCACACTATCGTCATCAAGAAGAAATTTCTCTTGCAACATCTAAACTACGTTTAAGCGAAGTATTGGAATGTGATGCAAATCTACGTGAACCGGAAGACGGTGTACTTGTGCACGGATTATATATGGATGGTTTCAGGTGAATAAATTATTTTCTCTTTATAAGTACATGTTATGTCATAATTTGCAAATACGAAAAATTCATCTATCTAAAGTAATGCAACTAAGTTAGTTATCATTAGGTGGCCTATTCCAGCTTTACAAAAGTAAACGGTGAACGGGATATCTTAGTTTTTTATATGTATATGGTTGTATGTATTTGTACGTCAATGTTTTATGTTATAAAAGTTTTGCTGCTAGCTAAGGTTGACTGTCATTGAAGAGTTTTGAGAATCAATCTTCTTCATTTTCAACTCCCTTTCACCACAGATTCATCACACGCGTCTCCAAATTTGATCAATCATATATTTTACATCTTTTCATTGTACCCTAGTTAAATCAGAAAAGAAAAAACCGTAGTGAGGATATAATTTATAGAGAAACAAATTTGCTGTACCATCATGACAGTCTAGTTGAATGGATAGAATGCATTGCGAGGTGAATTTCCTCAGGTAGTTGTTCTTATGTGATTTTGCATTACACCCTAAGAGGGATGCCGTAATCACATCAGATATTACGTTTGACTGTTTTAAAGGTGTTTTATCAACTTTTTTACAAGGCTGGAATATCTATAATGGTACTTGCTATGCTACGCGCGAAAATACCACGCGATAGCTTTTATCCTCGTCCCAAAATAGACCATAATTGGTAGATGGTTTTCTGTGGTAATCTGAACAAATATGTCACTATGTTTAGAATATGTATTCAGTAATAAGTTTACGTGCTGTTTTCCGAATCTTCCTGTACATTATCTTCCAACAACTATAAAGAGATATTTTGATATAAGGATAAAACTTGAGCAATGTGGTAGAGTATACCTCCATTGTGGACATTCTGAATGTAGTCTTCTTCACAAAATGACAAATGAAAAGATAATTGTAATTGAAAACCGATAGATAACTATCTGTTTCTGTCTCCTTAATCTTAGGAATAGTTACTCTACATCTATTCAAAGACTGAATTTGAGTGCCTCATTACAGAGTTCAATGGCCATTATTTTTAAAGTTTACTATCCTGTTTTAGTATCATCGATTTACATGCATTTTTGAAGAGTTTAAGTAAAACAACTAGCTGTTCAGCCCTATCTAATTCTTATAATTTTCTTCACTGTTGCATTTTATATTCTGTTTAATAAAACATGTTAATTATTTTTTGTTGTATGTAGATGGGATGATAAGACTATGCAAGTGACTGACTCCATACTTGGAGAAATGTTAGCAGTTATGCCCGTGTTGCATATGAAGCCAGAAATGGATTATACACCAGATCCAAGTCACTACATAGCACCGTTATATAAAACAGCAGCAAGAGCTGGTGTGTTGTCAACAACTGGTAAGTGTCTTGTGCACATTACAAGGTCATATGTGTGTATTCGCTTTATTTCTCCCAAAAACATTTTCAGTGATTGATGGGTATTTTATATGCACAAGATTAATGTTCATTATAGTTTGTTTACTGAAAGAAATTTCAGACAACGATTGCAATGACTAACCGACGGGGTTCAACATAGAAATTTACACAGAAATGCAGCAGTTCATACAGCACGCAAAGATAGAGACAAGAGATTTCTAAAAAAAAAACTCTAGTGAGCAGAGATGTGATGGAGAAAGAATAATAAGATCAAAAAAAGGGATAATGGATATCGGAGACCACAGAGAGTGAATGCATCTGTGCTACTGAGAACAATCTCGAGCCATATCATCAAAAATTTCCAGTCACTGGTACTTAGAATCTCGAGGACCCCAACCAGGCATGCAGTCTGAAACACCCTATGAGACGCAAACCAAGTGTCAAAGACTTCATGGAGTGGTACCAGGTTTTGGTTTGACCTCCCGTAACTCTTTTACAACCTAACTCTGTATCAACTAACATTACTCGTCAAAGGACGTGGTAGCCTGGTATGCGTAACATGTGTCAGCGGGTGTAGCTTCACACCTTCATCGACTGACTTACTCTCCTTACCAAACACTTTATGCTTAACGTCGATATTGCTCACTATATTACAACACTTAGCAGGGGAGACGGACACAAACATCTGGGGTCAAAAACAGCTAACCTCTTCATATTTTCCACTCTCACTGACCATGTGTCACAGTCATAAAAGAGGAGAGAGTGAACTGCTTTGCAGTGAACACATCCATTGATCGATAGCCAGATACCACGGCTGCTTTCGAATTTTAGATTTCTGAACCTCTGGTTTCTGTTCACATCGTCTGTGTATTAACAGTCACGCTTTATAAAGTTTCAAGATAATCTCAGTCCTAATAATAAACGACTGCGTGACTTTAGGTCAGGTTATCGCCTTTTCCTTAGTTTAATATCTCTGTGGTGGTGTGATGCAGACAATATTTGCCAACGGAATATTATTCTCACATACTCCCACAGTTCAATTCAGCAGTAGCAACAGAATACAATAGATCTATTTGAACATTCTATTTGATGTTAGAGACAGGATACTTTTCACACAGTTATATACTGCATTAATAAAAGAATCCTATGTATATTTGAACATTCTATTTCATGTCGTCCAATGTAAACCGAAATCACACGCTCAGTGATTTGTTAAAGAATATAAACCGTACATATATGAACTGAAGTTTGATCAATGAAAAGTAGACCTATGCTTCTGTGTCTTGCCTTCTGCTGTTACAACTCTTTTTCCTTTCGTAGATGATAGACAATAGTTCAGCTAGCCTTTCTGTAAAAATTAGATTCATTCCGAGACTAAGACAGTTTTCATCACAGATTAAAATTAGTTGGAAAGTCCTTAGCTATTTTGCTGGAAACTATTAATCTAGACAGAAATAGTCGTTCATTACTTCATGTTATTTTACCGGCTACTTTGCGATAAAGGCTGCTTTGAAATATATAAATTGGATTTGTGTATTTTCGGCTATATCTTAACCATGTTTGCATTCGAGTTTTATTCTGCAATGTTGTTACAACGATTTCTTGTCCATCAATAAGTCAGCTATTTGGCCAATATACCTTATTCGAATACATACATGGCGTCTAAGAAGTTGATTGCTTTGGGTGTGTCAGTGAGTAGGTGAGTACAAACCCAGCCATTGTCTTATATACTCATATTTGAAGATAAAGTGGACAAGCTGCCCAATGAAATAAATCAACAGCACGGAAATAAAAGACAGATAGTGTTTATATTAGCCATAATTTCCCGCTTGAGTGATTGAAAGGCAATCTACTCGTTTAATAACTCACAATTCTGTATTCATTCCCTTAACTGGTTGTGATTTTTCTACTACTAAAGACTTTTAAACTAGAATCAAAGAATAGTATTTGGTTCTGGGTTGTTAGCAATCAAATCTTCATCAACTTGACATCAATAAACATTTAATATTTCATTCTGATGGCACTGTCTTCTGTATTTTCAAAATTCTAAACACAAAATCACTTTATTTCGCATGTCACAGAACTATAATCTTCTTATAAGAAGAAAACCACATATTTACAACAACCTTATAAATGATTATCTTACCCCAGTGGCTCTCACATCTGTAGACAGAGAAACATTCCTACCGGTCCTTTAATTAAATCCATCTTTGATTGGTAAACCGAGTTCATAGAAAAATGTCTAGCAGAAGCTGACTGGCAAAAGCATTAAACTACTTTTTCTTTCACACCTCACTTAAATGTAATCAAAGTATGAGCGAAAGAATTAAAATTCGAACGATTTGAAAAAGATATTGTTAAAACATCCGTCTCAATGAATAAATAATGTAACAACAGGTATCAATGAAAACAAAACACGTAGATCAGCGAAGAGTCTCTTTTCGGCGAATTCATCTTCTTAGCTGTACAATCGCAAATATATATGCATTGTTTTGTATATATGTGTACAACAGGTATCTACATCGCAATCTTTTTTTCAGAATTGTTTTGGTTACTTAGCTGTTCGAACCTCACATTCATTGAATAACTGAGCTTGTTATTCTATGCTGACCGTTTTTTGTGATTAAGTATGCCATTATTCCCATTTTATATGGCAACAAACATGAGGCACATTGGGTTTATCATTTACAAAAATATATGCGAGATTTGTTTTACAAAATTTAGAAATTGCCTTTGCCAGTTTCTTATATTAATATTTCGATTTAGGTCATTCAACGAATTTCGTAGTGGAGATTGATTTGCCTCACTCAATGACCTCAGGTTATTGGATTGAAAAAGGCGCTGCCTTATTATGTATGAGTAACGAGTAATGTAGTTAACAACAGTTTATTTTAGTTCATTACAAAAAGCACAGAAAGGTAGTCATGTGTTACATATTGTCAGTTGTGGTTGATAGTTATTTTGTTATGTGTTTTTGTTTATTAGTGCCCGTGTTAAAAAGTATTTCTGCATTTAAGAATCGGTTTGATGTTGAGGAGTGCTTGTGGGAAAACTCAGTAATTTAGCAGATGTTTGTATATAAGACTATCAATCACACTCAGGTATACGAGAGCTTAGAACACTACTACTACCACAGCTGTACAATCGTCAATAAAAAGAGTGAGTAAGATGAATGTTTAATTGGAACAGATTGACATAGTTCATTTTAGTACCTGAAGAAATGTGATGATGCGACTGGCCCTATTCAGGTAGATAGTTACCTGGGGTTCCAGTGGGAAGTCGTGACCAGTAGGGTGCAGCAGGTCGGGTATGGGGACAAATACTCGCCGAAGACATTGGCTAGCGATCACACTATATCGTGAATTGGCAGAAGTTAGAATTCACGGGCCATTGGATCGGGTCCCAGTGGCTTAATGGTATACGAGCTCGCCTTGTAACCAGAAGGTCCTGGGTTCGAACCCCGGTGGGTGCGTACTGATGACGAGTCCCAAACTAGAACGAAACAGCTGTCCAGTACTCCCTGCAGGTTTTCCAATGGTTCTCTAACCAATGTCAGCTCATGATGAAATCCTGTAACTGATTTTCTTTTGTCCAAGGTCAGTATCAGTCGACAATTCAGCCATATTTTACTATCATTGGGCTTTTTCTGAATCATTAGACATCTTTTAAAGTCAGAAGAAAATGATATTGGTTTCCGTTTTGTAAGCAATCATTTGCTGTCTTTACAGCCTAATTAACACACTTAGTGCATAATGAAGTTAGTATTTTACATATCGTCTGCTATCTGGTCGGTGTGATTTGAATTTGGTTTCAAGAATTCATACTTCAGAATAAAAGATGCTGGTAGATTTTTAAACATCTCATAACCAAGTTACACAGCATTTTGTAATTATATTTATTCTGACTGTAATGTTAGAATCTGTGCTCAATAATCTTATAGAGAAGACTACTCAGTTTTACTATAGGATCCCATATTCCAATGAGATAAAGAATCTTTGATTTATTGTAATTTCTCACAGTGAAGTGAGTAAAGTGTGCTCATGTGCACCGACAAATAGTTAGTTGTGGTTTATTTCAGGTGGCTGGAAGCACTACGTGTTTTCATTTTCATGACTATTGATATTTACCTCTAACTTTTGTAAATAATGACACCATAAATATTCGAAACGACACTACTCACTAGTAGTTCTAGAGACATTAATACTGCGTTTTTCACATCCTCTCAGACAGTACTAAACAGACCGGTGATTTACTTTATAGTAAATAATACAGCACATACTTCTAGAAGTTGAGTGAGCTCACTCAATCGTATTAGTGGATACCCAGCTACCGGTTAGTTAATCTAAAGCTGTTTCAAAGAAGAAAGTGTCTGAGATGATATGGAGTTGAGTATATGGTGAGACTCCCAGCCTTTTTAAGATTGTAAGCGAATACAAACAAGCAGGAAATCTAAGATACGTAGTGCTTCCCTACCATCACTGAACAAACAATAAGCACTACAGTAGTGGGTGATCACAACATCAACTTCTTTGACTTAGGACAATTTGTGCTACGGATTATGAAATGAAATCAGATGATCTGCAGTAACCAATCGGTATAAGTAGTCAAGTTTCTAGACAAGCTAGTTTCATTTTTTAATTACTAATAAATTGTATTTTCTCTGTGATTTAGAGTGCACAGTTATCTGTTCACTCCTTTATCTGCATGTGAGTTTTCTGGACCATTGAAAGGTAAATAAATACAAAATACAAACTGGAAGTTAAATCCAATGAAATTTGACAGCTTAATTAGTGGAATTCAACATAACTTAATTCACTTCGTATTGTTCAGATAGACAAGTGTCATAATTTGATGTGCTCCTGAATTACAGTAACCCTGACATTGATTTTAAATAAGCGAAACTTTTTCCAATGATGAGCTCCCTTTTATCTCCCCAGTGAACTTTTAAATTCTCATTTTGTTCAGATGTAGTATATTTTGTAAAATAAACGTCAGAAAAAGCAATGGTCGTGGTTTCAAACAGAAATACTGTTAACGAACACCACAGTTGAATAGGTGTAGAGTATCTCAGATATTCCCCAGTATGAGCCTATACAGAACAATTAGAAAGATGTCAGTCAAATGAAAGTTTTCAGTTCTCTTTATATCGATGCCTCTATTTTTCATCATTTTCCATCAATGCATCCTTTAGGTATGTCAACTAATTTTATTGTTGCTGTTCCACTGAAAACAAACAAACCACCAGCGTATTGGATTGAAATGGGATCAAGTTTACTATGTGAATGTGTAAATTCATGAAGAGAGAAAAAGGATAATCTTTTCCTGTGTGCAAAAGAATCATTATCTTTAAACAAAAAACATATAAACAAGGCAAAAACAAAATATCTTTAAAAACAATTAATCTATCTATGACTTATTCTTTGTACTGAATCTTGTGAGAGATACTTAAACCGAAAAATGTTATTTAGTATGAAAATACATGTTTTACGCAATCTAAAATCTAAATCTAGTGTGTATGTGTATTCATCAGATGATAGCCAATGTCGGCCTTAATTCTTCAGTAGTAAACGCAATTTTAGCAACCATGTTTATTGCTCACTATCCAACATAGGACCTGTGCAGTATTTCCTTTGCAGCTGTAAGTCATAGCTGTCATTGGTGGAAGATATGAAAAGATTGAGGGGGGTGGGTTTACTAGACAACAGATGTCCCCAAACAATTATTAGAGAGAAGTCCAGTAGTTCCACAAAGAGTCTCTTTTCAGCGAATTCATTTTCACAGCTGTACAATTGCAAATATATATGGTTGTTTTGTACATTAAATTTGTCAAACGAAAATACAAATAGTAAATTTTTGGTGGAGGAATTGGTTGTTGATATAAGAGGGTAGTAACAAAAGTGATGAGTTGTCACAAACAATTGTTAAAAAAGAGGTGCGTAATAATATGAATAGTTTGATGAAAAAGTTGTGCTCAGGGTAAACATGCAAAGAAAAGAAAATACGGAGTTATGTAAGAGTTCTAAAGGAATACAAGATTTCTAAGTAGTTAGAGAAACATGCGAACAAGCAAAAGTTAAGTCAGATCAACAGAGTTGTTACCATGATAGTAGAAGTGGCTGACTAATTTTCTTTTGTATGCGTAGTTCTGGTACTTATGACTGAATGGCTGTGGTTTCTGCAATGCAGGTTGTTCTTCACTTTGTAGATTACTTTGTAGCAGGAGGCGTTTGTTGAGATGGAATGACCAGTGGTGATGAGATGTTCGATTATTGCACTCCTTATACGGCCACTACTTCCTTTCTGTAGCCATGCTGGCTAGTGTTCTTTGACCCTTTTTGACAGGATGTGCATCGAACGACCGATGTACCTGGCTCCACCGCCACAGATGAACTGATATATACACAAAGAAATGGTCAGGTGCGAGATCTTGTCCTCTGAACTTCTGCAGATCAGTGGGCGACTGGAGAACACCAATCTCAGTGTTGCCTAGAAGAAAGTTCTTCTTAAAGAGGTGGAAATTTCTCCTCTTAAGGATATCACTAAGTGGGTCATCTTTGAAGTCGAGGTTCATGTAAAGTATTTTTTTGGCACGGATGGCGTCTCTCGCTTTCGGATTTTCTGTTTGATGTTTCTGTCTACGAATCTTGATGAATAACCGTTTAGTATGAAGATTTCTTCTTCCACGGTATCAGAGCTGCAGATGCGTCGGACGCGAGTAGCAAGGGACCTATTTGGGTTTCTTCTTCGACTGATTGGTACCCAGCTGTAGAAGCTTGTAAGTAGGCCGCTCCACATGAGTTTCGTATGGATGGACCTTTTTAAGGTTCCATCAGCTCTTCTTGTAAGTTCAACACCAAGAAAAGAGATTTTAGATCTGTTTTCTATTTCAAGAGTAAACTTTGTAGCTGAATGGCAGTTGTTGAATATTTGTAGTAATTGATTAAGATCGTAACCATCATCACAGATAGTAAAGATGTCGTTCACATATCTAGCATTCAATCGGAAATTACCAGTAGTTGGTTTGAGTGGGCCATTCTCGAGGTTTGCCATGAAGCAGTCTGCTAGCAATGGGCCCAGTGGAGAACCAATCTTGTTATCTGTAAATAACATCTTTGCATGTGAATTGTACATTAAGTGTACATCTCAGTAGTAGTTCCAATAAACAATCACTTTCCCGTGTTAGTTGTAGTAATATGGCGAGTAACAGCAGAAATATGTAATTGGATATATTAAATGTTATAACCTGAAGTAGAAACTAGTGATCCAGGAAGATTTACATAGCTTTTCATAAACTGAGTTCATAGGAAGAAATAAACAACAACCATTACATCCTAACTCTTCCTTATTGTGACAGTGGGAGATTGAAAACTGAGAGGCGCTAACAATATGGTTTCATTGTTTATTTTTGTTGAGGATGCCAGTGTCACCTCGTCTGCATAACAGCATACTTTTGTCCATTGATTACTGCATAGAAATATGGTTTCTTATTGATATAAGTATAAAACTTGGGCATTGTGGTAGAGTATAACTCCATAATGGATAAGATTTTATTTTAATAAATCACACAGTGTTGTACAGTTAAATTAACTGATGACGTTTCGAGCACAAACTATTGCTCATAATCATATCAAGTTTCTTGATTTGATTATGAGCAATAGTTTGTGCTCGAAACGTCATCAGTTAATTTAACTGTACAACACTGTGTGATTTATTAAAATAAAATCTTATCCATCATATGGTTTCTTAGCCACTTCAAGTGGAAGACCTTAGATACAATTAAATATGAGCAAAAACCACTCTATTAATAAGATTTTCAATAATTAGTGCCTTCGACTCAATAATTTTGCGTTTAAATGTAAAAGCAAAACAGTGGAATTTCTTCTGAAATAGAAATAGATGGGAACGATGTTCGGCTTGACTAGTAGAAATATGTGGGTATAGATTTTTCATATCTATAATCAGTTTGCTAAGTTAATCGGTAAACATCGCCCGTACAAACATTATTCTACCTCTTTCGTTGTTTACAACTGTATGTTTATATGAGTAGGACCTGGGTACTGTAGCAGAGCCTAATTCCACGTCCAATAGCTTATTTGACATCACATATCCAATATCTTTTTGACAAGTTTGTAAGAATCAGATGATTCCTTGGTGTCCACTCCTTGTTTGTTTGGAAAGCTTGGAGGATTGATAAAGTACTACTAACAGCGTGACGTCACAACAGCATTTTACTGCTTATAATCATATTCAAGTGAAAAAATAGAAGTGTACATGTTATCAGTTGTTAGGGATTCATCTGAAAGATGTTTTATGTGAGAATGATCGATAGACATGATCAAAAAGGATTTTCCAGACTGGCTAGGTGATTACTCTTTCAGCTTACAGAAGTATGCCAGTACTGATAGTCACAACATTACATAGAAGGAAATTTTAAAAAAATGACTGAGTTCCAGTTCTGTCATAGAGTAAATTAATTTGATAAAACCACACAGGGATACAGTACTACTTACTGATGATGTCTCACGCATAATTTATCACTCATCATTGTATCAAGAGTTTATGGAATATATTCTCCCATAGTACTCAAGTTCTGTTTTTATATCAGTGACTGAGTTTCAACATAAAACACTGCACAAAAGTACGACAGTCGAAGAAGCCACACTTCATAAAGCACACAAATGTGGAAGAAAAAGGCAAGGAAATTACACTGAAAAGAAATGTAGAGGGAAAGAAATAAATAGATGGAGAGAAGCAGAATTTAATGTATCTAGGAGTTCATAGAGAGTGAATAGATCTCCGCCATTGAGAACGATTTTGAGCGATGTCAACAACAGTCTCAAGAAACTGATTCTTACCCCCTCATGTATCCCGGTCAGGTAGTCTGTTTGCACCTGCTGATATGACTCAAACCATCAGTCAGAAATTTCTTGGATTAATTCTGTGTTTTGATTAGATTACTTCTAACTCTCTACCAACCTAATCCTATGTCCAGTAACATTGATCGACGAGGAAGACGATAGCTTGGCATGCACAACACGTGTTTTAGTCATCTCAATAGATGCAGCTTTAGAATTTCATCGACTGTCTCTCTTTCTGTCTGTCTTTCCCAACACTCTACACCCAACCTCAATATTTCTGATTACACCATACATGCCACTTAACACGAGAGATGCAAGGCAAACAAATGTGGTCAGAGACAACTAGCCTCTTCAAATATTCTCTGTTTTGAATAGGTATATCTCACAAGGAGGGAGTTGACTACTGAGCAGTACACAAGTCCTTCGACTGACAGCCAGATATTATGCCTACAGCACAGATGACTTCAGTTGACCAATGTCACATGAACCTTTCGTATTCGAGCTGAGATTTCATCAACAATTATCATATTAGAGCTTATTCAAATTCACAAATGAGTAAGGCTGTCAGCTAAACTGTTCCACGCACTATTTTCAGACTAGAAGTCGGTGTAATTCCGTCCTGTACTATCGCCTTACATTTTTGTGGTACGAGTCGCATGCTAATCGTACTATATCTGCTGAATTTGTTTGGAAAACTCTACACTTTGTCAGCATCTTCACCTAGAAGAACTATATCACCTGCATAATCTAAATCGACGAAACACTTCCCTCTTAACGAGTCAACCCCTAAGTCGCTGAAATCAGTTAGGATCACATCCATTAATACATCTATCATGAAACTAGACATAAGTTAGGACAGTGGTTATCCCTGACGGCCCCCACTGATTGTGACTACTTCAGGTGACAACTCTGCATATGTTATTCCAGAGCCGCATGAATACTAACAAAAATCTTAGATTGTTACGATACACTTTCTTGGCACTATTTTCACCTCCATAGATTGTCATAGTCTTCTAGATCGACGATGTCAATTTCCGTTTTCAGGTTAAAAAATATGGCGAGTGTTGGACGTCGGTAAGAATGCGTATGTTTCAGAATCTAGAAGAATAAAGGATTGAGAGAAGATACACTTACTTTTCAGTTAAGTAATGGGCTCCACCTCTATCCTAATATACTTAGTAATTCTAATCGATTACAGAAATTCGCCATTTTTGAGTAGAACTGTAGATGATGATCTAGCTGGAAAGCAAGTATTTCAGTCTGTTGAAGAGTGGAGATATGATCAATACACACTCGGTCGCGCCTAAAAATTATCTAGTTTTCGTGGGTTTGTTTCTCCGGATTACCGTCTGAATCTATGCGGGATTATTGTGCCGATAAGTTTAGACAATATATTAGTCAAGCTGATCTCCCTACGGTTATCACATTAAGACTTGTCTCCCTTCTAAAAAACTGCGATAACCAATCATTTGCATCAGTCTGTCTCAGATTCCCATACACTGCCTAAAGTCTTAGTTAACCTAACAATTTATCATCACCATACTTAAGCACCTTTGTAGTCATACTATGTAGTCCAGATGCTTTTGCCTCATTTTAGACTGCAGACTCTCGCAACTTCAGATAAATTTCAGGGACTGATGTCTACATCCTATTCGAGCAAGTATTGAATACTGGGAAAATTAAGCATGGCTGTAAGCTAGTTGAAACGCTCATCAAATTGTTACCTCTAACGTCTCCATCATTTATCCTGAGATATCGTTAAAAGACCGCTTTTCTAAGAAATCGTTCCGCTCACCACTGATTTCTCAATATCTCCTTATTGAATCAGAATTATTGTCTGATATTCCAACCGCTGATAGCTGCTACCTTGACGTAGTGGTGGTGGGGCTTGCACATCGCAATAGCTCAACAAGCAACACCGTCTGGAACATGTGTACTGTGCCACGAACGTCGTTTGGATAACGGGTAGGAAAAAAGCAGTTACACATTTTTTCGCGATTTGCAACTGACACTGTGTGAGATGAAGTTTCACCATTTTGCTTTGGAAGCAGAAATTATCTGCTCCATACCATAAAGGAGAACCCTAGACGCATGGTGCTGTATCCTAGTGATTGAGTGAGTTGAGTAGTTTGGTACCGCTCATAACAACCAGTAGCGCATATTATGATGTGAATAAATTAGGTTCCCATAGGAAACTGTGGTGAAGTTTCAGTTCGAGCTGTGTAAATTACGAATTTCGATAGAGAAAGAAAGACCAGATTTGCAGTAGAAAACAATATCATTCTATTTCACAGGTTCTCATCATCTGCAAACTACCTGAAATTACAATGGTTATAAATAATAATATTTCATACTTCAATATTTGAAAGGTAATAGAGAAAACACTATAAAATGAACGCATCCGGAATATAAGTATTACAACTTTTAGTTTAAGTTACCACCAATTTATATGCTATCAAACTATGAAAAAAAAGAGGGGTGAGAGAAGACAGAAACATCTAATAAACAGTGTTAGCTTGTACATCAACATGGCAACTCAATAAGGTTAAAGTTCACCAAATTGAAAACTTGCTCAATGAGCTGAGCCTACTAGTGTGTCTGACTAATCAGTGTAATGAAAGTAATACGGTTACCAAGGGAGTGAGATTGACTACACCCTCTTTCTGTGTGCATAAGTTTGGTCTGAAACGTTTGATTGAAATTGCTTCAGCAAATCGTAGTAGATTCGCTGTCCTTTGTAGGTTTAATATTTTCAACGATTTTGGACAAAATGACCCGTATCCACAAGGTGTCTGGTAATTGCACTTTGTAAATATCTGCTTCCTTTTAAGCATAAGTTTCTTGGAGTATGCTCTGAAAGCAGGAGAGAAGCCCTTCTTTCTGTCCTTCCAATGTACTTTCTGCCGCAGGTGCATGTAAATTTATGAATGCATTTGGAGGTAACATCAGCAGGATACTTATCCAGTTTCGAATGTGACGGGCCTTAAGCAGTTGTCCCTTAACTCTGAAGTCACACAATACTCATACTTTCTGCCCCAAGTAGTTTTTGAAAAATCATCTTCCACTGTTGGTGACCGGAAAATGATAACCGCCTACATACTCACATTAGCACACAAAGCTTTTCTATAAAAATAAAACAGAGAGAGTAACGTTAATTGTCGAGCATTAGTACTAAAAGAATTTCGTACACGACGAAGAGTGAATATATCTACACCACTATAAAAGATCTTCAGACATTTCACAAAAGGCACAGTACAGAATGTTGACAACAACAATTTTGTTAACTACATGCTCTCTCAGTTGCATACAATTACCTAAGAGTTTGATGAAAGCAGGAACAACAGCTTTTGCAGAATAATATGGTACCATCTGAGTAGATAGGATTAATCAGTGACGCACATACAAATATTGAATTTACTATGGAACATGAAAATAATAGAAAGTTCCATTTCCTTGACATTTCCATGCAACGCCTAGAAGACGGTAGTCTCCCTAGGTCAATTTACCGAAAGCCTACATGGAGCGGACAATACCTACATTTCAGTAGTTTTTGTACAGTTAGCTTTAAACGAGCATTAGTCAAGACTCTATAATGTAGAGGTAGGAGAATATGCTCTGCAGAAAAATCAGGGGAGTAATTTATGATTCTAGAAAAAATGTTGAAAAACAATGGTTTCCCCGAAAGATTCATTAACAGATATAGATGTGAAGCCTCAAACATCAAGCGAATCACAGTGGGAAAAAGCCTGTCTTCATTCAACTCGAATCTAAAATTGAAAATACTGCAGCAATAATCAACGGAAGATTGAGTACATCACTAGCCAGAGCCTTTCCTGCAGCTAAGTTGGTTTCTGTCTATCGGACAACATGCCCTTTGGTGCAGTCAAAAGCCAACATACACTCTTTGCATTGTTAATTCCAACTGTGTATACAAATTTACGTGTATCTGTGAGAGCAGTTACACTGGGAGAACAGAAAGAAGAGTACACCTCCGATCTTCTGAACATGTATCTGCATCTCAAGGGAACAAACGCTTACAAAAGTGCCATTATCAGGTATCTCCTTGATACGAATCATGAGGTGCTAGTCGAAAAATCCTTTAAAATTATCAACAGACGAAAAAGTTCAATTCTCCTCAAGTTTGCCGCAACAATCTCTATCGAACCCCTTAAACTCAATTTGTGCTCAGAAAGAAGTAGTTATCGATCTTCCCTTACCCTGGTAACCGGATGCCTTTATTCTATCTTCCATTCAATTACATAATCCCTGACTTTAACCTCACCTCCTGCTTCTGATGCCGTGTAGTTTTGCTTGTCTCCTGTTTCTATGATTTGAGTTGAACTCAGTACATTGTTAACTAGTTAGTCACTCATCATCTTACGTACCTCTCATCTTTATTAGGCAACTCCTTTGGCATTGTATGCTTACACTTACTTTGTTTAAACTTGAACTACCTATCTAAAACTACATAAGTATAATCTTCTGACCACTGTTCACTAATTCCGGAACCTCTTGTCAACTGACATCATGCAAAAAATTGCAAGTATGTTAAAACTGCACATAAACTTATTAATTTATTTAGGCTGTGAGTAGATGACAAGAAGCTAACGAAATAAATGATGGTACCATATTATTCTGCAAATACTGTTGCTCTTGCTTTATTTTAAATTCACAAGGGGGAATAAATGTATGGAAATATCTAAAAGGTTGGGACTAAACATAATCATTTTATTTGGTACATTCATCCTCAAAACAAATAACAACGAAAATATCGGTTATTTCCGAATGACAGTGTACAACTCCGTAGGTTTCTACACGGCTGAATAATTTACAACCGTTTGGCGCAACGTACTTGCTCAGTAGCTATTTCACAAGGAGAAATTGCAACATCTCTCGATGAAGAGCCAAGTGTCACTCTCTGTTCAT
Source organism: Trichobilharzia szidati (assembly GCA_944472155.2). Lineage (NCBI taxonomy): Eukaryota > Metazoa > Platyhelminthes > Trematoda > Strigeidida > Schistosomatidae > Trichobilharzia > Trichobilharzia szidati. Next base: position 84,494,745 of record OX235279.1, on the reverse strand, counting down.
AAAATATGGGCAGTGGTGACATCTGAGTTCCAAAAACCGACGCAGTAAGAGGATATAACTATTGCATCCTGATGATATGGTCCTGAAATATTCTTGGTCTTCATAAATTTATCTTTTCCGAGCTGAACTTAGTCTTCCAATCACTACGGACACCTAGGAGAATACATTAACGAAGCTCTTTTCAAAAAGACCATCAGTAAAAGTTCACATGATGTTTATGGAAGGTGTAACAAGACTTATCGGTAATAAGAAACTGCCACCAGGAACCACTTAAATCTGTACAAACAATACTCAAATTCCCAACAGTTTTGCTCACGAATTTTGTCGACTTGAACACCTACCTATAAAACCCTTTCCACATAGAGATATACATCAAAAGTCAAGAATCAAATGATTTACGATTAACAATGTGTTCCACGTCCTGTAAACACCAGAAAGTATTATGATTCTCCTTATTTTTATGGACTTAAAAGCCTACAAGACTTCCATTTAATGACATCCCGAAGTTGTATTCCAAATACACTGATTTGTACTATTACAACTTGTGAAACTGCATAGTAATGCCTTAATCAAATTAGTAAAAAGTAAAACTAACGTGTAAAGTAACAATAATCCGCTAAGGAGAATAATATAGGACTTGTGAATCATGCCAGGGAAGTGATAGTGGCTGGACCTGTTTCTTTCGCACACGGAGTTCCAGTTATTTAGTGGATTCCAATGGCAATTTATTTGGTATCCAGGCTTTATGTCCTTTTTGAACCAGGGAGTCTAACTTATTTTCTGCACTTCGTAAACATCTGCTTCATTAGCACTTGTTTTTGTTTGCCTGAATGAATATACTATCCAAATAACTTAATACCCAACTAAACAAACCACTTCGCATCCTGATTTTTAAATATTGTTTTATACTGTGGGAATTAACAGCTTTTGACAAAAAGTCGTCCTTTTTTAGGTAGAATGTAAAAACTTTTCAAAAGTAATTTACCACGAATGTACGGATTGTCATCTACTTAAGCATTAACATTTGAGCACCTTGGAAGAGAACAATGAAGTACTATGATGTCCTGGATTAGGTTATTACCAACTTGTGTGAATGCACGACTCAACAGTGTCTCACATAGTAATGTAGGATTAAGGAACCAAACAACTAACATTTCCAACTGCAGTAAAACAAACTACTGAGCTTTTAAAAATCTGGTAGAAATGCTGCCAATTTATTCAATGAAGACAAATAGCACATAGAGCAGATGGCAAGGCTAAAAGACGTTATAAAGATCAAAGTATTGCGTAAGCATTTTGTCAGCTGTTGTGAGATGAAAAAACTAAATGCAAAACATGGTGAATGCATCTTACACAGAAAAATACAGGAAGTGAACATTCTGGAGAAAACCGTGATAGGTTATGATAGCTTTATGAAATAATAACACTAAGCATTTTAATAAATGACACAAATACCTTTTATACACTGAAGTGAAATATAATCCAGGGACTGTACATATATTTTAAAAGACGAATAATAATACTGTAATCGTTTCTGTACATTCTCAGTACTCTTCACTCATTAGAAAGTATCTTCATCCAATATAACGTCAGTAGTACTCTCATTTAAAACATTGACATCTTCATCTTCATAATCTAACGGACTATCTTCATCTTCATCCTCCTGCTCCTCCTCCTCGTCCTCCTCCTCCTCCTCATCATCATCGTCATATACAACAATATTCCACTCTTCAGTTGGGATGTCAGCTTTGTCCATTGTAGACGGATCTTCTAGTTCAATACCTGGTGGTAGTTGGGCCTGCACTTCTTCCTTTTCTGTAGTAGCTTCATCGTGTATTACGAAATCGGTATCATAATCTTTATACCACGCTGGTAGACGCCGAGCTCGGGATATTCGACGAGTAGATGTAGTCGGCTCTCTTGAGACACTAGCTGTGATGTGTTCTTCTCCATCTTGTGCCTTCCGATTAATAGACTTTACAAATGTGATTGTACGTCTGGTAACACCTATAGAAGGAAGAACAGTGAACATGTGTAAGACAAACATGTATGCTCACAATAACTAGTGAGTTTCAAAGGTGACTATTAAAAACCCTGAGGTAGATTAAATTTGATATTTCAAAAAAAACGAGCTGCTATTGAATGACTGGATTGTCAACGTACAATTTTGCATAAATGAGCATCATATCATGCTACCACTTCCACAAGAACGAAGCTAATGTTATTAAAAATTATGAAGCCACTGCTAGAATCGTGTCGCTGGTTAGTTGATGAGAAAAATGATCTTAGTGCCAACTCATCAGCATCTCACTCAAAAAGGCAGTATTATTTTAACTACATGCAACAAACCAATCAGGGAATGAATTGTAAGGTAGGACAGGCGTCCATCATTCTGAAACTACTGTGGAGGCCTACAGCACTCGGTACAAGGATAAATATCCATATTTTCAAAGTTTGCTGAGTCAGTGCTTCTGTATGGCTAACACTTGGTGCATGGGCTACCAGAAGCACTATATATATATATATATATATATATATATATATATATATATATATATAAAGATTGGGAACAAATTTACTTTGCTTGGTCTTTTCTCCCCTGAATCTTAACATGAGAGAAAACATACATTTTGGATAAATCTATAGGACGATCGAACTTTGAGCACAAAATAGCTGTTAATTTTTAATTCACATTCCCTAGATACAGTACGGTTTGTAGACCATCCGCATGATGCAATTGGTAAACTATGACGTTAGAGTGATCACAGTCAAGGTTGCATACACTCAGACATTAGTTTAGAAGAGATGAACTTACTACCGTTCGCATCAACTTCCTCATAGACATCACCTTCATTATCACCCATGTCATCACCTTCACCACCGGTCTCTGCCTCCTCGTCATCTTCGTATCCATCCATAAGTCGACTTCTTTTGGACAACTTTAATTTTGGCCTCCGTCGCTTTGTATATGAGTAGCGAGCAGGAGGCAGTTCAAGACCACCATCTTCTCCATCTTCTTCTTGACGTCGATGTTGATCATGATGTCGATCTAACAGCATGATTGAGTTTGTTGTGAATTCACAATGACCATAACGGCATTTGAGGCGGCCAACTGCTCCTCTTGACTGACGTGCGTTACGTTCTTCAGCATGCATGTTGCGGATATGCGTATCTAATTCCTTTTTTAACTCAAATGTGGATTCGCAATAACGACAGACGTGACGACGATTGACTTTCAAAGCATGAGCTCTTGTTATATGATGATTCAGTTGATTGAAACCAGGGAATCCACGTTCACCACACACTGGACATGATATTATTTGACTGCCTTCGTGAGCTTTAACGTGGGCTTTTAGTGATGCCACGTCACTCACATATGCATTGCATGGTAAACATCGAAATTTAGTTTGAAGAGTGCGTACAATCCGACAACTCCGTGTATGTTTATTCAGATTGTATATACTGTCGAAGGTAACCGCACATCCCAAGCATTCTAAAGCTAACTAGAGTAGATTAGACTAACATGCATATATTCAACTTACTTGTGAGGAAGACATCATCGCAAAGTGTTCACGAAGTTCATGTTCCCTTGTCCGCAGGTGAGCAAGATAAATATCATACGATGAAAAGGCTTTATTACACGTATCGCAACGAAATATTTTATCACGATGAATATGGCGATTCCGATGGGTTTTCATATTGGCTTTTTGTGCAAACCGTTTATTACAAACATCACACACAAAGGGTTTCTCTCCAGTGTGAGCACGTTTATGATGTTCCATGGTTCCGCCGTTGTTTGTCATGTAGTTACACTGGTCACAATGAAATTTGAAATTAGCAGGATTTCTTTTGGGCTTTTTGGGATCAACATGACTACGTCGAGCATGAAGAAATAGTTGACTGAGGGTCTCAAAAAACTCTTCACACTGCCGACACGTATATACTTTAACGAAATGCTTTTCTCGCATATGTTTAGTAAAAGCATTGGCATTGGCATACATTGCCGGACACGATGGACAGCGGTACGTTACACCACTAGATTGACCTAATGTAACGAAACCTGGCCCTAAACCGGACGGGTCATAATACGCTTTTGAGTTTGGGTCCCAAAGTTGCATTTGATCTGCTGGTAGCTCAATTACTTGTGTTCCTTCCATACTGGGGTCGGCGAACTTTTTTTAAATGTGGTGAAAAATTTGGAGACTTACCTGCAGATACTCTGTGCCATTTTCAGTCGCAATAGCTGTGACAGCGCCTGAAGCGATCAAACTTTCCAGTGTCGTTGTATCATCAGCCGCAATCAGAACCATTTCTTCTCCTTCGTTAGATAATCCCATTCCGTCCAACTGCAAAACAACTTGTCCATCTTCAGTTGAGCTTAGTGGTATGGCAGTGTATGTACCATCAGCATTTGCAATATACGCTGAAGGTTCACTGGAATCAACCAATTGATCTGACATATTCAGCTAAATTATCCTATTAAACCCCGTTCTAAAAAGTTAGTGGATCAATGCAACATTTGTGTTTATTTCGCAAACTGACTGTAAAGAAAACCAGTGGAGATTGAGTAGTAGCATGAGTAACGAAGAAATAAAATATAAACACTCAAAAAACTGAGAATTAAGTACGGCACTACATAAGCATACAATTCAGTGAACCATTTACATGCTACTCAACTAGACTGCACCGCACGGCTTTCCGAAATAAAAACCGGAATCCCCGTAGTATTACGTAACCAATACACATGAGAAATCAAGTCAAAGTATAAACCAATTGGAGGATGACACTAGTTCAAACTACTTGAAAATAGAATAGTTGGAACGAAATGAGTGAACCATTTGAATATGAACAGGAAGATACCCGGCACTGAGTTACTTTAGGGTAACACCACACTAAGACCGAGCTCCGTTTCAGCGCCTACGTACTCAAACTCTTCGATCCCGGCTTTCTTACAAAGGGAAAGAGAACGATAACTCAATTTCTTGAATGGCAATGCCATCCCAATTATGCTACTGAAACGCGCCATTATCGACCACAATCTGAATACACATGTCTGCTGATGAAGTGACAACAAAATGAAGTTCTAATAGAAACTATGGCTTTACATGATAAACTGCAGTGAAATGATTTTTGTGACATGGTCTAGGCACAGAAGCGATGGGTTTCAAGATTCGAATCCCGTAACAGAGTTGACCCGTGTGGCTGGCTTGAATAGTCAGGCCTTGTGCAATAAGTTTGGTTCACGCTCTTGCGTCTTAAATGTGAGGTGGTCAGCTCACCACGCTACCACCCGCTAGTATTTTCCTCGGGCGCAATGCGGAACGTGAAAGTTATTGAGGGCCCTCGATACCAGACAAAAATTAAATCAAGAACATGTCTTCATACTCTGCAGAACTTAGTGGTAAAATGTCAAACCAATACTCACTACTTGAGCAACAGATATTTAAGAAACGACTAAAGGAGGCTCCAAGCCTGCAGTCATTAACTAGAATTTGAACCAGAATAACCAGAACACTGCAAGACTATGTGGTCGAAGTGAATAACTCCATTGTGGATAAGATTTCATTTTGATAAATCAGTGTTGTACAATAATAATTAGGATTAGGAGCAATGGTCTATGCTCGAAACGTCACCAGTTATTATCACTGTACAACACTGTGTGATTTATCAAAATAAAATCTTATCCATAATGGAGTTATGCTCTACCACAGTGCCCAAGTTTTATACTTATACTGAAGTGAATAACCTCGAATACGCCATGAGTCTATGTGCCCACAAAATGAAGCTAATTGGAAGAATGTATATGGAAGTCGAACAGTAATGTTTTAGGGTAACATAAATGTAAACAAACACCTACTTCGATAGCCTGAACATACCGTGCAGTCAATTCAGTCATGGTTTGTACAACAGTATTTTGCAAAAACTTAACTACAGTTTCAACAAAATACAAATTTACAGCAACTGTGCCCGTACATAAACAGACCACAAACCAGCTGGTACTCCCAGACATTAAAAAGTAGAACAACCACTAATTAAAACAACAGGACCACCTTCAACACACGGACAAAATGGCAGCTAGCAGCCAAACACCATTGATTCAGTTAAACAAACTGGTATCAGTAACAAGATGAGAATTGGAAGTCCTAACATACACACTGTCTCTTTTTACACACGTTAACATTATTTTCCTTAAATGGTCACCTTCAATTAAATAAGGAAGTTCATATAAGAAACCCTCAAAACGTCTTTTAGTACACATCTGATCATAACCAACTCTCCTACATTTAACCCTTCTATGCCATCATTCTAATATTGGACGAACTAATTGGCAAACCTAGTATCATTCGCAGCAGCGAAATTACAAAATTGGATTCTGTGAAGTAGCTTCCCAGGACCTCAGACAATTTAGTGTTCTATGGCCAATTTTTGGCTCCGCACCTCCAGGTTGCTTGCCATGTTGTATGTAGCTAGGGGGCATTGTCAACCTTAGGGCCACAGGGAGGCATAGACTGCTAGGCACAAAATCCCCCGTATTTTTCTTAGGAATAGCGTTCGCCCTCTGATTTATATACCCTACGATTCTACTCGACGAGACGAATCGATTGGTACTAGTCTCGTCTCTGTAGGGCCCACGGTTGCGGAGACATGGTAAGGTAAGTAATATAAGTTCACCTTAGGGAGACAACCCTAAGGGAACATCGCTCTGGGAGAGGAGATAGTTCCCACCAGGAACTATCAAACACAATACTGGGTAGATGGAGCTCATAAGTCCTGAAAGACAGTCCATCTTCGGGAGACAACCCTGAGGAAAAATCGGTCTTGGATAGGAGATGGGTGCCACCAAGACCTATCAAACCCAATACTGGGCAGATGGAGCTCATGAGTCCTGAAAGACAGTCCATCTTCGGGAGACAACCCTGAGGAAAAATCGGTCTTGGATAGGAGATGGGTGCCACCAAGACCTATCAAACCCAATACTGGGCAGATGGAGCTCATGAGTCCTGAAAGACAGTCCATCTTCGGGAGACAACCCTGAGGAAAAATCGGTCTTGGATAGGAGATGGGTGCCACCAAGACCTATCAAACCCAATACTGGGCAGATGGAGCTCATGAGTCCTGAAAGACAGTCCATCTTCGGGAGACAACCCTGAGGAAAAATCGGTCTTGGATAGGAGATGGGTGCCGTCAAGACCTATCAAACCCAATACTGGGCAGATGGAGCTCATGAGTCCTGAAAGACAGTCCATCTTCGGGAGACAACCCTGAGGAAAAATCGGTCTTGGATAGGAGATGGGTGCCGTCAAGACCTATCAAACCCAGTGTAATGCTATGATGAGAACAATATCAGTAAACGCCATGCCGGATCGGTCGGGGCCCGGTTTAACAACGACCGCGCTTTCTGCTGCCGTGTCACAGGGCAGAAGTGATAAGTTGGCTACTGAGACACACCGACTAATAAAACTCCCAAATGCTGACACAGTCATAGGAACATGGAATGTTCGAACGCTTTATGCCTGTGGGAAAGTAAAAGAACTGACCCATGAACTCAGTAAATACCGATGGGACATCCTAGGCTTATCAGAAGTTAGGTGGACAGGCTCGGGAGTAACAACTACAGAAGAGGGTCATAAGATATGGTACAGTGGGGACGAAGAGAAACACCAACATGGTGTGGGTTTCATCGTAAACAAAAAACAAGTTAACTGTGTAATAAGCTGTAGACCCGTAAACAATAGAATCATTTCTCTACGAGTTAGGGCTCAACCACTTAACATAACAATAATACAAGTTTATGCGCCTACATCTGAGTACCAGGACGAGGAAGTAGAATGCTTCTATGATGAACTAGAGGAGTGTATTAATGAGGCTCCGAAAAAAGACATTCTTATTGTCATGGGTGACCGGAATGCTAAGGTAGGTGAAGATGCATATGACCAATGGGCAGGCACAGCTGGACGTTTTGGATTAGGTGAAACCAATGAGAGAGGAATAAGACTGCTGGAATTTGCAAGCAGCCACAAGCTCACACTGGCCAACACTCTATTCCCTCATAAGACATCAAGGAAAACAACATGGCACTCACCTGACAACAAAACACATAGCCAGATAGACTACATTCTGTTCCCAGCAAGATTCAAATCAAGCATTAACAAGGCTAAAACCAGAACTTTTCCTGGAGCAGACATAGGCAGCGATCATGACATGGTTTTAATGACTATAAAATTAAAACTAAAACAGAACCGCAGACAAATAAGCCCTCGAATCAGATATGACCTAGAGAAACTTAGGGACCCAAACATAGCAGAAATGTTTAAGGCAAATGTAGGGGGCAAGTTCGCTGCACTTACCTTGATTCGCGACAATATCGATTCACTCACTGAAACCATTAAAACAGTGCTGCATGAATCAGCAACAGAAGTTCTGGGTAACAAAAGAAAGAAAATCAAACCATGGGTCACAGACGATATTTTAAACCTGTGTGATACAAGAAGAGAACTAAAAAAGAAGAAAGGACTTAATTCCCAGTACAGAGAAGAGTATAGAACAGTAGACAAAGAAATACGCTCCAAAATGAAGAGAGCAAAGGAGGGCTGGATTACTGAACAATGTAATATCATCGATAATAGCTTAAGGGGAGGCAACAATAAAAAAGCATTCGAAACACTGAATAAGCTGACCAATACGAAACTGAATAGAGCAACCGTAATTGAGGATGGTAAAGGCACCCTCTTAACAGAAGAAGCAGATATCCTTAGAAGGTGGACAGAATACTGTAAGGGACTCTACAATCATAAAATAAGCCCTAATTATAGCCTAATAAACAATTCATGCTGGGACAATAGGGAGATCGGTGATTCACCCATACTAGAGTCAGAAGTAGAGGAAGCAATAAAATCACTTAAGGGAGATAAATCACCAGGAATTGACAACATACCGGCAGAACTAATTAAACATGGTGGACCACAAACAGTTAAATGGCTGAAAGCAGCCTGTCAAAAAATCTGGCAAGAAAAAGAATGGCCTAAAGAATGGACTCAGTCACTAATCATTCCAATATTTAAGAAAGGGGACGCAAAACAGTGCGAGAACTACAGAACAATAAGTTTAATCAGCCATCCAAGTAAAGTCATGCTGAAAGTAATGTTGAACAGACTCAAAAAGAAAGTAGAGGAAATACTCTCAGAAGAACAGGCCGGATTCAGGCCGGGCAGAAGCACTGCTGAACAAATTTTTAACATAAGGGTACTAAACGAAAAATGTCTACAACACCAAAAAATGCTAGTACACAACTTTATCGATTTTAAGAAGGCCTTTGACCGTGTGTGGCACGAAGGCTTATGGCAAGTCATGAATAACTACAATATAGATAAAAACATAATTGAGGTTATTAAGTCTTTATATAACAAATCTAGTAGTGCGGTATCTCTAAATAATCAAACTGGCGAGTTCTTCAGAACAACTATAGGAGTACGCCAAGGGTGCATTCTCTCACCAGTCCTCTTTAATTTATTCCTCGAACATATTATGACACAAACCCTACATGACTTTACACCGACACTTAGCATAAACGGAAGACCAATTTCCAACCTCAGATTTGCTGATGATATAGCCCTCATTGGGGAAAACATTGATCAAGTTCAGGACCTCACCTCAAGACTTGATGTTGCAACCAAATCTGTGGGCATGGAAATCAGCACAGAAAAAAGCAAAATACTCATTAACGGAGGAAACAACTCAGATAGATGTATCAGACTTGATGGACATGTATTAGAAGAGGTTGAAACTTTCAAATACCTTGGGTCTACCCTAACAAAAGATGGAAGGTCCACTAAGGAAATAAAAATTCGACTAAACCTAGCCTCTGCCACCATATCCAAGTTAGGGAAAATATGGAAGAGCAACATCAGCGTCTCAGCAAAAATGAAACTCTACTCGTCACTGGTCCTCTCTGTATTCCTATATGGATGTGAGAGCTGGACCCTGAATGCAGAGACAGAAAGAAGAATACAAGCCTTCGAAAACAAAAGCTATAGAAGGATCCTAGGAATAAGTTACCTTGAAAGGAAAACTAATGAATATGTCTTACACCAGATCCATAGACTGGCAGGAAAACAGGAACCACTCCTTTCAATCGTAAAGAAACGGAAACTACAATGGTTCGGCCACACGGTAAGACATGACACATTGTCCAAAACGATTCTACAAGGCACAGTAGGAGGAGCACGAAAGAGAGGTCGACCGAATAAGAGCTGGCTTGACAACATAAAAGAGTGGACTGAAATGCCCTTGGATACGCTACAGAAAATAGCATTAAACCGAGAAGAATGGCGAAGACTGATAGCGCGAACTGTCATAGCACCCCCACGACGAAAGTCAAGGGACTGATGATGATGATGATGGCCAATCCGATCCAGTTAGTGATTCAGGGTTTCAGAAGGATGAGAGGATTAACCAATTAAGTACTATATCTTCTACATGATATATAAGGCCACCTCGGTCTTCTGTATGATGAACAACCTGTATGTTTGACTCAGTTCCTCCATTCACCCGGCCACAAGAATGATATCGAAAAATTAGCATATATAGGATGCGAATTAGTCATCTTCAATATTACGAGTTGTCAGTCGGTAATTTGAATAACTGCTTCCATAGAAAAGTTGGTTTCTTATATGGTGAGCCCATTTCGTTCACATTTCACGTTCTATATTATAATATTTTACTAAATCTATACATTTCTGTTTTATTTATTTTTATCCATGAATAAGTACTACTTATTCTAGTATTTTTGCTCATTATATTGTCACATTTTTCAAACATGGAAACTGATCTGAGAAGCTCTACTAATGGGGATGTGGGTTCTTTAATGACCACCAAAGTTAGGTCAAGTGATTTCGATCAACATGGCTTGGACCAATTGTTTGCTCAACTATTGCACTTTGACGGTATAGTATTTGGTCTGTAGCCATCGTAAGCAGAGGCGTGTGTTCTCAGGTACCTTATGTGGTTAGCATGGATGTGTGAAACCTAATAATTCATCCCTCTAATGGGCATCCATACACAGTACTTAAGTACAAGAGGATAAAACGTCTCTCCATGCCGCACAACCAGCGTGTACGACGGTAGATTCAAGGAGAGAAAATACTTATCCATGCCTGTACTGTCGGTGTGTTTCTACATGGACAGGAATAAATATATTACTGTTATAGGAGGTAGATCCCTATCACAGTTCGTGTTCCACATGTAGCAGCGAGGTGGGAGAGGCTGTACCAAAGCAAAGTTAGATGCAAGCCCTCCGGGAGTGTATGCAACAACCTAAAGATGCTCAAGATATTGACTCTCCCCCTGAACACTTAGCACACACCGCTGACTCGATGTTAGAGGGAAGACAGTCCACGGAAGGGAAACGGAACCATGTGAGCATGAGCGAAGACCCAGTAATCTCAGAACTAGTGACCGAAGCTAGGTAACAAACGAAAAAACTGGCGAAAATATAGCTAACACAGATGAGGCAGATCATCCGAAAGAGCATGTTCTCGATTAAAGAGTGGACCATGAAAAACTAGATCAACAAACCACTTCTGTTGGTATCACTCAAGGTTCCGCCCACGTTCAGCTAAATGCGCACAACGACGCGCCTGGTTAGACTACGGCGCAGGAAACAGGGAAATAATTTACCCGCTTCCTGCGTTGCAGCCACTAGGAAGGGGTGAGCGGAAGGCCGCCTACTTTATGTGGAGGATAAAAACTCCAGAATAGACTTCTTGGCTAATACAGGATTTGCACTCGGTATTATGCCAAAGATGAGGGCTGAGGTGGGACGGTAAAAGTCCACCGTAAGTCTGCCGGCGGCAAGTTAAACCCATACGGTGACGTTCCCAGTTCCTAGTTCTGACAGCAGCTAACCCCTAAGCGTCTAGAGTTGGTCCAAATATTTCTCATACTGTAAAGACACATGACCTTATAGTATTCTCCAAGGCAAGAAGATTGGCTCCGTATAATCTAAAATTAACGAGGCTGGATTTGGTTACACAGTTCAGTTAGGGACTATTCGGCCCTTGGTTAGTAAGTAGGCTTCGCAGTAACACATGGTGCCTGAGAGAAATCAGATTCATGGGCACCCTTGTGGTGATTACCGAGTCCTAAATAAGCAAACCATTCCGGACAGATACCCAGTATCACACATCCAAGACTGTATTAGTAGTCTTTGAGGCGCCACGGTATTTACTAAAATTGACTCGGTTTGCGCCAGTCGCAATATTCCGGTGGCTGACAAGGATATACCTAAGTCAGCCATTACAGTCTTACTTGGATATATGAGTTCGTGAGAATTCCATTTACTCTACGAGATGCTGCGTGAGCCTTTCAAAGGTTTGAGGATGACTTGCTTCGTGAATTGCCATTTACCAATATACCTGGCGGTACGTTCGAATTTGGTGACACTTTTGCACGTGTTTTCGCTGATATTCATTTTTCAGTTCTGCTATATTATCACAGATAATAATGGGCAAAAACTCTAACAAGCGTATTCTTAGGAACTCTAGTAATCTAGAAAATAGCTTCAGCTTATCTAGTAACGTATTATCACCCCTAAAATCAGCTATAATTAGTAGTTCACCCAATACAAATACTTCCAACATAATGCTGACCCCTGTAATACAGGTGGAAGACATCCTGTCAGCAAAGGCAGAGATTAGTAACTTAGTCTCTATCATAAACGACATGCAGCTACAAATAAATGACCTTAGGACGAAACTAAATCTACTTGACCCGGTACCAGAAACAATCTTCCATCTTAAAAAAGAACTGGGAGATCTCACTTTCCTAAAACTGTTTAAATTGAAGACTAAGCCAACCGATGCTGAAATGGAACATGTTAAGGAGCTAGAGAACGCTATGGACTATCTATCGAGCGAAGTTGTTAAGAGACTTGCTTCCAAACAGAACGCCATAGTGTACAACATACCTGACAATGAGCCCATAAAGTCGGTTCAGCACTCCTTGTTAAGGGCTGCAAACCTCTTAAGTACACCCTGTCAGTGTATCAGACTAAATAAAAAGGAGTTAAACCGCACATGTCCCATACTTTTCAGGTTTGACAGCTGTATAATAGCAGAACAATTTAGGAAATCTGGGGATACTTTGGCCTCCACCACGAAATTCAAAAATGTTAAGATAGTCTCGGACAAAACCCCCAGCCAACGACAGGTAGCTAAAAATACCTTAGATACGAAGACGATTATACCACAAATCATGAATAGCATCAGTGCCGAAGTATCGAAGGACACTGAAGCACAAAGTGACACTTGCATTGTACTAGGTGAACAAGCGACACGCGAAGGTGAAGGGAAACCCCAAAAGGGCAGTAACACTGGAATGAGTCTCGAAGTTCTTGAGAACACTCCTAGGAAAGCTACCGACCCCGCACATGAGGTAGACATAGATGCTTCTGTGACAGATAACCTACAAATATCGGCAGATAACACTGCACCCAGGGCCAAGCAAGGTAATCTCCCTGTAAAAGCTGAAAAGAAGTCCCCTAAAACCAGGGTCTCTCCACAGGCGTCCACATATCTCCCTTGTGACAAGCCCAACAAGCAGCATGTAAGCCTAAAAAAGAGCTATGCACGCATTACGGCAGGTCCCATAAAGGAGACGGAACACGAGGGTGGAAGTGCTCTTCGTCGAACTAAGGGTGGTAGACAAACTGTGGATGACAGACTATACGAGGTCAAAACTAACAGCAAATATAGCTCTATCCACACAAAATCACACTCTAGCAGACACGCAAGAGGAGCCGAGCTGATTAAACAACAGGGTCAAACCCACGATTTCCGTAATAGCCGAGGTTGTAATATGCCTATGGGCTCATATAACCTGAGAACGGGACCCAGAATAAATAATCAAAACACATGGGCTACTAGACGGGACACCACTAGGTACCATATGGATGGAAATGCATACTCGAACCCTCGTAGTAGCTACGTAAATCCCCATCAGCATAACGGGTATAGATTGAATCACGGTCCTTCCATGTACATGCACGAAATGAGTCCACAAATGTACAACTGCGAAAGACTTGGCACGCACTACCCTCAAAACAACCTAGAAACAGGTTATTTCGGCCCTGTAAATAACAATCTGAATAGTGAAACAGATTATCTAATGTCAAGGAATGATTCCAGATACCCACGTAATGAGGCCAGAAACCAATATATGCAACAGGATTATTTTCGGTTGCAGCAAACAATAGCCCCTCTTGCAGCACAATTTGTTCAGGGAATAGTAGACACACTGACAATGTCTCATCTGAGAATCCCTCGGAACATAACATAGGCAACCAGGAGTTAGGGATAGTAACAAGAAAACCCACTAATTACCCTCCCAACAAAACTGGTTTTCTAAAAATTATGCTCTTAAATGCTCGATCTCTCCTTAACAAAATAACTTCCCTTCGCAGCTTGGTATACATGAGACGGCCAACACTGATCCTGGTAACTGAAACTTGGCTAACTAATGATATACCTGACACAAAGCTGATAATTGATAACTATGACATCCACAGGAATGATAGAGTGGACAAAAGAGGAGGCGGGTGTCTAATATATGCTTCTAAATCTACTGACCCCAATACTTTTACAAACCTAACTATCGACAAACTCCCAGAATCTAAGTGGATAAGCATCCACACGAATGAAAATAAAATTCTAGTGGGATGTATATACAGAGCCCCCAGCAGCCCTAAAACGACTGATACGGTTATCGCAGAAATACTAGAGCATGTACCTACCCTGGAATTCGACTACAAAATAATTTGTGGCGATTTTAACCTCCCCGGAGTGAACTGGGATACCTGCACTGGACCTAGAATCTATGACGAGCTCCTAGAAGCTATAGATGTAGGAGGATGGAAGCAGTGTGTACGCCTCCCAACACGACATAACAATATTCTCGACTTAGTCCTCTGCCACAAAATAGAGCCGATCTCGATAGAGGTGGGGGATAAACTCGACAACAGTGATCACAACATACTGTACTGCACCCTACCTCTTCAACTAATAACTAAACACACACCTAAAAATTCCCCGGTTCACTATCAATATAGGGACTATAGAAATGCCGACTGGGAATTCCTACCAACGCTCTTGAGAAGCTCTGACTGGGATGAATACTTTACCAATGATAACTTAGAAGTAACACTTGATACCTTCTACAAGACGGTCAGTTCGGTAAGAGATACAATCGCACCCCTAAAGTCTGCCTTAAGGACACCAACTCTTTTCATAGACCGCAAAACGCGATTAAAACTAAGGAAATTGAAAAGGAAATTTTATTTATATAAAGAATTTAGTGCATTACACCAGATACATGAAACATTTAAAAATCTTGAGCAGAGACATAAAATGAAGGCACAACTCGAGGAAAATAAAGCCCTAGGGGGCACCTCTAAAACTCAGGAACTCTGCAAGATCCTGCAAAAACGACTAAACAAGGGTAAAGAAAATAATGTTGGCCACTTGGAGCATGAAGGTATAATTTATGATGATCCCCAGATTATTTGTGAACTCCTAAACCAATGGTTCTCCAATAACACCAAAGCGCATCCGTCTCCAATCCTCGATATAACCTGCAAAAATAACTACGAGTTAGGTGAAATCAACTTTAATATGCAAAATATAGCATCAGCGGTAAAGACACTAAAAGCTAACGGTAGTTGTGGGATAGATGATATACCATCTATCATTTATAAAAACGGTGGCTCGGATATGATAGTACTATTACTTAGAATATTCACCCTCTCACTAGTGACTGGGACCTACCCTGAAACTTGGAAAAACACGTATATACTACCTAAGCATAAAGGAGGGACCAAAACTAGTGCATGTAATTATAGGCCTATCAATATAACACCTGTCATATCAAGGATCATGGAGAAAGTAATCAAAGACCAAATGTCAGACTACTTTCTAAAACACAAACTCATCAACCAGTCACAACACGGGTTCCTTAAGAAAAGATCTTGCGTCACTTGCCATATAGACTTTTTCAACGAAGTCACCTATAGAAGAGATAGGAGAGAACTAGTAATTATCCTCTATTTCGATATCAGGAAAGCCTTCGACAGAGTCCCACATAGTCTGTTAGTCAGCAGGCTATGCTCACTAGGGATACGCAACCCCCTCCACAACTGGATAAAATCATTTCTCAGTGACAGAAATCAGACAACAAAAATTGGCTCGATGACCTCCAGGCCTAGGCCGATTAGCAGTGGTGTCATCCAGGGGAGTGTATTGGGACCCCTTCTTTTCATTATATACATAAACAGTATATGTGAGTGCTTTAGTATAGGCAAGCCAATACTGTATGCAGATGACTTAAAGGTGACATATACCTGCACAAACACAGATATCGGTACAACTATGAACTCCATACATGAAGAACTAACAAAAATGGATATATGGTGTGACACCTGGAGACTTGAGTTTAATGTCGAAAAGTGTGGCTGGCTCTGCATAGGCTGTCCCAACCTAGAACTCGACCTAGCAATTCAGGGCCACAAAATCCCTAGACTCAAATCTGTGCTAGACCTAGGACTGACATATTCACACAATCTATCATTTTCTGAACATATCTCGAAACAAGTATCGAAATCACGCAGGCTTATTGGTTTCCTACTCAGGAACTTCTACAGAAGTGAATCCAGAATACTACTGTACAAGGTTTGTGTGCGCCCACTCCTAGACTATTGTTCATTCATATTTAGTAGTATACGCATAGAAGACAAACTAAAAGTAGAAGGAGTACAGAGGTACTTCACGCTGAAAGTAATCGGAACCGAAAACGGCACAAACTACTCTACCAGATGTGAAATTCTAGGACTAGAAACATTATGGTTAAGACGACTGCGACTAAATCTGGTACTCTTCTATAAACTACTTAACCACATAGTGTATACCCCTACTAATTGTACTCGGTTTTCAGAAGACACTGGATATAACCTTAGACACACTCAAGGTACGGTGGCTATAGAACAATGTAAAACAGCCACCAGGCAAAAATTTTTCATGATTAGGTATGCCCAAATATGGAACAAACTACCTGAGGAAATGCGACTAGCAAGCTCACTAGTGTCCTTTGAAAAAGCTCTTAATGACACACTAAGTGGGTTTGTAAGTGATACCAGTGCTAATTCCCATGTAAGAGCTTCAGAAATTATAGGCCCATTTAATGTATGAACTTAGAGACTACACCTGTTGTTTCTTTTGCCTTTATCTATAATTTCAGACAAACAAGCAGCAGTCATGAAAATAACACTCATACAAATAAGAGTCGATCGAATTATGTCTACCTGATACAAAGCCTGAACCATAATCAACATACGAATGAAGTATGAGAAAACAAGGTCGAGACTTACCACAACATCACATGGAAGGATATAAGTTACTTGGACATTATTTATAATCCACCAACTGGTCTCCTTTCCAAAAGGAATGCGGCGATATTTTATCCACAGTTATGAGCAAATACATAAATCCACAGTTCCCGTTGTATACACTCAGTGGGGATTGCAGCCAACAAAGTAATGCATTTAAAGCATATGCACACTTCCCATAATCACGGCGACACCGCGGAATATATCAAAATCGCAGAGTAATCAAACCAAACACGCGATGTAATTAAGTAAATCCGAAAGGCAAACAAGTTGTATTCCGATTTTGAATATTCGTCCATATGTCGATCATGATGACAAATCCAAATCACTACCTATACAGCGTCAATAAATCTGGATATCTATGAAATGACGAAAATATGCTGATAGCTGCATCTCAGATCCCAATGACTCATTCGATGGCAAAATTCTGCTCCTGCATGCCTCTTTCGACATTTTTGTATGGATTGGTTCGCAGTTACTCAGGTTCCAGACAGAAAAGAATAAAAATTCACCAGTTGCTGAATTATAATTACTTCTCTGCATGTTTAACTGGATACTAACTGCTGTGGTGAGCCTTTTGCAGTTTATATTGCTTAAAACATCGTTTACGGTAAACTAAGTAACGTTTTATAAGCCATTTTTATACTTTTGTGACTAGCCCACCATATCGACCGAATGTAACGCAACACTCAGTTGTTCCGCTCATGTTCAACAAATTCAAACAATAATTGTGCCTAGGATTATGCCATATAAACTGTTTTAACTTATGCAGAGTGTACTTACGGTCAATATTTCATTATCTTCCCTTGTATATATATTTTGTGTTAGTGAAAAATTTTAAACATGTTTACTCCATGTGTGCATTATTACCATATTGTTGATGCCTGTCAACTGGAGTCCCTCATGTGCATAAAGTGGGAATATATTATTGTAAGACGCATTTTATTGTTTTATGAGGGAATTGACTTCAAGCTTTATTTATTTTCCCAAGTGTATGTAATCCATCCAACGCATACTTGGGTTTTTTTTGTTAATGCGAAGTCAATATCTCTATATTTGTTGGTGTGTTCCATTGAATCACCAGTTATCCGATTTTCCCCACAAACTAAAGATAAAATGACAGCAACCATGTTATTTAACCGTAAATCATGTAATTTAAATATGTAACTTAAATAATTCTTATCCATTCCTATACAACTTGTTTGTCCTATATTTGTATGAACAAATATGTACCCTATTATATTATCATTACTAACTATATTTACTAATCGTATGTGTAATTTATCGAAGTGATGATGCCTGTAAACTGGTGTCCCTCATGTAAAAAATGAGAATATACTATTATTATTATTATTACACTGATGACCTACTGATCGCTAACCAGGATTTAAGGAGACGTGAATATCACATTCAGGTAGTATTACGTAAACTGTGAGACATCGGCATGCCAGTCTGTCAAAGTAAGTGCGTTTTTGTAGCAGGAGCAATAGAATTCATGAAGCATGATGGTAACAGTACCGGGATATCAAGAAAGTCCAAAGAGGTGGAAACCATCATCTATTATCCCCTACCCCCATCCCTCATACATTTCTGGAGTTCTCTTGGGCTGATCAATTTCTGTCCACGCTTCATACCTGATTGCGCACAATACATGCATCCCCTGAATGGTGCATTAAGGGGAACAACAAAAGAATTTCAGCTATCAGAAATGGCATCCAACGCAATTGCACATCGGAAGGAGGCGCTGGCGAAAGTCACAACCCTGAAATATCTTAATCTGGATACTCCTCTTGAATTAATGGTAGACACATCAGATAAGGCTGTGGCAGCAGCTCTAAACCATCTAGTAGAAAATAACTGGGAACCAAGAGCATTCTTTTTGAACGACTTAGCTCCACAGAAACAAGGTATTCTACTTTTGGCAGAGAGTTACTAGCAGTCTATCCACTTTCGGCACATACCAGGAGCCAGAGCATTCACAATCTACACAGATCACATGCCTCTCCCTTATGCATCCCACGTTAGAACGGACAAACACTCACCACGTGAAATTCGTCAGTTTGAATTTTTATCACAGTTTGCCGGTGATATGAAGCGTGTGAATGGGATGGAGAGCTGTATAGCTGATGCACCGTCCAGAATGCACGTCAATACATTGTGACAAACCGCTGTAAACTTCAGAAGACTGCCCGAAAATCTAAGGTTTACTGAGTTCCCTGTGGCTTTACCACTTACTGAAGTGACATCTGAAACGGTATCGAAAGCCTTTCTTTATCACTAGGTAGCCATGTCTCGTTCCCCTGTGATAATAAGAACTGACAGAAGAGCCTTATTCGAGTCAGAGCTTTTCAACAACTTGTCGAAATCCCTATGGTCACAGCACGTCATATGCAAGCTTACAGGTTACAGAACGCTTTCATCGACAACTGAAGGCTTCGTTGACATCTCGCTCTAATCCCACTCACTGGACACAATTCCCACCAGTGGTAATGCTTAGTATCCGAACATCATTAAAAGCTGATGCCCGATGTACCGCTGACGAAATGGTTTTCGAAAGCACACTGAGACTACCTGGCGAGCTTATCAGTCCCAGTATTGATAGTAAAGACCTTGACTAGGCTGTATATGTTGACAGACTGCGGCTACAAATGGCAAAATTAAGATCGATTACTTCACGGGAACAATCAAGAGTGGTATACGTACCATATATCTGTCAAGTGTGATCAAACACAAGTACCAATGAGTCCACCATGCGAAGGACCTTTCAAAGACACGAAAAGGCGCCCGAAACACCGTGTAGTTCAACGAGGTAATATCTCTGACGTTTAAGCGTTGACAGGCCAAAATCGGCCTATTTGGACAACGATCCTCCCTACTTTGTTCCAAAAAGGTTTCCACAAATGGTAGCATACATCACGAACACCAACTCGAAAACTATTAGGAGTGGCAAACAAGTCAAATGGACTGGAACCCGAACGCTTTAAAAATTTCTAGCGAAGCTATGGCACGAATGATTGGTAGACTAAATACTTAAATTCATTTGCCCCTTATAAAAACATACTGATTGATTTTCCTCCAGAACACTGGCATATAAAATTATTGAGAAACAAAAAACGTATGTGTTAAGGTCCCTTCAATTCTTAAAAACAACAACAAAAGTAGGTTTATTTTTCTGTTGGAAACCATTTTACAGTGTTAAATATCAGAAAATTTGAAATCGCACTAATTAATGAATAATCTAGCGTTCAACACAATGGATAGGTATGGTGGAAATATGATATGTTCGCAGCATGGTTGGGTGAGTTGGCTCTTCTTAAAACAAACCAAAACCCGATAAGCACGAGTTAAATTCACTCTTTTCTCTTCATAACAAAGTATCTTAGGCTATGCTTTAAACGGAGAAACACAACAAGAGAAAACATTAAAGCACAGGTGATGTTAATTTAACTAAGTCCATGAAGTTCAAGATCGCAGAAAATTACCTACGAACATGTATCGACGTTTTGTTATTACGTTTACTAGTTGTTTATTTCTTGATTTTTGCATGATCAGTGAAACGTTCTTTAGGATGTGATGTAGTCGTTTGCTTCTTTGACTAGGACGATCCTTACTTTTCTGCATTGCGGGGATCCTCATAGGTAAGTAATCAAACACCTCTTCGCCAGTCAGAGCCAGGTAAAATCCCACCTCACCAACTTGGTTTTGGGTAGCCCGCTTGCAGCATCTCCTCAAATATTTTCTTTCTCAACTTAACCAAATTTTGCTTCGTTTTCACCTCCGGGAGGCAGGCTAAATTTCTGAGCTAGAGTGAGTGCATCAGCTGCTATCCTAGATGGAACTCGCAGTCAGTTTAGTGGAATATATCACGTGATGAATCTCAGAGAAATGCATTATCATGGTACCTGCATAGTAAACGAGAGATCGATGAAACACAGCATCAAAACGTTCATGTCGTAAGACATCAGTTTGAACGTTTAGCAGTAAGTATTGTTGGATCCACCCCTCATACTGTTGTCCCCGACATACCTGTTCACTACGCTCATGAACCGTAATCTAGATAAGCGGTAAAACGAATGCATATGAGAGAGTCTCAGAACTCGACAGAGTGAAGCTAACGGGACAGAGTGGCGAAAGCCCCGTTGACTGATTTTTTGATGAACGTACTCTTGACAAAAACTAGTTTACAGATGTTGGCTATTTGGTAGCAGTAGAGGGTGGTGAAACTGTGAGACAACCGATAGCAGTCTGGTATAGCAATTTCGGTTAGTGTTATTAGTAAATTAAGATGATAAATGACATTGATAAATCTCTTTGTTAAATACTAGATAAACACCCTTAATCTGTTCCATGTGGATGTATTACGCATAGTCGGCATCTTCGTGTTGAGATTCAAATTAACGATTCGATAACTGATGCCATAACCCTCAAGTGCACTCGATGGAAAAGTCGAGGCATATTTCCGAAAGACAGACCAATCGAACCAACATTCTGATGGGGGTTGTTTTTAAGAGGAGGCGAATATGAGGCCTCGGTATGTTATGGTCACTCAGATGTTGCAAGTGATTAAAGAGCCCAGAAGGATGGAACGAGCAACCAAGTTGGATGTATATCTTCTTCATGATTTGTAAGGCTTCTTTATCCATTGAATACGAATGCCCTACCGTTTGTTCGAATAAATATCCCCTGCTTCACTTGGCTTTTGCCGTGCTCTCGTAAATAAAGGTTCAGAAACACCATTGGTCTCCTACAATGTTACAGGTGGTTAGTCGTCAATTTGAATAATCGTTTGGATAGGAAAGTCGTGTGGTCGTTGTATCTATGTCCGAGTGACCATAACACAGCATATTGTAGAGGCCCTCCAGTGTACTAGTTATTACTTTATTACAGTGTAGTAATGCAAAACTAACTCAGGTTTACCATCGAATCAAGGTTTCCAAGAACACGCGGTTTAGAATTTAGGTCCATAATTTTCAAGGTTTATATATCAGAAAGCAATGAATGAATATCAGTGAAAACACGCGCAAAACTTTAGTGATGTTCGAACTTACTGAGTTCAAATGAAAACCCCATTCTTGTCGTTAACTAATTCATTTGTCTCACAAGCCCCTTCACAGTTTCGTCATCAGGGAAGGATGTAGGTTAATCATCAAAACAGAAGTTACTAGTCGCCGAACATTCAACTCCTCTTTCAGAGTCTCCACCGAAGGTCTGCGCGACATTTTGTAAAGCCATGTAAGTGCATAAAAGTGGTGGTATCACACAGGGCGTATGTGACGTCATCTGACGCTAAATAGTCCCTTTTTACATGTCGCCCTCCAGCCGTCAGAGAAAGCTTATTGTGCCATGGTCAAGAACTCAGACTTTAACTTAGGTAAACGCTTCTTCCACAGATAAGGCCACAGCTTCTTTATGGAAGCCCAAAGGTATGCTGTGTCTACTGTTATGTTAAGACGTTGGTACAGTAGATCATTCAAGTGTTTATCACCAAATCTGGCGGTGCAGTCTAAAACGATTCTGACTTTGCCGGGTCTTTTCGGTTTGTCACTGCATGGTGTGATAGATACCATCGAGGACGAAAACTATGCTGAAGTTGCGACACTGGGACCATATGTGCATACACTGTACTTTGCTGCATAGCCTTAACATAGCTCTGGAGAGGATTTTCCTGACTCATGATAAGGCTTTTCAAGCAGTCTAGTCTTTGTCTACCTAACTTATAGCTACCACCTGCTATGGACGTTTCCGCTTTCGAAGTGAGAGGGATTTCAGAGTGACCTTTGTCAAAATATGTTCCCCGATGAACAATACCAACCTCCTTCAAATCATTCACTGACATAAATTTATCGTGGAGGTACGTAGACGAATTATTATTCGTCTGTCTCTCAACGGATCTGTGATATTGTAGCTTCGTGAGATGAAATTCACAAATCTCCGTATATGTATCAATCTGAGAGTGACCCAACAAAGTGGTGTCCAAATTGCATGTGAACTTTGCTACCCCAAGGCCTTGGTTTAGAAGTTCCTGGCAAGTCATAACCGGTGAGAAGAGGACTTCACCATCACCTGCTTATGTCAAAAGCTGTGGCTGATTTTTGCCACTTTCACTAGCAAATTTGCTTGCATCTCGCAGACGAGGATCTTTCGCAACAGTGGCCTGGTCAATGGTTATAAATTCATCACCATCCCATGAATTGACTTCAAAGTCTTTAGTGACTGAACTTCCAAACTTGTTCCCACTAACAGTAGTTATCGTAATCCTGCCGCCTGCGAAGACATTCCTTATAAATTTAGGGCGTTTGCCTTAATCGAACTGGTGTCTGATCCTTTATTTAAAAACATACCTGTGAGCTTCGTTGACACCATAGTTCAGTCAAACAGATATTAAGCCCAGACGCATATTTCATCCAGGGAATCTGCACACCCACGAATACTTTTCGCTGCCTGTCCATCTGACGCACTGAGGGGCTTTAAATTATACAGAAACCGGTGATGAAACCCTTTGCAGCCCTCAGAGCGTCACACACCACTAGATATATATTCTGAAATCCTGTGGTCTTTTCTGAGACAGAAAAAACAAATTCCCGACTGCTTGGCCCTTGACCACCTTTCATTCACGGGGAGAGCCAAGAATTCCGAAAATCTAGCTACCATGTGACCACCCCTACACACTTCACAAAGCATATTATCTATGGTAGTAGGCTCATAATCCCAAAGAATCTCAGTTGTTGTGTTGAGCCGGATACCCTGCAATTTTTCTGAAGGTTACTTGTGGCCAGATTACAAATCTGCTCCATAAAATGCACGAGGAGATACAAACTGAGTTCACTCGGGAAACGTCAGTTCACGACCGTTCTCCGTGTCATCTACTGTTTCCGCCCACTTCATTCACAGGGCAGAAGGTAATTTTCACTATAGATTCTAGAGTTCTCAAGGAGTTCATTTGTGTGGAACCATCCATCTGCTGATGAGCTATGCAGCAGTTCTATACTTTTATAGAGGGTTTCGACATGGCTTCAGCATCACCGTTTTCTGTCCTCGAGTATTCCAACATCTCTTGAGGCGAGGCCTCTGTACACTTCGTGTGTTATTCCAGAGAGGCCTCGTCACTATGTCACCTGCTTTTCGATAACCTGATGAAGGCGGGGACATAATGCACTTTTCAATAGCCTCCACGGCTTTGCCTTTACAATAATGCAATAGGTCAGGCGACGTTGTCCTCTCTCCCTAACCATGAAGACAACATAAAGTTCAAACTAACAAATTTCCAATACCTGGTCGGCGGTCGGTCGAAAGAGCAAAGTTCCACATTCAGCAGCTACAGACCGATATTGGGGAATGCCACTGTTACTTCTCTTGTGATTCCACAAATGTAAAGCCTGCCAAATCCTTTAGAGGCATAGTAAGTTTTCACTTCAGTATTTTCTTGATTATAGCTTGAAACCACATAGTATTTTTGGTACAAGTATGGAACTTTCAGCATGTGATATCGGTGGCCCAAATTTTGCAGGCCAGCCATAGATATCAGGTGTGTGTCGGCAGGGGGTCGAACCCCAGACCATGTGCATGGTCGGTGAGAGTTCTAACCGGCGTGCCACTGACGCACTATTAGGGTCCTGCAGCTGTCTATCATAGCACAATATCTCACTGAAACTGTCCCTCATCCTTGGCAAGCCCAACTGCACTTCTAAACATTGCATTTCCACTTTTTGCCTAGTTTAAAACGCATGGAGTTCTGTTTCCTGCTTCTGTCTAAGCTCAGTTTGGGCTACTCCGGAGTTAGACCCTACGTACTGGTTCACTAAACTCAAACGAGAGCCATTAAAGTGCATCAACATGAACTAGGCATGTTTCTGGAGGTACATAGAAGGGTTACAGGTTCTCCTTCTTCATTGAAGTTTTCATAGTATCCTTCTTTGTGCGTTCGCCGGGGATATTCTAACTGTGTACTGAGATCTGTTACTGCCAAAACCAACTTGTCGTAATCTGAGAGCAGGAAACCAATGTCTGAGTCCTACCGTAGCACCGACAAAACTTCCTTGGAACACGTGTAGTCAGGAAAAAATTGACGTTTTCGACAATTTTGTGGTCCTTGGGAGTGCTGTTAGGCAGCAATACACTCAAGGCTATTCTCTTAACACAAAAAGCACTTAGAACCAAGCAGAATATTCCCGACAAAGTGGGATCAAAACTGCGGTTCACGAGAATTATACACGAATGCTGGCTGGTTGAAATTTCCCTTGGTAAATTTTTGTCGATAAGTTTTGTTAAAATTGTGTTACATGTTTTTTGAAATGATAGGAATTCACATTTACTGACTAGTCATGTTGGTGTCCACATCATGTGATCTGACTGTGGCACACTCATAGCATATTGGTTACAATGAGATGACTCTTACCTATAGCAGCCCAAGCCAAAACTACCTAATGAACGAACTGATGACCTTGACAAATTTATTTACAGAAATCGGTTTAACTTGACTATGAGGAACTCTGTGAGATACTGGGAGGATTTTTGGGACAAATACATGAATATTATCCTATTAACCATTTTTTTTAATTGCATTAATTGGATATAGACGTTATTTTCAAATTACGCACGTCTACTTCTGACGCATCCCATTGGTCGCTAGAGGTAGTTTCGTTTCGGGCTGCTATAGCTTAGAGTCACCATATCATCTACACAAATAGTCTACCTTGTGTAAAAGCTGCACTTTTCGGCATAGTATCATTCAATGAAGTCTTCACGTCTCAGGATATCAGTGCAGCCTACTTATGTGTGAACACTACTAACTCATAAAATAATGCTGTCAGTATATGGAAATCATCTATAAATACTAACAAAACCTTTTGTGGGAACAGACGTTATTAAGTAGATGTGTCTTTCACCGTATGTGTGTTTGGAAGGGAATTTTTGAAATTATCGTGGATTCAATATATAAAAATGTCTCAACTTCATTAATACTGTGCCATTGTCTGCTTAGCTGACTGCTAGGTCAGGTGTAGTTGGTCCTCAGGATTGTTGCAAGTACAGTGCAGTGGAGAAGGCAATAACTTGTTTAATTTTTCCCACTGTTTCACTTAGTGCATCAATTCAGTGTATATTAATATTATACACATGAATTGTGTTGATTATGAGAACTGAATCTAGTTAGCCCCATAATTATCAATATACTGTCTGTTACACCATTCCCACTGACTCTGCATACTTAGTGCTGCAATTTTTTGATCACCAATAGTGGATATGAATTTCTCCCGAAATTTCCATTTACATGAATCAGTACAGATGCAGTATCACGATTGGATGTCTAGGTTGCATTATATGACATTGTTATTCTCATGAACGCAATAGGTTTGTGCATCTTACAATATTTTAAGTGTTTCTCTATGCTGTTAACACTATGCATCGCTTTTTGGTGTTGAGGCATGTTCAGCGTATTGGTACAGTTTCCTTAATATGAGAATATAATTTCTGTAGGATACATAAAACTGTGCTCACTAAACATTTATGAGATTGTGGATCAATTTCTAAGTTACACATTTGCAATAATTCCTTTAATGTAAACGTATTTAGTGTGAAGTTGGTCTGCAAGTAACCTTGGTGAGAGAATGATGCCTCAACAGTATGGATGTTTCAGAGATTGACTTGAAACTTGTGAATAAACATATGAGGTCTGTTTATGCATACGGCGTCAGTACATAAATCACGTGTAGACTGCAAATAATTTTGTTCGCATGGGAATTTTACCTAGTATAAATAGGATCAGTGTATTCACTTTGCATACTTATATTTACAATTAGCTTTTATAACTTCATGTTGTCCTTACATATGCTTTACTTTTTTTATATGTATGTGAAGGTTGTCGAATATGAAATCAGTGAAAATGACGATCGGTCAAACTAACGCTAATAACTTTAACAGAATTTTCATTTGTAAGCTGATGAAGTGTTTAGTACACGCCTAGTTTCTAATTCTTCTGGACCTCTTCAAAGCGTCGCCATAGTATGGGCTATTGTAATATGTGAATTCGGATTAAGGCATGTTAAGCTTAGTTAGGGGGATGGAGACTTACTGTACTATCACGAGACTGTTACTTTAGTCATTCGTAGGATTTTGCGTCTGTTTCTATACATTAGCACATTGTAAATACTAAGTAGGATTTAGCAATTTGAATAATAATTCTGTACCGTTCGATACGTTAAAGTCACCTTACTTAGCCAGTTGCAAGTCCGTCTACTGCTAAACACCAAGTCTGTAGTACAAGCAAATGTAGTAATTTAGGGTTGATAGCTACTTGATTAATCTGTTAATGTGCAGTGACATCGTCAAATAGGCTGTTTACTTGACAATGGGCCAAGAAACCATTTTATTTATTTCACATATGCCACTGAATCATGTGATGTAATCTAATATCCATTATTTTTATGATCAACAACTGCAGCATTTTCATGTCTACATTATGGATAATATATAACTCATGGCTTTATGCATCTAATTACTACCAGTATTACAACAGTATTTCCCATTAATTTGATGTTCGTGCACTGAATAGGTCTTTCATACATTCTACCACAAACGCAAAGTTTTCTAGTGCCACAAGTGTTAATGAAACCTGCTTTCACCTTGTGTCTTTTCAGGTAGAACAAGAAGTCATTCCAAAAAACTTTATGCACGTACATCTAAGTATCAAAATTCCACCATACCATATTTAGCACGTATTTTACGCGGTGAAAAGTGTTAGGGACGAACTAACTAACCTGCTTTGTGGTAGTAAATAAACTATTTTCTCCATCCTTATTCCACCAACATCTATGGTTATTGTTCCTTTATTTATAGTCAACTCAGTTTTTTGGTTTATTTTCTCATAAGTTTAAATATCATTTAAGCTGTGTAATAACTGTTGTTTCTTATCTTTTCCCTCACTATGGTATATCAACAGAATGTTAGATTCAATAATCTAAAACATGCTTAAATTTCCAAAATGAATCGACAATACTGTTGGAAACAAACCCACTGTTATTATCATTATTCTCACTTTGTACTTCAAATATGCCACTTTATCATAATTGACGTGTTCTGCTTGCTTCCATCATTAAAGCGGTATGCTTTACAGAGCCCATCATAGAGTGTATCAGCCTTAAATGTATGCCACACGCAGCCATAATGTTTATGAGCTAGCTATGCAAATCAAAGTAAACGCTTGTACGGTACATTCATTATTTAAAAGCCTAGCTAGTATGTAAGAGCTACAGTTTGACTGGTTACACAACGTTTGATATATTTAGACACAGTCAACGTACGCCGGTTAGTTCTATGACGCATTACCTAAAGCTACGCAACTACCTTAAAATAGTTTCCACTGAAAGTAATCCCCTGTAGCCACTACTTTAGTGAGCAACTTAACGTTATCTTGGTAAAAAGATCGTCTCCTAGTCGGAAAAAGTATATATATCCTAATCTCTACGAAAGCGTTTAGAAGTATTTATCCTATCGCCTCAAATGACTCACTATTTGCTGTCAATTAAAAAGTAAAAATAAACTTACCGAAGAGAGTGTGCTTATGATTTCTAGATGTTGTAATGCACCATGAGGAAAAAGCTACATCCATAAGGTTATAACAGCTAGACAAGTGATATTAATCCGAAGCATAGCGGCTACGGTTCTCAGTCACAGAACATACTACTTTGTATTCTATTCGTCTAATCGCGTACTAATTAATATCTACCACCCTTACGATCAATAACTGCAGTATTTGCACATCTACTTTATGAATATAAAATTACTTACGCCTCTCCTAGAATTCGCTGCTAATAAGTCTACCTTATAAAGTACTCAAGAACTAGAATCCAACCAGTTATACATTTAAACATTAGCGACGTACGCTGCTTATTCCTGCAATGGATTATCTAAAACTACGTAGCTACTTTAAGATAGTTTGCTCTCAATGTAACTAGAGGCACATAAAGGTTGGATATCGCGTCTGCATGAAACAATTACCCTACCTATCCAATCGTATACTTTAAAATGAAACCGATGGAGCCAGTGAAATCAAGTATGTGGTGGCGCTAAAGAGAGCCGTTCCACGTTCTCAGTGAGGTTTCACCTTTATTCCCTTCGTTCCTCCCACTGGTTATATGAAGACAAAAAATGGCAGATGCGTCTTTCACATAACCTGCATTAACGTGTCCGTTAATAGATTTACAAAACCGTCGTTTCAACTTCTGGTAGTTTTCAAAGTCAATGTTTTGCGTCATCGGTGCAGCAGTTGACATGGGTAGTGGGTTTCCGGTGGCAAACATGCATCACCAACAACACGATCAACTGTAATCTAAGATTAATGCACGTCTCACTTACCTTCAAAATGAAGATAAATCAGATGAGCAATGACCATGTGACGATAAGAATACCTGTAGGTGGTGAACACTCTGCAAGTATATGTACCTTTTAACATATGAACTACTGGATGTGTGAATCCATCGACTAAAAACACGTTGTTGGAAATACGGTTGACAATGCGGGCATTTCTTACTCTTTTAATTCCCGCAACAGCTTTTCTTCTGGCATATTCTGTTAATTTCGACAATAAGGGCTGCAAAGTAGGTATCCTGTTGTCCGCCATTCTTATCTTAATATCTCGTTCCTTTGCAACCTCCTGTCACTCCACCGGTACACATACATTTGTCAACGGTAATAACTCTCGACAAATCCTGTTTCATCAACCTATGCAAACATTCAACACGATTGTTAGTGTTATTACCAAGTGACAAAACACCACGGTTGAATCCTGCTGCCCATAATTTCTTCAGAGGTAGCCAATGTCTTTGTATATACCTCCAAAACGGGGATCTAGATGACGTATGATACGGAGATATGTGTAGAACTCGTAAGCAAATTCATGATTATTTCTAAAATTCACCCTTTAACTGGCCTCTCGTGAATCATACTCGATACGTACTGCCTGAGAAGTTTGCTTTTTGTCTGAAAAATCCTCGAAATTCACAAAAATTGCCTTCTTACGCATTTCACGAGAAACATGGAATGAGCACAATACCACATTACAAAGTGGGTGCGTAGTCCTCACTGCACCTCTCATCGCTTTTGCGCAGTCCATGACGAACGTTTCGGTATTAGAAGTTGACCGTTGGTGCATTTTAATTTATCCAGGATTATTGTTACATCAGTTAGCCTTTCTTGTCTGCTCCACACGAACATCACCGCTAGACCCTCCCCATAACAGTCTCTAACAACAAATTGAAATGGTCTGTAACTTCAAATATTGGATTTAGAAAACATTTGCACCTACTTTCCTTTATTGGTAATGTAGGTGGAATCGAAACACCCAACCTCTGGGTACTTATGGTAAATTTCGATTTGCCTATTCGAACTGAAACAAGCAATTTGTATTCTGCCATTGTTTTCATGACAAATTACGGTCAAATTCCCAACTTGTTATAACCTAGAAAAAGCCGCTGACCGCAAACCACAATCTGAAAGATCACTCATGTCAATCAAAGTCTTACTTTCAACTACACTAGCTCTTATAGTTAGTAAATCATCGTACGTCACTCTATTTTTAAATCTTTCTGCCACGTAATCAATGACTTTTTCAGGTTCGGATGAAACATAAGCATTGGATTAACTATACAGATTTCTGATTAATTTAATTTGTGGTCTTTGGCACCCTTTATAAACTATTCATGAGTGTGGCAGTGATTATGGATCATATATACAGATGGTATAATAAATTTATTGCATCGATATCGGATACGTATCAATGATGGGCAACCAATGTATTTAGATCTACTACATTAGCCATCAACAACCACAGGTAACTTACCCTTTAAGACGGATGTGATTACCTTTGGATTTTCTTTCGTTCCCAAAAGTACATAAAACCACCACATATTCATACTTCAAATGTGGCTCATCTTTGTTTATTTTAGACTCTCACAATATATCTTGGTTTTTTAGCTGATAGACACACTGATGGTGTACTCACCTTCTCGAAAAGCCTGAAAGCTTTCTCAACTTCGAATCGGGTTCTAAATTCTCTAGATTTAATATTTTCCTTGAAAACCTTGCTGATATCAACTCTGGTCGTGCTCTTTTCACCAGACTGACTTGTGGATTGTTGCATACTGTAAACATGGACGTAAAAGATATTGTTTTCTCCAGATTTCTGCATATTAGGTAACCAACTGAGCCAGCAACAATAGCGGCGACCAACAGATGAACGGGAAAGAATAGCTTCTGCCACCTAAACATGTACATGTACTATTTCATAAACAGCTGAAAAACACTTAAAACACTGCAAACACGAATGAAAGCAGAGTATGAAACTACTACAATGAAATGAATGGACTGACTTGTTGGTAAATCCTTAGAAACAAACAATAAGTAATTTCAGCAGCAACGAAAACAGAAATGGTGGGAAACGTGTCATTTGTGAACAATGTGCATCAAGATAAGTTTTGAATAATAGTAGGATAAACGTAAAAACCAACGTGTAAACGAACGTTAGGGAACTGCAATCCAACATGGCCGACTAACACGGCCGATATTGACCTTCAGGCGCCTAACTCCACCAATGACCTTGAGCGTATGGGGTAAGGTCAATTCCAATGGTTCCGGCAGACAGTCCAACATCAGAACTACCTTGACTCTCTCAGACAGAAGCATATCATGCAACATGTAATCAGTGTGCACATGACCACTATGATAAGTAGTAAGGTTACAGATTAAATAGGGACAAAGACAATAAGGATTAAATCAACATGTGATACGCGAACATCAGGACAATGACATAAAGTCTGGGAGAATCACTTATAATAATTACATAGCTAGTTGAAAGGCCCAACTAAATATAAATGTTGTGATTAGGTCGTTGGCAGTACTGGTAATTTTCACTTTCTTGGGATGGACATTGTTGGTAGATAATGAAAATGCAGAGTTATAATAATACTCAAATGCATCCTTCGGCCTCCAGAATACCCATGCACTATAACAGGGGAGCAGTCAGTAAGTCTGGACAACAGTTTTATAGACCGATATTCGAATTATATTCCGAGAGCGGACAACTCGAACAGTAATGTTACTTAACTAACTACAGATTTTACATGAAATACAGAATGTAACACAGTAGCTTCCAACTCTCATGGATGCTTGATAGCGCAGCTTCGGCTTGGCTAGCCAACTGAAACAACCAGTGGAAGACATAGGCCAGAAATTTTGAAGAATTATTCGACCCCAGTTACTATAGGTTGTTTATAAAGAAAAATTGGCGATATCTCATTTTCCCGAAAACAGTATATTACGGTTCTGAATGAAAATTATTATTGATCCTCCACAGAGTTTGACAACTGCCTAGGGAGTGGAATAGGTCCGTCGTTTCGCTTGCTCTCTAGGAGAGAGGAGGCCAAAAGGCTATCAACCATACTTCTGATGCACTATTCCCAGTTGAGCCAAACGTATTGCGTAGCCTGATTGACGATAATACCAGGAAGGACCTTGATTGGGACGAGATCACTAATCACAATATGGTGTCAAGATAAGGTCCTGAATAATAAACCGGCCAATTTTATTATTATTCCCTTGCGTTCCGAGTAGAACATAGGGCTTCAAGAACACATCTCCACTTTGTTCTGTTTTCTGCCGTCCTCCTTAGCTGGGTCCAGGATTGACCGAACTCTCTCATCTCTTCCTCACACCATCTCCTCCATGTCACCCTCACACCAACGAACCACTTGTCGCTTCCCATTGGGACTCCACTCGAGTGATGGCCTGCGTTGCAGGTGATGTCATTCGACGGCCTCCTCAACTTATGCTTGATCCATCTACATTCTCTCCTACATATTTGTTGAGCGATCGGCTCTTGATTAGTTTGTTCACGGCAAGAGTTTCTTGTTGCTTACTCTTTCTGCCCATTTGATCTTGAGTATGTAGCGAAGGCAGTTGTTGATGAAAGTCTGCAACCTCTTGGAAATCCTTTCCGTGACACGCAGCGAAATTTTTTGACCCGTATAGAAGGACTGAATTGAAATTGGTGTTGAAAAATGCGAATCTTGTTCCTTAATCTGAGTGCGGAAGATTTCCAAAATGGTTTCAGGTTGATGAAGGCGTATCTTGCCTTTCCGATTCATGCTTGCTTTGACATCTTCGTCTGTCCCGCCTGTAGTTAAAACGATGCTTCCCAGATAAGTGAAGGAGGCAACCTATGTCAAATCTCTCCCGTTGATGGTGATTGGTGCTGGTTGTTGTTGTCGTTGCTGTTAGTTGGTTATTTTCATCACCTCCGTCTTCAATGTGTTCAACTGAAGTCCTGTTTTCGCTGCCTTTTCGGCCAGTTTGATGGTTTTCGTTTGCAAGTCTGCGAGTTTGAGTGATATTAGACAAATATCATCTGCGAAATCCAAATCTCCTAGAGTCTTCTTATAGGTGTTCCAGCTTATTCCTGACTCCTCGCCTCCATTAGTCAGACGCATAATCCAGTCCACCACAATTAAGACTAGTGTCGGTAATAATTGACAGTCCTGCCTTACTCCAGTGTTCATTTCGAACGCCTCGCTGAGTTTCCCATCGTGGATCATCTGACAAGTGGCATTGTTATATAGCCAGAGGTTAAATGAAGTTGATAAAGACTTGGGCACTGCACTCCGTATTATTGAAGTGGTTTCCAAAGTACACTGCAATTTGATCAGCCCATGATTTGCCCTTCCTGAATCCAGCTTGTTCTAGTCGGTGGAGTAGAGTTCTGCATCCAGCGCATGTCTTATTCTCTCCAGGATGATGTGACTTAGTATTTTACTTGGAGTGGCCAAGGGCATTATTCCACGCCAGTTCTTGCACAGGTCTAAGTCGCCCTTCTCGGGTAGTCTGACTAGGCCCTTCTTCCAATCAGTAGGCACCATTCCTTCTTTCCAAACTTTTTGCAGTAATGGAGTGAGAATGTCTGTCGTAATTTCTAGGATCGTCTTAAGTGTTTCGGGAGGAATTCTGTCCGGTCCTGCTGCATTCCCGATTGGCCTTCATTTGCTTGATCGCATTCAGGATTTCTTCTTTCGTTGGAGGAGTGGTGTTCACTGGCAGGCAGTTCTGTGAGTGCTGTTGGTGGTATCTCTGGGCGAGTAGCCGATGGTGGTTGATTCAAGAGTCTTTTAAAGTGATCAGCCCATTGTCTGATTTGTTTCTCCTCCTGGGTGATCAGGTTCCCTTGAGCACCTTTTATTGGTTTCATCATCTGGATTGTTCTCTTCCCGGGGAGAGTTCTGGTTATATGATGTAGTGTCCCGATGCCTCTTTTGCCTGCGGCTTTTTCTGCTTCAGTTGTCAGTGTGTCATGGAATTGTCGTCTGTCTTTTCTAGCACTCTTCTTCACTTCTTTATTCAGTGCAGTGTACACCGCTGTGAACTCAGCTTCTCCTTCTGTTGTCCATCTTTGTATTGAGTCATTCCATCTTCCCTTTCGCCATCCTCTTCTTTTCTATTAGCTTCCACGTATCCGTTAACAGCCATTCCTTGTCTTTTTCTTGTTCCTAGAACAGTTGTACACGTCTCCTTAAATATCACTTTCAGAGAGTTCCAATGTAGTGAAGATATCACTCGTAGTTTCCTCCTTCAGTTTCTGAATGTCTAACTTGAATTACAGTGGTCTGTCTCCATTTGATTTTTATGGATTTCAGCTTCACCTTGTAGGTTTCTTGAACTAGATGATGGTCTGAGTTCACATCTTCACCCCTTCTCGACTTCGTATTCAGCAGGCTGCGTCTCCACTTCCTTGAGATTGATATGAAATCATAGTAGAATGTCAGTATTTCAGCCTATGTGATCACAATCAGTATTGCTATCCCATTCGACACGTGCTGTTGATAACCCTTCATTTTCACATTCTGTGAGCTAATTATATGTACCCATAATTTGTCGAATCGGTCAGAAATTGCACAGCATATCTGCAGCCTCAATGATAGCAAATGGTTGCTGGATTCGGCACTGTGAATGCGTGCTCCAGTGTTGCTCCACAATCTGTCACTTAAGCAGCAGGAGTTTGATCAAGGGATTTGACAGCTGGTCCTCATGGTCAGCTAATTCAAACAACTGGCTTAGCACAGCTTGTGCCAGATACTCATGCTAAGGTGACTATCAATAAGCCGACTATTGCTCTCAAACATCAAAAAGCGTCACTTCAAGTTGCTCCTCGAAAAATTCGAAGAAAAATCTACATTTCGGCATGACCCAAAGTCAGGAAAATACTCATCATCTGTCGCCTCAAAGAGGGAAGGATGTATATCCACGATTTATCTAATTGGTCTAGTCTAACAGTTCGATATGTGTCAAAGATCTGTCGTATTAGTCTGTAGTAGGGTAAGAAAAGATCATATGTCACATGATGAGAGTCAGTCACGCAGTCACAATTCAGCATGCAGTCAATTACTACCATTCAGTCTTCCGACTGGAGAAAGAAATGACATGTATATTTGGGTCTTTAGAAACTTCTGCCTAACTTGTTTGGAAATACGCATTTTAATAACTATGTCAAGGAAATTTACTGTGGCCAGAAGAGAAATCTTCAGAACGCAGGATGCTTTTTTACTTTTATGATAACCCACTCGATTTCAACGCAAGCGGTATTAAAAGACGGACAGTAAGTTGACGATTTACTGATAAACTTAGTATTGGCAAATATAGTAAGTTATTTATATGGCAGTCTGACCTCGTGATTCACAGTTGGTTGCTATCAAAAACCAAAAAGGTCTAGAAATGACATCAGTGTAATAGAAATTAGTGCTTCTGATCTTATTGCTCCAGTCTTCTGTCAAACAAGCAAACAATTTTCAACTGTATTGAGCGAATCTTCTCGTTCTTATTGGTAGGTAGGGGAATAATTGGCCAGAAAATCATTCAGCGTTCACTATAGTAAATTAGCATTCGTACTTATACTGGAAGACCTACTAAGTTAACATATGATAAATGGCATCTAATATTTTCCTGAAGTCTGTCGTATATTATCACATCAGCGCAGCTAGACCTCGAGTGTCTTACAAGGCCGTAATCAACGGCCATTAATGTTTTTAATATTCATCAGTGATCTGCCACTCCATCTGAACCAATATCTTTTTTAGTGCTGATTTTGTAAGGATTTGGATGGTAACGAAACGTTCCAAAGTTTCAGACAGACTGCAGGCAGATGCAGAAACTTTGGAAGACTGGGTGAACCTAGGTGGAATGTCTTCCAAGCTTGAGAAACACAAAATAGTTCAACTACGCACTTCTACGAAGCAGAGAGTAATTTGCTGCAAAGAAGTAGTAACTTGTCCTGGTTATTGTCACACTGTGACTTATATTTCTCTCTAAGAGGAAAACCGGTGTAAGTATGAGCTACTCAGGCATAGGCCATAGTGCAGCCTACGTGTACACAGGTAGTTGCGTTCACACTCCAGATCCTCCTAAGATCGGAGAAAACTTATGTAGGACCTCACCGCATGCTGCATAACAAAACTGCTCAATCACTGACTCAGGAATAGGCGAAAAAAACAAGGAATGGACCTTTGAGGCAAACTATGTGTCTAAATGCTGCAGAAACTATGTCATTTTTAACTTGGCTACCACCTGGTGTGTGACCATTAAAAATGACGAGGTCGACCTAGGCAAAGGAATATTATCAGTAAGTCACTACTTACTTTCTCCAAGAATCCACGTAAAAATAATCACTAAAGAGTGGAGACTCTAGTACTCCGCCATATACTTTGCGTTCGACCTGGCCACCGTGGAACTCCACCTGCAACTGTTGCTACTTCAGCTTCCGAGACTCAATCATATAGGGAAACACAGACTGTATCCAGCGGACTGTCTCCTCGACCCACTTGAGATGTACATTTCAGATGTCGCACTCTTCATGCAGCCATAATAGACAGCTAACGTGCGAAAGGACTGATTCCTATTGTGGAGAGTGCTGTCTACTAGCCAAATTGGTAGACAGTAATTCACGTCAATGTTCACGTTCCCAAGACTTGTCGTGAGAAAATGTGAACAAAGATTGATTCAAAACCGACCACAGCAGACTTTGCGTAGGCGGATGCAGTTAACATATAGAGGATTTGACATTCAAGAAACAGTCACAAATAGATGAAAGATTAACTTCACGTGAGGAACAACCAATCGGAAGACTGTGTTTGTTCGCTTAACTATCCATAATAATGTACATGAAAATATATAAATATGCGTTGATTTCCTTAATAAATGATCTGTTGCCTGACTCTTGCCTTCTGTCGTTACAATTGGTGTCGCTGCCTCCGAACAATGAAGATCCCATGGCCAACTGCTTTTGAAGAAGGAGACATACGGAGCTTCTTACGTGACTTCGAGGCCGTCGCTGAGTTGGTGGGTGTCAAAGAGCAGGCGGCGAAGGCGGTTGTACTGGGGACGCTGTTGAGAGGCCGAGCGCTGGCGGCATATGACAGCGTAGAGAGGTCAGATGGCACAGCGTCTTGGAAGACATTGGTTGAACGATTGGTGTCGAAGTTCGACAGTTCAACAGACAGACAGCTGGCAATGCAGCAGTTCCGTTCAACGAAGCTAGGACCTGATGGAGATCCGTTAGTGTTGGCGGTGAAATTGGCCAATCTACTTCGACGTGCGCTTCCCACTTTGGATGAAGATTCAGAGGCGCAGTTACTGAGTTCCCAGTTCATCGAGAGTGTCCCAGACCACATTTCCCAGCAATTACAACTGGTTAACGCTACGCAGCCGATGGATATTAATGAGCTGGCGAAGGTGACCAGACAGCTGCTGAGCACAACTGTAGCTGCCATAGAGAGACCAAAACCAAACGAATTCGAGCAGAAAATTGGAGCGTTGCAGCGGGAAGTGGTGGCGTTAAAGTTGGGTGACAGGAAAGACCGGTGTTTTGAATGCGGTAAGCCGGGACACTGGAGGAGATACTGTCCAGAAAGGGGAAAAAGAAAAAGTTTCAGACGGTACAATACGTGTTCTTTCTCTCGTATAAAACTAGATGTAGTGGGGGCTATCGAGAAAGGGGCTGTGTATTCGAAGTTGCGAGTGAATGATCGAGAAGTAGTATGTTTAGTAGATACGGGACTCTGACCTGGCGAGAGGACGACGGAAGCTGGCTAGCTGTCATACCTCAGTCGTCGCGCCACGACATGATAGAAGAATGCCACCAGCTAGCACATACCGGAGTGGCCAGAACAACCGACCTCTTGAGACAGAGTTTGTACTGGCCAGGTATGAGAGAAGACGTAGCAAGATATGTACTTGGATGTCCACGGTGCCAGCTAATGAAAGGCGACCGGTGCATATGACCACCACTTCAGTCGATTCCAGTTACGGCGATAGGTGACTTGTGGTCCGTAGATGTCATGGGTCCATTTCCTCAGACATCCAATGGTAATCAGTACCTCTTGGTGACACGATGGGTAGACGTCGTAGCAATCCCAGACCAACGCGCAAGGACCGTGACAGACGAAGTAGTTAGACACATCGTTGCAGACCACGGCGTACCAAAGACAATACTGACAGACCAAGGTCCGTGTTTCGAAAGTGAAGAATTCACTTCCCGTTTGCAACAGCTTGGCACCAAGAGGATCCGAACGACCCCATACCATTCACAAACGAATGGCCTAACGGAGAGAAACAACCGTACGCTGAAGGAGTGGCTGGCCTCGAAGGGCGGTAACTGGGAAACGGAGCTGCCACTGATTCTACTAACACATCGTGCCACCACCCAGGAAACAACGAAAAAGTCACCCTTTCAACTGATGTATGGTAGAAAACCACGATTACCGATACACAACGAAACCTGGCCCCTTCACCAAAAGTGGAGTACGACGAAATTAAAAGCAGAACGGAAAGAAGCCGTCAAGAATGTAATGCAGAAGCAGCGGAGGGATGTCGCGAAGTCTCAGCTGAGAGAAAAGACTCAGTGCATTACCTTCTCAGTCGGGGACCAAGTGAAGTGTAGAGACAGAAGATATGCTGTCGGATGCGGGCCAGGTTCACGCAAACTCCTTCCAAAGTGGGAAGGACCATACACAGTCACAAAAAGACGGGGTCAAGTATATACCATCAGAAGAGGTGACAAACAAAAACGAGTTAACGCCAGTCAGATCCAACGATGGGTGCATTGGGACAAGCCGGTCTGTAACAATCATCAACGAGAGAACGCATCACCCAGAAGGTCGGAACGCCTGCGCGCGAAGCTATTTGACGGGGGGACGAGTGTGGTGAGATCTGTCTACTAGCCAAATTGGTAGACAGTAATTTACGTCAATATTTACGTTCCCAAGATTTGTCATGAGAAAATGTGAACAAAGATTGACTTTGCGTAGGCGGATGCAGTTAACATATAGAGGATTTGACATTCAAGAAACAGTCACAAATAGATGAAAGATTAACTTCACGTGAGAAACAACCAATCGGAAGACTGTGTTTGTTCGCTTAACTATCCATAATAATGTACATGAAAATATATAAATATGCGTTGATTTCCTTAATAAATGATCTGTTGCCTGACTCTTGCCTTCTGTCGTTACACTGTTATATCAGCACAGCGGTCTTAGCACACGATTTATCTAATCACAAAGTCACGTCAGGTAATTGGTGAGGCGAACTCTATAGGAGTTCACTGAAGTGCAGATAGTGTTATTCTACTACCAGGAGGCAAGGAAAAGTAAATAATTTGGCAGTTTTTGTGAGGTATTTAGGACAACAACACAAGTATATTTAATTCAGTAACACCTCAGTAAAAATGTAATATTATTCTAATAGAAGTAAATAGGTATAATTTAATATTTCATATGCCTAGATATAAGGAAATGTTTGCTCCAGATAAGGTGACTATGTGGCATTTCAAAATATCTTATTTGCACCATTTAGATTTGTTTAACTGCTTCGTTTTCCCGGCGTCACTGGTCAAATTGATGACCGCAATATGTCAGCGACGGATCAGATTCGGGCTTTACTGGATGAGTATATGGGGACAACTAGAGATGGTAAGTAATTTTTTAAAAAGTACAACATAGTATGTATTGTAAAATGGCCCATGACTTATTGCCTCAGTAGATAAGGTTTTGTTGAGCTTTCCACTCAATTTGTCTCTTCATTATTTTTAAGGTGTTCATGAATGTGTTTGTGCGGTTGAATGTCAATTCATGTAAGTGAAGGGTCTGAGGGTTATTCGATGGTTTAGATCTTAAATGTAAATGCATTAATTTTTGCTATTCCATGAGCTTTGTTGACCGCATATACCGGTAACGCCTATTTAGGACAAGAACCAAGAATAGAGTTTGATAATCCTCGCGTCTGTAAAAGCTATCTACTGGATTGCTGTCCAAATGAAATCTTATCGGGAACGGTGAGTCTTCAATTAATCTAACTTTGTTTAGCGGATGGACTTGGGGAACTGTCTGTTCATACATGACCCAGCACACAAGGCAGATTATCGCAAGGAACCGGATACGAAGAAGTTTCAGTATGAACTTGACGTAAGTGTGATTCACGTATAAACATTTTGTAAGGCGCTAGAACATTTGGAGGCCTTTATTCGAGATTGTGACCAACGCACTGAAGTAGCAAAGGCAAAATTACGTGAGACTCAGGAGGAACTGACAGATGAAGCCTCTCAAAAAGCTGAACACATAAACCAGTTGAGCGAGCAGATAGGAACAAAACTAGCTAAGGCTGAGCAGCTTGGAGCAGACGGTCACGTTGAAGAATCTTTGAAACTTATGAAAGAGGTTGAAGAGTTGAATCTTGAGAAGGCTAAAAGTGAGGCTGATCTGCGTACTGCCATACCCACAAGTACATATCAACAACAGAAACTCCGAGTATGCGAAGTTTGTTCCGCCTACCTTGGTGTGCATGATAATGACCGTCGCCTAGCTGATCATTTTGGTGGAAAACTGCACTTGGGCTTTATAGAAATAAGAAAAAAATTAGATGAGTTAAGACAGTACGTCAGCGAAAACCATATAGTACGCCGTCGCAGATTTGAAGGCTACAACCGCTCATTATTCGTAACAGTGGAAGAAAGACGTGACAAGGAACGTGATCGCGAGCGCGAACGGGAAGTTGAGCGGAATGAACG
Source organism: Trichobilharzia szidati (assembly GCA_944472155.2). Taxonomy (NCBI): domain Eukaryota; kingdom Metazoa; phylum Platyhelminthes; class Trematoda; order Strigeidida; family Schistosomatidae; genus Trichobilharzia; species Trichobilharzia szidati. Next base: position 84,453,220 of record OX235279.1, on the reverse strand, counting down.
TCGTCAGAAATCCCGAAGTCGTAGTCGGTCACGAAGTCGTTCGCGCAGTCGAAGGCATAGTCGACATCGTAATGGCAAACATTCCCATAAAAGTAAGAAGCACCACCACCGCTCGTCAAAGCGAAAAAGTGAAGACCGTCATTAAAACATTAACCCTTGTATAATATTGACTTTGATTATTAACCTGTATTTATTCCTTGTTCTTTAAAGAATCGTTTCAGTAAAAACATTACTGTGATCTGTGCTTGGTTTTAATATTGGATGAGATTGATTATTAGTTTTTTTTCTTTCACGTCCCCAGTGGAACATAGGGCTTCAAGCTAGTGGCTTGAAGTTTCTGTAGCAGTGTTTATTTTACAGGATGGGGTTGCTAGCCTCATGCCCAACCTTTCCTGTTCACCAGCATTATTTCTGTTTTAGCGAGGTAAAGGAGTGCGTCAGCCGCGGATTGAACCCCGGACCATGTGCATGGGCGGCGAGCGTCCTAACCGCTGTGCCACCGACGCACGATTATTAGTAACTCTCACTATTAAACTTAACAAATGTGTGAACTTGAGGGTTATAGAGCTGTGGCTAGAAGAAGCCTTGCTACTAGTGTAGTTTAAGTAGTCAGATGTGCTCACTAGCGGTAGCACTGCGGAAAAGTCCGGTAAATAAGGTTATGTGAACCAGGTGAATCATGAATAATTGCCTAGGCATCTCGGAGTCTGCAAGCATATCGGGCCTGTAGCGTAGTAGTTTGATTAATTCTGTACACTAGTGGCTTTTTCATCCTTAAATTTCCTTGTCTCTTTTTTTGTAGTGCTCTATCCTGTCTTTTAGTTTATATTTGAGCCCTGCCATGTATTTGTGTTTAGAAGTCAGCCTTTTCAGTTTGTCTGCATTAACTGGACTGCTTACATGCACCTGGATGAGCTACGTGATATGTATAGTGCTGTGAGTTAATAGAGTTGGGTGGGAACTCATAATCCCCTGCTCGAGAAAAAGACATCTATAGTCAAGTTTTCGCATAGTTCCCAACTAGGGCACTTGACGGATCTTCCGGAGTTGTCTACGGCTTAAGTTCAGTGATTTGTGCGTCGGTGGCACAGTGGTTAGGACTCTCGCCGACCATGCACATGGTCCGGTGTTCGATCCCCTGCCGACGCACCCGATATCTATGGTCGGCCTGCAAAATTTGGGCTACCGATATCCATGCTGAAAATTCCATACTTGTACTGAAAATACGGTGTGGCATCAAGCTGTAATCAAAAATAAAAAATGTAAACTAGCCCAATTGAATTCCTGTTTTCGATGCTTCTGTTAATGTGTTGGTTTTCGCATGTAATTCGTAGTTTGTATGACATTAGACATAAATCGTCTGTGAAGTCCAGGTTGGTCCTTTAACCGGTCCAATATGTACCCGGTATTTCACTTCCCCTTGTTGCATGGTTCAGTCCACTACATTCAGGAATATCGTTAGTGATGGATAGTAGGCAGTCTTGTCTTATTCCGGTCTTCAGTTCAGCGGCTTTGGTGAGTTTTCCGTTGTGGATCATTTGACATGTGGTATCATCATTTAGTTGTTCAATGATCGGGGCTCTTTCAAAGGCAACTCATGCAGTAATTCCTCCGGCATTGTCCATCTAAGGAAATGGCATGTCACCTCACAAAACGCGTTTCCTGGCTATTTCAAGTAGTGAGACTACAACTAAAAGGGATAACATCTACACCCTTCCTTATACCATGTTGACAGTTTGTTGTCATCTACAAAAATGTTGTCATACAGATATCGCGGTGCTACGATGTGGGATAGTTAAGACTGAAATTGTGATTCAGGAACTTCGTTTCAATTGGTAACGGGAATAGGTTATTGGAAATCCAAGTTGTAGGTTCCATTAACATAGCAAACAGGTAAGTATCAGGCGCTCAGTTTTCTGTATGGCTTCTCATCGTCAGTCGTTTTCCGCAGTCGAGTGGCTCCATGTACCCGTTGGTCAAAGAATTGCAATGATTATACTTGGTGCATGAACGTTTTGACTTGACAAGTGTCAGTAAATGAATCTGGAACACCTCATCTATTTAAATTTATTGTTCGGATAATATTGGCCATAAGACGGCTCACCGCAGCTATTTTATAGCTGGTTAGTATATGAGTCTGGAGTTCTTATAAGTACTTACGATTTACGTCTGTTACCAGCTAGCATCAAACGCTATGAAAGTGCGAATTGCTGCTACATTTTCGAATACTGTTAAAAATTAGTCGCTGTCACTTCATACTGATGCGTAGATGGCGCTATGTGGGGGTGGTTTGTGATATATCTCTTAGTAGTACGATTTATGTCAACCTGAGTCACCTCCTGACAACACCCAATTCTTGTCTCAAATAGTCGTTGTACGGCAAGCTGCGCATATGCTATTAAAAACAGGAATCTGTTTATACATTGCTAATGTTTTCTTATTACAGTTCTCGTCTCTACGTGGGGTAGGTGTAAAAGACACCCTAGTGCAGGATTCCGTTTTTAATTTTGTGTGCGTCTTTTCAGAAAGTATCGAAAGTGTTCACCTGGAGAGTCTTGGTACTCAGAAACTGGCAATTTTCATGTGACGACAAAAACAAGCTTGAAGTCAAAGACATCAGGTGACTTGACTGAAAACAGATCACTGGTGGAAGTGCATCCATGTCTAATCTTCTTATATTATAACACTTAAATTTGAAATTAGCTTGGTCTTTGGTCTCATAGAGATTTGGGATTGCATCATCCCCAATATTACTACCCTTTGTGTGATGTGCAGATTTGAGGTGCGGTATCACTGTTGAGTCCTACATCGATTCTAAGAGTCGTAAAAGATTAATAGCTACGATCACACGAAAAATCACTTTAGGCGCCCATATTTTACGACGACAACTTATTGCAAACTATTTGCAGTGTAGTGTAGATCGCTTTAATACACTAGTAAGTTGGAACTATTAATTCTGCAGTAGTGTGTTCATGCTGAATCAATTTCGTTATCACATCAAGTTAAATTCATTTCACATTTAAATGAGAAGTTTGATTTGGAAGTTGCTTCTAAAAGCTTGAATCTTCCAATACATATGAAATTAGCAGCATTAAGAGGATAAAAAGTGTATTGGCCTCTGGTTTTTAAAGAGTTCCTTCAAAAATGTAATTTTTTGTAAAAATTTAGACCATGTACTCTACGGATGTTGTGGAAAAGTTTGTTTTGATCTCCTCAACATGTTTTAATTTTATTTCTCATATAACAGTTCCTGCGCAATTTTACATTAAATTACTGGTAATTACATTTTGAATGACTTATTTCGGAGCTAATTTTATTGCATTGTAAAAGCTTCTGTTTTAATAGGTAACAAAATGTCTTGATTGCTAACAGCTTTTTCCACCTTTTCGTATTCTAGTGGTAAATTACTGTCGTTGTTCCCACCCTTTTGTTTGTTGCCACTACGCGCTTCTTAACGGCAAAATTCAGTATTAGACTATTAAAAATTTGCGAGTAATTAAAGTCATTAAAAGCTTAGTATCATGCTGTGATACTGCTCTATTGATTTACACGTTTTATCGGGATATTTGCATGCCTAACATGGACTTTTGCTCATGAATGTATAACAGTAGATTCCGAGGACGAGGTTATTGAAAATAATCCACCAATTCCTGTTAGAATGATAATTACTCAGTCTTTTCATAGACCGTAAGAACGTAGCAACGAATATTGAATGTTTTGGTCATTTCCGCATCCCAGAATATTGTGCAGACCTTTCCTAGACAGATTAGGACGATGCATCAGAAACTATTACTACATCATAAAACTAACAGTTTTTCAGAATGAGTATATAAAGAAGGTTAGGTATCTATGTACTGCAGTTATCCCTGAAGGGACGTTTCACGCACTTTCATAGTTACATTAATTACCTTATAAGAATGAATATATCTTACGAAATATTAAGTATGGGTGGCGATGTGAATTTATGGAAGTGAAGTATTCAGCTGAGTTCCAAATAACAAACCGTTTTCGAGTGTCTCTATTGTATTAAAAGCAGACTGTATGGGAAATCGAAGCATCTGTGAAGTCTTAAAATACCTATTTCAACGGTGATATGTAGCTCTGTGACTTGAAGACATTTGGTATCATACTATTCCATTAATAATAAAACATGCAGAAATAAGGACCGTTATTTATATGCGAAATTGTCTCTTTATCACACGTTACCACTGCTGTCAGCAGGCGTATAATTCAAACCATAGATTTGTTCAGGGATTTTATCACGAACTGACACAAGTCAGAGAGGCAATTAACACCACAGGAACACTGGACAGCTGTTTCGTTCTAGTTTGAATTTCTCTAGCAGAGAATATTCATGAATGTGTTTAAGTGTCTAAAGTAATTCAACTAGAAGACCTCATAATCAAAAGATAGTTCCCATTAGTTAGTTTACTTTACAAAAAATTAGATTATCAATTAGCTCATGAAAAGACTCAGTAAATAATAACACTGATCCATAAAAAATTTGAATAAAAATATTCAGGTCACTAATGACAGTAGTACCGGTGTCCAAAGTTCTCATAAGTAATGGATGGTGAGTAACTCTATGTTAGGGTGAAGTGGATGGTTGACAGAAACGCAATATGGTGAATCAACAAGTCACTGAACACCCATCAGGCGGTTATAAGACCAACGGGCTAGCCCTGTGACCAGAAGGTCCTAGGTTTGATTCCTGGTGGGGTCATTGAAGAATCCTAAACTAGAACGAAACAGTTGTCTAGTGCTCTCCGATTTTGATTTGTGCTCTAATGGGTGTTAGTTCGCAATAAAATGTAAACTGAAACGTGCAACTGACTTTGAGCTTTGACACAATTCGTATTCTATGGGTGCAGAAATGCCTCGCTGTTTTGTTTTCGGTTAGAGACGGTAATTGTTGGATATATCTGGTAGGTGTTGGATGCCGGGTGAACTCAGTATGGCTGTACGTTAGTGAAACTGCTCCTCAGTGTTCCCTTAAGCGTATAACTATTCTGATAGGTCAATTAAAGAGTCGTCCTTATCGGGAGTTTCTACTGTTTTCAGAAAAATTAAGTCAGTTTTTGGAACATGAATGCAGGTTTTTTAACTTTTTAAAAAAGGACTGCCAAAGAAAAAAATGAATACAAATTACTCTGCAGTTATCATCGTGTTGGGTACGAGGACAAAATTATAGGAGCAGCTATTTCTCAGTCGTAAGATTGTGAACAATGGGACACTGAGTGTGGAGCAGATCAGAGAAACAATAGTGATTTGTTGAATATTAAGAAAGACTGCATAGATATCACACATCAACATATATCCTTAAATATCACACGATCCTCATACACCAAGCCAGGACGATGTGTGGTTAATGATAATAATCCGTTGCTAGGCTAAAGTAGGATTTGAATCCGCGACTCACTGGGTGAAAAACGAGTGCTGGAACCGACGAGCCACATGTTAACTTCTGTTATTTCCCTTACGACTTATCGTCACAAGGATTCAAGTTCTTTTTGGACAGATTCAAAACCGCGGAATGTAAAATTAGTAGCAAGCTGACCAGTCGCAAACGAGTTTCGCCGTATGAAGCGAGGAAAACAAATCTGTTCTCTCAGTCTTTAAAAGGATATCGAATCTCATTGTAGGCAGCCGAACGGTAGCAACTACCCACATCGTTTAAACGAAACAAAAATCCTGTTTGTTTATACGCCCCTCATATTCGTCTATCCTTTTCCACACTTGTACTACATTTCGTATAGTTCTCTAAACTCCCAGCTTTCGATAAACATTACTAGTTACTAAGGTTAGTAAAGGATCACGTCTGTTTTCATTAAAACCTACTTGCCAACATTAAATGCAGGCGTTCAACTTCAGGTCTCATCGACAAACCCGGAATGAACTGTCTCGGTATACAGAAGTATATTCAATAACTAAGTGTGGCTGTTCAGTTTACTTGGTTAGTGTTCTCAATTTATGAAGTTAACATTACATTATTGGATTTAAAAGCCTAGTGTTCTTATGTATTCAGTGGCTGACTGAGACAGCAGTCGGCTAAGTTTTTCTGTGATCGACACAAGGCCACATACAGTTTGATCTCACTCCACGTAACCTTCAAAAGTCAGCTGTGTTTGCATCAAAGTGGCCTTGCGCATCTGAAGCATACATCAGGAAAGTTCTATTTGTTGCTCGAAAGCAATGTGTTCCCTAATGTGAATGCCTGGCTCCTATCATCGTATCGGTAAGTATATGTAGTGGAGACGTAAGACTTGAAAATAATAATAGACGTTTTCATTTGTAGCTCATATAAACCTGAAGCGTATACAAAGCAGTGCTCATAATTGATGTGGAGGAAAGTTAATCAGTTAATTGGGCTTGGATCTGTCACGCGCGACCAGTCAACAACAGTAATGCTGGCTAAATTAGGATATGTTCGTGAAAGTTATTTATGTTCAGACCAATCATCGATGTGTTTCTGATGACCTAGGTTTTGCACATGGGTGTTGGCTGTAATCACTAGGTGGCAGAGAAACAATGACTTGTGGTTTTTGAGACATAAGTATGTTCACAATGGCGGAAACGTATCGACTTTCTTGTTTTCGTTGAGATCTTGGTCTATTAAGTAAACGTACACCACGCTGCATTAAACTTAGGTTCCTGAAAGCTTCTAAGGCTATAAGCATAAAATACCGGGGTTTCCAATTTATAGATTTATTTGGGGTAGCGATTCTAGCCATCCAAATAAAATTAAAAAGTCGGACACATTTACAGGTAATAATAACAACCTTAAAGGGCTTATATCTACAGAGTCTAAAATTTTAGTACGAAACGAAAGCTCACGACACTGAATCAATATTTCAGGTGACAGGTTGCACTTTCATCATGGATTGGCACACATGTTCTACAATATCACGGGGAGTATGCATTTTCTCGGCCTCCACATCACTTATTTCAAACCCTAAATAGAAATTGAAAACATGAGATAATTAATGAATGTGATAAAACATTACTTTTCACACTAATTATTCAACTGGACATTACATAGGGAGTTGTGGAAATCATAGCACCATAAACAGTGAATCAGCTGCGTATATCAAGGCACCTAGCAGTTTTGAAGGTCAGAAAAATGGGTATATGCAAGTATAATGTCTGGCGTATTTTTGTCACTGAAACACTCGGTCGGTTTTCGACATAGAACTTTGCACATATGTGCGGCAGTTCAAGTCGCCACAATCTATGTAGCACGCAAGGCAAGAGAAGGAAGTAGAAGAAATGCATAATATAGACAGTAAACAGAGGTGTGAGACAAAGGAATAGTAATAACAAAGAACAAAACAGTTTAATTGGAAATCATAAGTCACAAGGAGTGGATGCATCTGCGCCACTGAGAACGATTTTGAGCCATGTCACCAATTGTTTCCAACCATTGGTTTTTACCATCCCGAGGGCCCCAACCAGGAAGTCTACATCTTCCTACGTGGCTTAGACTAACTGTTGTGGATTTCATTGATTGGTTCCATGTTTTCGTTTGACCGCCGCTAGCTCCTTTCCAGCCTGGCTCTATATCAGCTAACATTGCCCCTCGAGGAAGGCGATGACTAGGCATACGTAGCACATGTCCTAACCATCTCAGTCGAAGTAATTTCACCGTTTCGTCGGTTGATTTCCCCGCCTTACCTAGCACTCGACGCCTAACCTCAATATTGCTCACCTTATCATACCACTTCACGCGGGAGATAGAACGCAGACACCTATGATCGAACACAGCTAATCTTTTCATGTCTTCTGCTCTCAATGGCCAGGTCTCCGAAGTACACGCGAAACCTCTAATCACTGAAACACTGACAGAAGACAAGCAGAAATTTTGTAGTAAAAATACCGCTAAATAAATTTTTTTGAAAAAATCACCATGAAATTCAATACATTTATTTTGCCACATACACAATTTAGCTTTCTTGCTATGCTAATATAATCAGACAATATCTAAATGCCTGAGTGTGGTAAGCTCACTACACGAGGAATATGGAGGGCATAGATTCCCACGTGTTAGTGTATTTGGAAATACATTGGAAGATGAAGGATACCCAAACTAAAACATGACATAAGTGCATGGTTTCTCTGACTATTAGCGTGAGTAATGCAGTTTGCCCGATTAAGAACCATGTTGCTATAGAACCTCTTACTCTTTAGATGACACAACTCAGAATTGACAACAGTTGAGCAGACGCATTCGTATCGCATGTTTACCGTAGAGGTAAAGAGACATTCCAACAGTTGCGTCATATCTTTTATGACACTATAACCGTACATCATATTGTTTTCACTCTTCTGCACTTTCTATTAGATGCGATCTCACATCGTATTTAGCAGCTGGGACCGCTGTGGTAGTGCTTGGATCTATGTTGACAGTGTTTACTTAAATCTTTCGAGAGAAATTTTTTTATAGTTTGCACACAGGCAGTAAGCTGCCGCAGACGAGTAGGTCACACGAAAGATTTATTAGACATTCATCACTCATAGTGCTCCCAAATTATTTTATTGAGCGATATAGCCGAAATGTACACAAGTTTGTTGGATGAAGATGAGTAATTTACTTTTGCCTGCATATTATCAGAGCTTTTTGACAGAGGAATATCTTCAAATTTAAAGTCAAAGATTGAGAAGAAAAACATCTCATTCAACTAGATAGTCTATATCTGTACTAACTGACACCGCAACAGTATAACTGAGTTCTCAACGTAGAAACTAGTAAGGAATTTCAACAGTTCAATTTGCCATCCTTTATAATGCACACATATAGGGTTATGTATAAGTACATGCATTAATAGGATCAGGGTAACATGGCTCCTTTTATTGTACGATAAACTCCCACCTCGACAAAAAGGGCTATATCCTAAAGACAGGTGGTCATTTACTACAAATTTCGAATACACTTTGAAGTAATATGTAGAGCTGGTTGCATGTCTTCTCCAGACCACTCTTACATCTTTATAAATCTAATACTAAACCAAATGTTGGAGCAATAACGTGTTATGTGCATTATCCTTGGTTGATAATTACGAAACACTAAGAATGTAATATAATACATAAACATATATAATATTATAACGTAATTATATAATATCTAATATAACATAATAAGTCTGCAATATGACTAATCAATAGCCAACTGATTGCTGAGAATAAAGGCAACTTTATTATACAGAGTTTGGATATAGCACTCAAAATGAAATCCTTCCTTTTAATATCACGAGGACATTCAGCCTTAAAGCAATTGCAATAGTTGGTGCGGAGGGCGAAACATATAGTTGGAACGATGAGTGACATACAACTGATAATTGATACAGTAAGATAAACATATGGCCACATTTTAACCACATCAGATTTCGCTCATCTGAACACTTTTTGTTTTCTATTTACTTGTTCAAGCACTTAGTCGGTGTGCTGATAAAACACCTAGCAACCTGAGTCACTACGCGGTAGAACGTAAGTTAACGTCATTAAGTTTGATTCTAGGAGACAATAATACAGTAGGTTCTCGTGAATGAGTGGGAAATCAACATCTTTATGGGTCTATGTTAGCTGACATAAGATCGGGTAGGAAAAGAGTTAGTGGTTGTCAAACCAAAAAACGGCATTAGCCAATGAAATCTAAGCCACGTGGGGAGGTGTGGACTTCCTGTTTAGGGTCCTCAGGGTAGTGGAAACAACCGGTGGTATGGCTCGAAATCGTTCTCAGTGTCGCAGATACGTTCACTCTTTGTGATTTGTCATATCCAATAAAACTTTACTATTCTTCCATGTTACTATTCTTTTTTCTTCATTCACATTTCTGTTTATCATCTGTCTCTCTTCTTTTGCTTTGTGCTACATGGAGTGTGGTATCCCGAACTGCTGCACATCTGTGTAAAATTCTACGTCAAAACTAGTCAGCCTATGAACTCCCGTTATGCATCCACTCGAGGCTGTGTACTAATCCCAAGAAATGTATCGAGAAACAAGCAACTCTCAGTTAAGTTTATAGATGGTTATTGAGCTATATGAACCTTACTGTTACTAACCAGATATTATTGATATAAGTATAAAACTTGGTCACTGTGGTAGAGCATAACTCCAGTAATATTACTGTACAACACCGTGATTTATCAAAATAAAATCTTATCCATAATGGAGTAACCAGATATTAACTGGAGAAAAACACCCATTTCGATGGAATCTATGGAAATATTCAGTCTCCAAAAGTAGCACTCAAAGATTGTTGAGGAGCAGGGCATATAGCGACTGATTTAGGACGAAATTAGTAACCGAAATGGGTGGTGTCTTTCTTAGATCAGCTAGGTGAGGTTGCACTTCAATAAATACTCTGTGATTAAAAGCCGTTTTTGATCAACAGTGTTTAATGACGAATCAAAATATAATTTTACTAGAAATGACCAAGTTTACGTCATACCAACATAAAGTATTTATACAACTAGTAAGAAAAAACATAATAACAATGCAGTTGATAAAAATGTACGGTAAGGTGAGGATTACAAAATTAGTTGTGAAGCTTAAAATTTGACATCTGTAATATTGTGAAAAATCCTGAATTTTGTCACTATCTTAAATAGCTTCTACATGGTACATCGAAAACTCAAGTAGTAGGTTCCCGTGACACTCAAATTGATGCAGCTTACACACAGCATTTTGAACTTCAAGGAAACTTGTAGGAATGATTTCGGTGTTCGCTTCTAGTTGGGGTCGACAGGTTGGGAGGTGGTTCAGTTGGTCAGCTTATCGAGGTAACCTACTCAATATTTACTGCCCAGTTACTTATTAAAACCACATTTTCCGAGACTTCCACTTATAAGCTCAAGTAGGTAACAAGGGCTGACACGTTTCACGTGAACTCTTCCGTTGATTACAGAAATCTGCAAAATGCTGCCATTATTGACTAGATTAAACGAAGTACTACGTAATGCATAAAATGAGGTTCTACAGGTTACCAATACATATACAGTGGCTTAAATAAAGTTAAACGTAACCTCAGCCTGATCACAAAATGCTACTAACCGACTATATAAATATCGTCAGACAGATGTTATAAGAATTAAAAAATTCGTTATGTAAAGAGAGCATGACACAAGGACTCACAGAATTCATTCTCAATTTCCATTATCACTTCTATGTGATCCAAACTATCAAGTCCGAGGTCTTTCATAAAAGAAGAATCTAAAGTTAGCTGCTTTAAATATTAATACAAAGCATAAGAACCTTATCGGACTGTATTTTATCATAAGCAGAACAAACCGCCAACACCTTATCTTCTACTTCAGCCCTGGACAGTCCACATTTGATCCATCTACGCGACTGGTTGAAGCACGTATAAGTGGGCAATTTATTCTCAAATACGCACTTTGTAACTGATGAAATACGTGCAAAACTCGGTGTTACAGTATTACGTAAGCAACGAAGAGAATTAAACAAGCCAGGTCCCATCAGTCTAGCGATCATTTTGAAACTCCGCTTGAAACAATCAAGCATTCATCTTTCAATGAGAAGCGTGATGCTTTATGTTTTTATGAAATATTAGTGTTTCAGAGTACATACGTCACTGAATAAGTGGTGAAATTTTATACATGCATTTATTAGCAATTCCACATTTAGAGCAGTGGGGTAGATGCTGAGCAGCTTGAGATATATCGGAGTCACTACTGTTTCGGAACTAAACTTACCACGAAATCCAGATACTTGGGGTCATTTACTCTTTTTTGCATTATTCTGACGGTAATAAGCTGTATTACCTACACTTGAATGTTGACTTGTATCTTGGTAACAGAGCGTGTCACTAATTCAAACTGATGGTTGTGCAATGCAACTAAAGCATCTCAAAACCCTTATACCAACTCAAGAATGTGAAGCCAAGGTGCAGTGCATAGCGTGGTCTCCAAATAACAGAAAATTAGCCATTTGTACTAGTGATCGCCTAGTTATAATTTTTGATGAGAATGGGGAGCGTCGAGCACGCTTTTCTACTAAAACAGTTGATTCCAAAGCAAATGGAAAGTCTTTTCAAGTCAAAGGGATGGCATTTTCTCAAGATTCAACCAAACTTGCCATCGCTCAATCGGATAATATGGTATATGTTTATAAAATTGGTGAATCCTGGGAAGACAAGAAAGTGATTTGCAACAAGTTCCCTCAGAAGTCGCCTGCGACATGTATCATTTGGCCTCCAGGTCAACCAATTATTTGTGGACTCGCCGATGGCAAAGTAAGAGCCGCTAATGTGCGGACAAACAAGTCGTCCACTGTCTATAATGCTGAGTCTTACGTAGTTTCTCTTGCAATGAATGTATCTGGGAAAGGTTTCATTTCCGGTCATGTAGATGGGAGGATCATTCGCTACTTTTTTGACGATGAGGGCTCAGGTGATGCTCAAGGCAAATTCGCCATACATTCCACCGCTCCTTATGCTCTGGCTTGGGCAGGTTCTACTATACTTGCTGCAGGATGCGATAGGCGTATCTATGTATATAGTCGGGAAGGAAAAGTTTTACAACAGTTTGATTATAGCAGAGATGACAATGAGAAGGAGTTCACTGTTGCTGCTTGCAACCCAACTGGTCATTCTGTAGCTTTTGGCAGCTTCAACCGCATTCGCGTTCTTTCCTGGAGTCCTAGAAGAGGTGTATGGGATGAATGTAAGCCGAAGGAAATCGAAAACATATACAGTGTTACTGCAATGGCTTGGAAGCAAGACGGATCCAAGCTAACTGTTGGTACGTATTGTGGCGGTATCGAAATATTCGACTGTTGTGTGAAGAGAAAGCTATACAGGAACATTTTTGAGTTGAATTATGTTGATCCCAGCCAAGTTATAGTAAAAAATTTAAAGACGGGGGACACGATTGTTCTTCAGTCATTTTTTGGCTATGAAATAGATGATGTTAAAGTGATGGGACAAGACCGATACTTGATTGCACATACATCTAATACCCTTATGCTTGGTGACCTTCGAGAAAATCGACTAAGTGAAGTTCCCTGGAATAACAAGAGCCTGAAGGAACGTTTCTACTTTGGCTACAGCAAGTTTTGCATAATTTTTGGCTCTGGTGAACTTCATGTTGTTGAATACGGAGTAAATGAAATTTTAGGCTCTGTAAGAACAGAATTCACCACTCCATACTTGATAAGTGTCAGAGTAAATGAAAGAAAGTCCTGTAGGGATGGACTGTGTAAAAGAATTGCCTATATGTTGGACCTTAAGACAATATCCGTTGTTGATTTAACTACGGGATCAACTGTTGCACAGATTCCGCATGATAAGAAAGTTGACTGGATTGAATTAAACGAAACTGGACAAAAGCTACTTTTTCGGGATAAGAAACTTCAACTCATTTTATTTGATATAGAAACAGGTGTAAGATCTATGATGCTGAACTTTTGTTACTATGTACAATGGGTTCCTCAAAGTGATGTCGTTGTTGCTCAGTCTAGAGATAATCTCTGCATTTGGTATAATATCGATTCTATTGACAGGATGACAACAGTCCCTCTCAAAGGTGGTGAAATTATTGATATCATTCGCCAGAGTGGCAAAACAGAAGTTTTAGTTAATGAAGGTATGACCTCCGTTTCCTACGCTTTGGATGATGGCCTCATCGAATTCGGTACTGCAATGGAGGATGGTGACTTTGAAAGAGCTGTTTTATTTTTAGAAAGCTTGGAAGTTACTCCAGAAACAAAGTCAATGTGGAATAAGCTTGCATTCGCCTCTTTAAAGTCAGAAAATTTACTGATTGCAGAACAATGTTTTGCTGCTTTAGGTTGTGTAAGCAAGTCTCGATATTTACGACATTGCCGAACTATGTTCATGGAAAACAAGTCATCGTACTCCAATATCCGAGTATGTGTTGCCATTCTTGAGAAAGAATTCAGAGTTGCCGAAGATATATTTTTGTCACAAAATTCTTTCGAAGATATTATAAAAATGTACAAGGATCTTCTTAAATGGGATGATGCGATAGAGGTTAGTTTACTCAGCATTTGTTTCATATAAATTAATATTTATTACCAATGAATTGTGCTCCAAGCGTCATCGGTAAATATTACAGTTTAACACTGTGAAACTTTATCTAAGTAGAATTTTTTCCCTAATGGAATTGTACTCTACCACAGTGCCCAAGTCCTATTCTTATATCAACGTATAGTTTTCGTTGCTTTTTTGCTCACAATTCTTGGTCAGTATTACTATGTGTGTTCTAGAACTATTTCCTAAATCCTACCATGCTACAGAGTAAGTTAGTGCAGATGAAAACCTATTTAACTAACTAATTGCAAATGTGCTACTCCAAATTGACTGGTTACATGTGCAATGGAGTCATAATACTAAGTGACACTATAGTGTACTCTGATGCAATACTTTTTGAAGCAGGAATTTCCAAATCTGGATTTAATGTTTGTTGACCAGAGAAGACTTCGGGGAAGTGCATATTCCACATGGAACTGGGACCTGTATCAAAGTATTTTTAAGCCAATGACACCACTAAGTCGATACCCAAGTTTTTGTGGTAGTTACAAATGTTCACTACGTCTTTTATTTCTTACTTCCCTTTAGACATGCTAATATGTCAGTGTAAAACAGCGCAACGTATACTGATACGCTCACACACTAATATTTGGCCAGCTGTATTTGTATTATTATTATTTGTATTTAGAATGGAATAAAAACTGCCAACACTGCTCGCTAAATTCGTCGGAACTTATATATTACACAGGCAAGTAAACTAAATATGAATTCAACTTACGAGGTCATAGGGCATTAGTTTTGAACGGGCGAAGGAAAGGAATGCATTGGTTATAAAAGTGTTGGAACTAGTTTATATTTCTTATAAATTCTGACAATAGTGACTTCAGTTGTATCTTATAATTTGAACTTTGTTTAGAAATATTTAATGAATATCCATAAAAATGGGTTTTCTGTATTCGATTATGGACAATCATAATGAAACCAAAAACAAGTACACTATTTAGATAATTGATGATAAACATCAATGTACAAATGCAGTTCAAACTTTTGGGATATCATCTAGTTAACCTAGAGTATGAGGTCGGATGTCACGAGATTGGTATTGACACGGGATGACGGCTGCTTCGGCTTTTGTATTAAATTTGGCTAGTGAAGAAATTGTGCTATTTAGGTCAACCTAAACAAGGTATTAAAATTAAATGAACCATAAGATTATTATTAATAATGCTTTTCTTGCGTTTCTTGTTATTGTTCTGTCAGATTGCCGAAGCTAAAGGATGGCCAGGTTTGGAAAGACTCAGAAAAGATTACCATCTATGGTTGACAGAAACTGGGCAAGAAGAGAAAGCCGCTGATTTACGTCAAAAAGATGGAGATTTTAGTGCTGCAATTACATTATACCTGCGTGCCGGTGTTCCTGGCAAAGCAGCACGCTTAGCACTATCTGAACCCAGAATTTCATCTGATAGAACAATTGTCGAGAAAATTATTCAAGTAGGATACTAGGCGTAGATATTTTATTTTATCCGTATAATAATGGCCTACAACACTTTTTGGCAGTTGTATATCTATAAAAATATCGTACCTTTAATTCAAAAATACGAAAATGAATCAATGTGAAACTCAGTATTCTATATAAAGAAAGGTTGGTGAATGGATTTCAGACAGAAAAAAATGTGCACAACTTAGGGTTCATTTAGACTGCTACCTTTCATAGTAGATAGTGGCAAAAAAAGTAAACTGAACACAAGTAGATACATCGGCTGAGGCGGAAAAATAGTTATAATTAACGCAGAAGCGAACACGCCTGTGATGTTGAAGTTATAGAGATAAACAGGTTTATTCATTTGCTTCAAGATGCTAGTGATAATTCATATCACTTAAAGTCTTTAGGCACTGAGTCGATTGGTTAGATCTCATGGGTCACTGCAAAAGTTGTCAGAGGAATCAATACTCGGCTATATGGGAGTGCTCACACCTGAGATTTCCCCTTCAAGAATACTGATACCACATGTGCTGATTTTATTGCTGATAACAAAAAATTAAATGTTCTAACATTTTCTAATAGATGTACAGTTTGGTTATTTTGATATTCCTATCAGTCCTATAACTTAAATTTCCTTTTCAAATGAATGTTTTTCTTACAGTCTTATTATTCAAATCAAAACTACCACTGTTTTAGGCTAATAAGTTGTCAGTCTTAAGGTTGTGCGGAATGGGTTGATATCAAGAGGCATTTCTCCGTGAACACTCGTCAACTGGAAGATAATCCTACTCTGAACTGTTATGTGTAGTTTGATTTTAAAATAAAAATCTTCAGGCTTCTAAGGTTACACCTGTAAACTCAAAAAAGGAAGTGACCAACAACAAAGGACTTTGGAAGTGGCATTATTTATATTTGACTTTGTCTTCCTCTCACACGTATTCATTTCGAGTGTTTCAGACTAAACCAGTGAGTAGTTACACCTGAATTCAAGTAAACTGTGTGTTTGAATCTTACGAATGAGCACGAAGTACAGATGATTGAGATCTTTGTTTTTGAAAAGACTTGTATATGGGGCAAGCAGTCTTCGTAGTTCAGTCGAACTTTCTTTTATAATTATTTAGACTTACATAAATATATGATGAATGAAATATGTATATTGTAAGAGTCTATATAAATTAAGTATTCATCAAGCGAATTCCAAAGAGTCACAAAGGAAATTTAAGCCAACCAGTTTGAAATTCACAACAGTCTGTATCTTAGCATTCCTTCAGTTTCAAGTCGTCGTTGGGTTTCTGATTTGAAATCTTATATGTGAAGGTAGGACTTTTGTACTGTGGTTGATCATAATGAGATTTTATACAAGTTTATCTCATGTTACCCAATGACTTGATTATGGGAAATAAATTGTGCCTGAAAAGTTTTCCAGTTAATAACACTTTATGTTTTCAACTATTGATTATGATTATCATTATTAATTATCATTGGTATTCAGCAGTCGTTGCTATGAATTTGATTAGCACCATTAGTAAGAAATATGCTTATCTAATGTAAAATGCTTACAGTGGCTTTTATACATCAGAATGTACAACGCAACTGTAGAAGCAGAAGTGAATTTCAGTCCGATTAGAGAACTAAACAAAGACTACACACTTCCATGTCATTTTATTGAATTATTCGTGATATCTGGCTTAGTAGATGGGTTTCACGTAGGAAGTTATGACCAACAAGCAGAGTGAATAAAGTGCCAATCATCAGTTGACAATGAAATAGTTCCATTGAAGGGAATGTGTAACAACAGAAGACAAGGGCCAGGCAACAGATCGTTTATTTAGGAAATCAACACATATTTATAGATTTTCATGTACATTATTATAGGTTATTGTAAGCAAACAAACACAGTCTTCTGATTGGTTGTTTCTCACTGAAAGTTAATCTTTCATCTCTTTGTGTCTGTTTATTGAATGTCAGATCATCTATATGCCAATTGTATCCGCCTACGCAAAGTCTGCTGTGGTTGATTGTTGAATCAGTCTTTGTTCTTATTATTCTCACGACCAATATTGGGGACGTAAACATTGACGTAAATTACTAACTACCAATTTGGCTAGCAGCTAGCTCTCACCACAAGTGTCTGTGTCATGAACATAAATGAGCCGAATTCGTGGCAAGTAATGAATTGACTCTGTAGTTCCGAATGATAAGGCTAATCGAACAAAGTTTTATATCACTGGTAAAAATCACCGACCATTTTCCGCATATAAGCTAGTTTAACTGTGTCAGTTTATAATAGTTTACCGGGCTGTAAGAATGAATGCAAAATATTTTCAGTTGTTTTTTCTACCTACTAACGCAATGTGAAGAAATCCTAAGGCTTAATTAAGAACATAGATTTTTTAATCTACTGAGCAGAATTTAAGTACAAAGATCTTGGCTTAAGGAAAAATCAGTGAGTGAAACACCATGACATGACCATCACAACTGATACGAAAGAAATTATTTGTTCAAATTAAGTTTTGGAAAATGACTTGAAACAAAATACTAATTAAGAAGCAATATACATGAAGAAGACCACATGACAACATACATGAAAGTAATTCAGAAGTGTTTTGAAATTAACTGAATTAAGATTACTGGGTCAACATTAATAATAATAATAATACTAGAAAACATGATACTTAATTGTGTAATAAGTGGAATAATTGTTATCAGGGTAAACTGAGATTCATAATCGTTTTTTTCTGGATGAAAAAAATCGCGTTCGAGTTGCTCGACAGCGACAATTTCAGCAAGTCTAAGTAAAGTTGGGCTTCTTTACGTGTTGGTAATGGTAAATACAGTTTAGATATCCACTTTGTTTCCCGATTCGACCAGATGCAGAGCAGCTGCGCTGGTAAAGGGCTCAGGTGCTTTGAGACTCAGGCGTTTTCGAATATGTTTGGAGAGGTTGGTGAATATCCATCTCTCTTTTCTACCAGTATGCTTTTTCTGGCATGTACAAGCGAACTTGTAAACACTGTTGTATGCGAATTATGATGGCCACCTGTCCGCTTTTGACTGATAAAGAGCACCACTGGTGCTGTAAATGAGCACGAGTTTAACTACCAAATTAAATTGTAGGAAGGGCAATTCTTAATCTTTTGTTTATTCGATGGGATACATCATGTTCAGCGGAGACTAGCTAGATAAAAATAAGCTGTTACTTGCCTGTAGCAATAGATTCCAACTTGCTTAAGGAAAAAAAGTAGGAATAAACTAAACAGTACTGCTTTCCCACTGTTATAAGCCACATTCTTCCAATTACTGAAATTCATACAAGTATCTGTTTGAAATGACAATATCATAACAGCATTGTCTTTAGATTACTTCACTTTCTCTGTCCCACTGTGGTTTGAGTATACATATCAATATAGAGGTTCAATGTGGATTCAGATGAATTTGTTGTAGGTGTATATGACAACAACAACCTGGCTTTAAAAACCATACATTAAGTAATACCTGGTAATATTGTTTTCCCAAGTCATAAAAATCTGTTTTCAGTGAAATCACTTATTCCAATCTATACTTGATCTCAGTGTTGCTGTTTTACCTAGGCTTTACAGAGGGTTGCTTACTTCATAAACAGATAACAGGATGATAGGGTGTTTCTTACTAGAAAGCAAAACTGTCGGTTATGTCCTCAAACAAACAATTTCATCACTTATTCTGTTTTCATCTTTTTATTTTAAGTCGTTGATGCAATGTGAGCTGTATGAAAAAGCTGGTGAACTGTATCAAAGTCTAGGTCAGTCAGAGAGTGCTATGCGATGTTACCGTCAAGGAAATTGTTATCAAAAGGCAATTGATTTAGCTAGAGTGTCGTTTCCGGCTGATATTGTGCGCCTAGAAGAAGAATGGGGTAGCTACCTAGTTACGCAACAACAGATGGATAGTGCTATTAATCATTTTATTGAAGCTGGGTAAGTTGATATTTGGCGGTGTATTCTGTTAACCACCCTAGGAGTGCTTTTAAAGTGAATATGATTATTTGTTCTCCTTAGTCGGAATTTGTAAATAGTTTTGGTCAAACTATGGGCATTAACTGATGAAAGAAAAAATTAAGTTACTCTTTTGTTGATACTTGTGAGTAACACCATCCATCCGCTTGTATTTAGTAAAACCGCTTCAGACTTATGCACAAGCACTTTTTTGGTCAATTTCTGTATGCAACAAATTGCTCCCACGTCTTTTTATCAATTCCCATTTCGGAATTCGAGGATCAGATGTGGTGATATACTTTTCTTCATAACTATGCACATTTCTTATTATAATTGTGTTAGAAATTGTTCAGTAAGTAGATCAGAGTAGGAGATGAATTTCAAGTATCTTAATGTATGTCGTATACTGTCTTCAACAGCCATTTTCGGATAATAACAATGTTTACTTAGTGAGTAAACCAACATTACTTAAGAAAGTGGTCGAGTCCAAATGAATAACCTTTTAAGGGATTCTACACTGACTGACAGATTAAGGCACCCCAGTCAGAAGTAGCATGATTATACAATCCGTTCGTATCCGACTTTAGAAGTAGTAAAACATGTTTTATTTCACTATTTTGCAAAAAAGGTGTAAGATGGTCCCGGATTTATTATCGGAATCAAGTGTCACTTCATCTTTTATGTTTCTTTAGACTTCGACTAACCTCTATTCCGTTTACTTCTCTATATTTCGCAGGGTAGTTTTTTTGTGTGTTTGTCTTTGACTCACAAAATGGGCATTAGTCTACTGAATCATGGCTTTGTGTTTCGAATATCAAGTAACCGGTTTTTATTTCCACTAAACAAAGATGAGATGACGTGCAGCTTGCTTAAATTTGTCTAAACAGAGGACCCAACGTGTTTGACATTTTTCTTTACACATAGATGGAACAATTTCGTCTATTTGAAGAAAATAAAATAATGACAACAAATATTCATGTAATCCTCATCATTATAAATCCCATTTCAAAGTCAAACATAAAAGATTTAAAAAATGATATCATGAAACTGCACTGACTAAGTCGATTGCGGACTTCACTCCTTAGGACTAAGGAATTGTTAAGTTTTGCGTCCAACACCTATACTGAAAGAGAGAGAAAAAAAATTAAATTCAACTAAATAGCTATTTCGTAGGGGCTGATATCCTCTTAAAGTTAAGAATCAAGATCTAACTGAGAGTCTTCTTCAGATCCTCCTTAAGCATTAAAGAAATAAATTGTTACGCTTTCATTCCTTCTTACTTATCTGTTAAGTTCTCTTTTAATTTGTGAATTGTTTTCTTTAGCATGATTATTCACAAAAGCTCTATCCTCCCCTACTGTTCAATTAACTGAGTATGTTAGCTTACTCACGTTTCTAATCTTATTGTAATAGCTCGCGGTTTGGAAATACTTATGAGAAACTTACTTATTCTCTCCACTGAGAATGTAGGAATTGGTTTTATTTCTTCGCGAAAAATATTTTGAGGTTATTCTTGAGAATACTACTTATGTATCACCATCTATAGTTGTTCATTTGAACTGGTTCATCCATCAGCGAAATAGATAACCATTTGTTGCTATGATGTCGATTAGAGGGTTGTCTGTTTTGGAGCTTGTTGGTATGCTTAGTGAAGTATGTCAATGAGAACTAACTAAAAAGTCCCGTGACACTCGTAGGATGAGTTTTGTGAATTCACAATTGTTGACTAAATGGAACTAAGTGAATAAATATAGGGGTATAAAATAAATCGAAAGATGAAGGAGCTAGAGTTTTAGTTGGTTATGTCTGCTCTTCGACTCAGAATAGAGTTTGCACATTGAAAACCCAATCATGGAGTTAGCAGTGTTATTTTAAGAGACTGGGAACTAAATTTCTTCAGTTAAAGTTTTTAGTTATGGTTAAAAATATGACTGTTTCTAACTTTTGATAAACGCAGCTAACGCTTTTCATTGACATCATATTATTGTAGGATAAACTGAAATTGCTAACTGTGTATTTTTTAGACGATCGGTCAAGTGTAGTCGACCAGGAAAGTGTAATATACATCCTGCCAGAGTTAGTTTACAGTTGCAGCTTAGTGAAAAACATACTATCACAAGAAACAAGACAAGAAGTTTTTTAGCGCGACCAATATAAGCTTCCAGTGGCTACACAAATGGATGTCATTTGTTGGTGTGAACAATTTATCTTTTTTTATTGAGATTACAGGATCTGTCGGGATTAGGGATTGATTTAAGTTGTTAGACTTCCATCCCGAACCAAAAGCAGTCAGAGAGATCACTGAAAACCATGGAGCGCTGAACAACTGTTTTGTCCTGTTTTGGTACTCCTCAGAAGTGATCAGTCACGACCCTGCCAGGAATCGAACCCAGAGCCCTCCGGGTACAAGACCAAACTCGTTGATCACTAAGCCACTTGAGGTGGAGTGCAATGACCTCTGGATTCTAAATGCCAACTCATGATATAGTGCTTCCTCCATCAGTGACTTAGATGAGGGGGTCCATCATGAAAAAGTGAAGCGGATGGTCATCAAAGGCATTGGTAAGGGCAGCTCTATATTAGGAGTTGCAAAAGTTAGAATTCAGAGGTTACTGAATCCCGCCTCAAATAGTTGAACAGTAAGTGGTGCTTGTCTCGTAACTCAAAGGTCCTGGGTTCGATTCCTGAAGGCGTTGTGTCTGAGGTCTCCTGAGGAGTCTCAAAATGACAAAACAGCTGTTCAGAGCTCCCTGGTCTTCAATGATCTCTCTGACTGATGTTGGTTCGTGACAAAAATCTAAAAACTAGAATTCATCTGTTGTCGTTTTGACATAGTTCTTCAAGTCAAACTAAGCTGTATTGTAAATCGTAAACCGGCAGTCACATACTCCAATGATGTCTCAATATAAGTCTTAAGCAGAAAGTGTTATTAATCATAGTGATATGTAAATTTTTATAACGTTTTTGTTTCGTAGGGTTTATGCACCTGCAATTTATCATCAGTATTAGAGTTTCGCGTTTCATTCGGTTTCGTGTTGTTTTTTTTCTATGGAATCCAAAACACTGAACTATTTTGTCTGCTTGTTTTACTTCTTTTTAGTGCGTATGTTAAGGCAGCTGACGCGGCGATTAGTTCTCGCCAGTGGACGAAAGCACTCCATATATTAGCTTCAATTGAAAATAAAAAGTCTCCAGAAAAACTGGCGCCTTATTTTCTCAAGCTGGCTCAACACTATGCTGCATGTCGTGAATACGATGCTGCTGAACAAGCCTTTCTCAAAGCTAACCAACCTAAGTTAGCTGTGGACATGTATAATTCAATAGGGATGTGGGAAAAAGCTCATCGGTTAGCATCTGAGACTATGGATCAAACTGAATTGACCGAGTAAGCAAATTTATATCACTTTTATTTAGTTATTGGTTAGGTTAGTTATTTTAAATCTTATGAATAAAACTTATATACAGAACTACAGAAAGTCTGACCACTATTAATTTCTTGTTGTGGAGCTTATAAACATATCAATGCATTAAACTAGTGGCGACCTGTTAGTCATAGGACCTGGAATTACTGACTTCCATCTTGTGAGGTGTCAGAAGCGTGAATCAATAAGAAAACTAAGAATAATTTCACTTACAAGCCATCACAGTGATATATATATATATATCAATTAGGTGTGCTGAATCACTATGACATCTAAAAGTAGGATTTTATTAACTGAAAAGTTACTTTATTGCTCACTTCCTTCGCTGTTCGACAATAGAAGATAGATGTCGGTTTTCACTGAATTCGGTTCCTCAATGCTTTTTAGTAATTATGATCATGAACTGAGATAATATTATCAATATAGCATAGCGTTTGCCTGAAATTCAAACAGTTAGGTAAATATTTGCAAAATACAGTAGAGAGACAATAAATCTAATTTGGAGAATAATTTTAGGTCCTACTGCCAAAGGTCTTCAACCAGTGATAATTAGCGAGCTGAGGGGCCAAGTAGGTAGTCTGTACCTCCATTTGTGATTGAGACCAATAGTAGGAAACTTCTTGAATTGATGCCATTTTTACTCTGACCACTCCTACTTTAGCTTACGCTAACAGTAACTTCTGAACGGTAATTTTTGCGAGAATGCGCCTTCACAAAGCGTTAGATGCTACAATGTTTAGAACCAATTCTCATGTTTTCATTACTTTGATTTGAATAGCTGACAGCAAAGTAGTAGTAGTAGCTCCAATTTTCCAAAAACACTGGTTCTAGTTCAGATTCACTCATGACACCTATTTAGGAATATATGAAGCAGTTGGAGAAAAGCTGATTTCAAGTCAGATACATAATTCCTTGTTTAATCTATTTTTTCTGTTAAATGCCAGATATTTTTGTTTTTTTCCGCAAATAATTACAGTCTTTGTTTTCCATTATTCGATAAAGTGTAATCTCTAAAGTCTTTTAGGAAACGCAAAGTGCAGCATTGTACTAAGTGTTCCAGATAACTTTTCTGTGTCTCAATGGAACCACAAGTTTGTATTATGTTATTTTAAGTAAGCATGTCTTTAGGCAACGACTGGAGAACAAAACCAAAAACTAATGGTCCATAAGCCGAAACACACTGTTCAGAATTCTATGGACACATCTTCCACTTGAACAGATTTCTCATACACACCTCATCTATTGAATAAAATGACCTAATTTCAGTCTGTTGGATTCAAGCTAGTAAACACTGGCGAATTGTGTATGTCCATAAGAGCAAAGGTACTCAGGTCGTTCATATGATTTTATTTTGTCTTCAGGTATTCGGTATTTTTAATCATCAGTTCTTATGGTTAACGGAGTATAAAACAAGCATATTAGATTCACAATGTCTAAATTCTAGCTCACCCATAACCTTAGGTGTTTGGTTGGCTGGACAACACGTCTTGTACCATCAGTCTAAATGAAACAAAACTCGGCTACAATGATCCCAACTAACTGAAATAACCAGACAACATGAGGAATGTGATCAGCGTTTAGATACCCAAGCCCTCAGTAATTAGATAGGCCATTTTTGATATGTCATTACCCGAGAGACCTAACGCTCTCATACTGTAGGATAAAATAGTAGAAAGTAACTGTAAGTGAGGTTCAGTAACAAGATATTAAGTTGGCGATGGTTAGTATGACTTCTTCATACGTTTCTTAGTGTGTGCCTGAATTTTTAATGCCATCAAGTTAAATAACAAAATAAACTGAACTATTTTATCAATATTTTTTTAGTTACTTACATGGTTTCCTAAACAGAAAACGTTGAGTAATCGATACTTGTCACAGCCATAACTTATTTCAGTTGAGAAAAAAAAACAGTCTAATTCTGCTGTTTTTCTATGATGCAAACAATCATACTGACTATAATCGATAAAATACTGACGTGGTGTTGACATTCAGTTTTCTCATAGCACACTATCTGCAGTGCATTTTACGTCTAAATAAATCAATATTAAGATTGAAATTCTATTGTTAACACGGTTTAAAAGTATGCAGGATTAACTAGTTACGTTAAATATTATGGATAAGGCTTTTCAACTATTTGTCATTTAATGTCACTACTAAGCACTGCGCTTATTCAAGTTTCAACAAGTTAGTGAAATATTTATCGAATCCTTCAGCTTGTAAACAAGGACTGGTGTTTAATACTACTCCAAAGCAAGATAATGTAGAATAGTGAGTGAAAACATTTGTCTCATCTAGTATAGTCCACTGGAGTATTACGACGTGGAATCTCGATAGCTATGTCAAGATAGCAGCTATCGGATGGAATTAGGTAGTCCACATATATAGCCTTATCATAACTTGATTTCATACTTTCTGTCACTGTCGTAATACAGAAAAGTATGCGTTCTGTAATTATCCACTGATGGTTAAATGGACTTCTGTACTATGAAGAAGGTCAGTAGAACTTCTTTTAGTAGTGATTCGAATTCTACTTTTTCAGCGGTGTTCTGACTATTCACAAATATAGATTATTAACTTTGTTTGATTGTTTCATCATTGTAACTAGTTCATTTCCATAGTTCATGCGAGTATAGGACGAAATTATTTGCATAGCTGCATAGAATATTGTAGGCAAACGATGGTGAGCACAGCAACCGAATAAGATCCGGTGGTTTGGCTACTGATAAAATATCGACATGAATATGAAAACTTATTTTTAAAGTCACTAAACTTGTTTCGCGTATACTACAGGTGGTATATTCAGTAGGCTGTGAATATCCAAGTATATTGTTTATTAGTCCAGTTAGTCCTACTATCAAGTGTGTGAAGTACCATCACTGACTTTGCACATTTGACTGGTGGTAGCACTGTGTGATCACCATGCTCTTTAGTCGTCTATTTTGGGTGAAAGAAAAATTTCAGCTCACACGTTAGCGAACCTGCTCCAGCTGAAGCGGCTGAGACTTTTTAAGCATGCCAACCAATCTACTATGCTGGTGTAAATAGGTTAAGGTTCATTGGAAGGGATTATGTTGTAAAACTAATCTATGAAACCGAGTGGGAGTATTTGAAGTAGGGGAAGCCACTCATCAAATTACATTCATGGCTGAAGGCCTCAAGTGATCTAGCTCAGAATTAACTGCAGTGGAACTAAAGTATTCGCACCTCAACTCATTTGTATTTCCACATTTCTTTATTGCATTCATCCTTTCCTTTCCTATTGCATCTTGTCGATTTCTTCACTTTCTGCCTTCATAATATTTCCTTCCTGATATGGTGACATAACGTGTGGCAAGTCAGTATATTAAGCAGTGATTCCAAGTAACAAGTAAACATTATCTCTCTCTTTCATGGTTGGTACTTGGTTTGCAAATCATCTAGGCACTTTTTCATCTCCCTGAATTAGGCATGAATTTTATGATGTAGGTGCAGTTGTCAAATATTCACTGTGGCATGTCAACATACCATTCGTCTATAATTTTCAAGTATTGGTTTTGTAGGGATTTTTTTGTTTAATTGGTTCGAGGACTTCATCATTCTGAAGAGTCCCAAACTAGGACGAAACAGTTGTCCAGTACTCCCAGGTTTTCCAACGGTTCTCTAAATGATGTCAGCTCATGGTGAAATCCTTCAATTCGTCTATAAGCCTCATAATTTAAATTTACCGAACAGTAAACAGTGAACCCGCAGTGCTTGGATTACTTGACTTTTTACGTTTTTCGTAAAAATCTATCATAAACTGAAAGCAAATTCGGATGATGGTGTTGATTTAGGTGTGGTCCTACGTAGGATTACAGTCAAAAACTATTCACCTAAAATGCTTTGACCTGACACTAGTCTCTGATAGAATACAGGCTGTCTTGAGAGCATTGCGTAGTGCTGACTAACACAAATATTAGTCGAACAGATTTTACTGCCGACCGAGACCTAACATTCCACACCGAAACGCTACACTCAGAGTAATGTCTATAATTTTTTTTTTCAGTTGCATAGAAAAAAGGTTTGGCTCTTTTTCAGTAATACTATCATCGAATAGTACATACCATTTGCAAATAGACTAGTAAGTCGAAATACTGCACAAAATTGTATGTAACCCAATTGGCTCAGGCCGGTACACATTTTAGTGTCACAGTATTTTTAAGCCGGAATTTTTCATTCCTGCTTAGATTTAAAAAATTGCATACGGATAAGAAAAATGTCTTAAAACGCCTCTGACAGCATATTTCTTCTACCAGTTCACGTATTAACGGGGAAAATACTCCTTTCTCACCTAGTAATTTTTCTCTTTCTTTTACTGTAAAAATTGCAAATTTAGCATGTATTTAGTGCAAGCTGAAGAATATGAAAATATTGGTAATTACAAAGAGGCTGAACGTTTGTATTTAACTGTGAAAGAGAGCGACCGAGCCATATCAATGTATAAGCGTGCACATCAGTATAGAGATATGGTGCGTTTGGTGAAACAGTTCAATCCTGATTTACTGGAGCAAACCTATTTGCATTTAGCTCAAGAACTTGAAGGTGAAGGCAATCTAAAGCAAGCGGAACAGTATTATTTGGAGGTATGCATGTTTGTAATTACTATTTATTCCAATTTTTGAGATTTTATTTCAATGTAAACTGAGACATTTCATTAGTTAGGGCAATAAGTTATTGCTTTAGTGTGACACGAAAATGTTTACTTCACGCGTTTGCCTACTTATTAGTAGTTCGCAAGAAATACCTAAAATATTTTCTATACTAATGTCAAATTTGGGTCTGTAGAAATAATTGAAAATCAGTACTTTGTCTGTTGATAACAGTCAAGTAAATACGCCTTTGGTGACACTAGAATTTAAATTGCGTAATTCCCAAGGTATAGTCATTATTAAAATGAGACTTAATTTCTATGAAGACAAGCATTTTGGGATTACTGAGAGACGGAATTTCATCTAAACCTGACGACAGGTAATGGTTAAAGAGGGATTAAACACAAAGTGATCCCAATTGATTTCCTGGCTTTATTGTTATCAGTCTCCCGGATAACTTTGATTTTAACTAGTACATGGTTATTAAATTGTTCTAATGGAAAGAGTAACACGAAATAAGAGGCTAAGCTTATTTTATTTCAGTAATGTACCTATGTGTACATTTGTAGAACATTTAACACTGATAATTCCAGAGTGTGTCATTTCAAGAACTAGATGTGCCTGTTACAAAACAGCCCATATAATATGGCATTATCCAAAAGTTTTCCCAAACACTTCACCAAACTAAATCTAGTCTGTCAGTCTACTAACCTCTTATAAGAGCTTTATAACCGAATTTCTTCATACCTATGGCTAAGTACGGCTTGATTATGTTTTCGTTTTCATTGACTTTGAAAAGGCTTTCGACAGCATTGACCGAGAAGTAATTTGTAAACCACTTCAACACTACAAAGTGCCGCAAATCTTTACCGACCTTATTCAACAGTTGGCTATATGACAATGCCATCTATCAGGTAATCCACAAAGGAAAACTCACTAAAGCCTTTGAAGTAAAGAAGAGAGTAAGACTACACTGCATACTATCACCAACGATGATATCCCTAATTTTGATGCACTGCATTATTTGGAGGACTGTTGGGAGTGAGAAGACAGGAATACTCTGGACAGATGAGAAGGCTCTCAAAGATCTGGATTTCGCGTGTGGAGGATTTATGTCTAGTGCCATACAAAGTCGAAGAATTGCAGGGGGAAACCAAAAAGCTGATAGAAGAGGTATACAGCAAAGATGGGACTTCAAGTGAACACAGAGCAGATGGGGTAATGAAAATAACCAACCGACGACAACGAGCATCACTCACTAATAACGGAATCAATTTGAAAGAGGTCACCTCCCTCACTTATCTAGGAAGCTTCGTTGTAAGTACAAATGGAACGAATAAGGACATGGAAACCAGAGTCGTAAAAGCAATACAGACCCCCATCATTCAAGAATGATTTTGGAAATCCCTGCACTCAATAATGGTGTTGAATGAGTTCTCCTATATGAGTCAGAATCTTGTAATGAACGCCACGGGAAGCACATCCGATAGGCTAGACTTTTATCAACAGCTGCCTTTTGAAGACCATATTTCTCTAG
This sequence comes from Trichobilharzia szidati, assembly GCA_944472155.2. NCBI lineage: Eukaryota > Metazoa > Platyhelminthes > Trematoda > Strigeidida > Schistosomatidae > Trichobilharzia > Trichobilharzia szidati. The sequence continues at coordinate 84,424,189 of OX235279.1, read as the reverse complement.
AATATGGTACAGATATGTAGACGACACATTTATCATCATAAAGAAAACTGAAAAAGAAAACTTTCTAACAGAGATTAACTTAATCTCAGAATATATAGAGTTTACTAATGAAGTAGAATCGGCTGAAGGAACTCTAAACTTTCTTGATTGTCTTGTAAAAAGACAAACTGACGAGAAACTAAAGTTTACAATGTACAAAAAACTGACACATTCCAACAAGTATTTGAATTTCCAATCAGATCATCCAACAGGCATGAAAGTTTCAGTAGCTTTAAATCTCGTTAACAGAGCTAGAAACATTGTAAAAGATAATGATGATATGGAGAACGAGATATTCAATATAAAACAGATTTTGATTGGAAATGGTTATCCGGAAAAGCTACTAGATAATATTATCAATAAAAAGAAGGATAAGGGAAAACAGAAAATTGAAAAATCTTGGCTATCAACGATAGCCATTCCATATCGAAAGGACACAGCTGAACAACTTCAAAGACTATTTGCTTCATATAATATTAAAGTCTATTTCAAGCCCTCTAATTCTCTGGAGAAAGCTTTGGTGAATGTCAAAGATATGGTTCCCAAAATGTCACAAAGTAATTGTGTCTATAGGATAAAGTGTTCAGAATGTGAAGCATGCTATATAGGGGAGAGCAGTAGACAGGTGAAGGTAAGAGTGAATGAACATAGACTATGCACGAAACGTCCACCTAGAAATGAAGTAGAATTAAAAAGTCTAGAAAAAAGATCGGCTATAGCAATGCATGCGATAGACAGCGGACATAAGATTGATTTCGACAATGTCGAAATTCTTGGAAGAGGATTTCATTCACATAAAGAAAGGCTGACCTCTGAAGCCTTGCACATTTTAACCACATCGAATGCAGTGAATAGGAAAGAAGGGATAGACTTATCACCTATATGGCAAACTCTAATGAAGCAAGACAGATGAAAAAAAACAAAAACCTCTATGAACCTCCATGGCCTTTAAAAAAATGTATTATCATATTTATCACATGTGAATTGACGTGTTTTCCATATGACAAATTACATACACTCACACACACTCATACAGAAAGAAATATACACAATAACAGTTTGACATTAGTCATTACAAATATATGATGACTGCTTACATATTTCTATTGGTACAAATGTCTATGGACAAGTGACCTTCAAATAAACTGATTTCAATTTATGTAAAAAAATTTTGACTATAGATTTTGATGAATAATAAGATCCGAATAAATCTGTTGAAGAAGCTGTGGCTCACACAGAGAAACGTTCAGAAAAATCTTGTTTTGATTTTTTCTTAAACACGCTGGGAGCGAACCAACAGGAACGATTGTGAAACAAATAGGCAGGAAGAAATGGAGATGGATTGGCCATACTCTTAGGAAACTATCAAGTGACATCACTAGACAAGCCCTTGGGTGGAACCCGAAAGGGAAGTGGCGAGTTGTAGTGAGTGACTGGAGGAGGTCATGTGAAGAGGAGATGAAAACGTGTGGGCAGACATGGAGCCAGGTAAAGACTCTAGCAGAGAACAGAACGCAATGGAGACGCACGGCTGAGGCCTATGTTCCGTAGGAATTAAAGGATACAATAATAATAATAATACTGTGTCTCTCAGAGAAAAAGTAGTAGACAATACTCTTAGTTACATGTGATAAAAATGTAACTATTATTCATCAGTCGCATTGAAAAGAAAACTGCTTTAACATACTAGAAGACTGGTTTTTCGAAAACTATCTGATTAACTAGTTGGTATATCAGGGTATTCAATCAACTATCAAATGCTCCATGTTAACCACGTTTTTATTACTTACCTTTACGAATATTTTCTATCCTGTTATGTCAAAGTCGAAATCCTCCTGATTCTATCAACACCGTTCCGATAAGCTCCTCTTCAGCTGTATGATTACATACAGAAACTTATGATATTAGAAATGACAAGTTCATAAACACACTGAATCATACATACAATGAACACAAATATGTAAGAATAAAACCTGCAACCACAGTGGATTGTATATAACACCATAAGAGAATAATTTCATTTGATGTAGTACACTGATACAATATCCTCGAAATGAGAAATCTGATCCTTTGTATTGTCAAGCATTTATTGGCTATTGTTTGGAAGTCAAGTGCAGTAGTTCTTTAGGGGCGATTTTAGTGCATTCACTTCAAATTATCTGTTCAAAATATTACAGCTGTAACTTTTTCCCCGCTTTAGATTGCTTTATCTCTAATAATTTTTTTACGCTCAGAATTATCTAACTAATTTTAGATACAAGTTAGCATCAGCTAAACAGGCATTAAACATTAGGAAAAAACAAACAGCTTTCTCGCTACAGTAAATGACGGCTTTAATCTCAATCTTACATTGAGTTCTGCTGGTAAACTGCCAAAGAGTATTGTGCTAGGGTGAATAAACTGCCCAGCTACTTCTTGGTTTCAGTGATTCTGTAAGCGCTGTTAGTTTGTTGGTAAAATCATTTTGAAATCAGTGGGATGTTTTAACTGAATCTAAGGTAGCTTTGGTCTGATATGATGAACATATTTCAGATGGATGATGATACTGATGTAATTTGAAGAAAATAGCTTCTGTGATATAATTTATATCAGTGATCTTCATGTTACGCGTTGAAAGGTTTGTAGACTGAGTAGCATGAATCACTTGTTAGTCATCACCACGTTTGTGGAAAGCTTTGTCTATTTATGCAAGATGAATTGATACTTAAATCCGATTTGAATTAGCTGGAGTTTAGACCGAAGTGTGTTATCTAAAGAACTGTCTCAATATATTTTCCCTGTGGATTTTTGTAGGTTAAAGACTGGAAGTCAGCTGTGAATATGTACCGTTCACGAAATCAATGGGAGGATGCTTATCGTGTTGCATCGAATCGTACAGATCAACCAGAAATTCGTAAACAGGTAGCCTATTTATGGGCAAAACATCTGGGTGGTGAAGCAGCTATCCGTTTGTTAACTCGTTTAGGTTTACTGGAGAATGCTATCGATTATGCCTCAGAACACTGTGCCTTCGCTTTCGCGTTCGAATTAGCCCAGTCGGCGTGTCCAGAACGTTTAGCTGAAGTACACAATAAATATGCTATGTTTCTAGAGGATGAAGGAAAATTTGTTGAAGCCGAAGAAGAATTTATCAAGGTTAATTCACTTATGAAGATTTGTTTTTATGCATGTAATTCTTTTTTTATTTAACGAACTTTCTCATTGTTGACAACTTTATTGAATTTGAAACTAGGGTTCTTACTAATTACCTTCAACCTCCTAGGATTAATCCAGAGATGCATCAAGATGAAGAGTTATCTAGATTGGTGGCTAATTTGTAAAATGAAGGATAGGATTTAGTCAGCACACTCGGTACCACATATATATAACACTGGTTATTATTCATTACCAATCATATTTTAACCATGTTAATCTGTTATTCCATATACTTACAGTAAAAAGCACATATATCTTACCGCAATAATTATGCTAGTTTAATTAAGTGGTATTGTAAGCTCAGGTAAAACGAGACGGCTAGTAAAAATACTTTTCACATATGGAGCTGCTCAAGATTTGGTTTTGTTAGGTGTATAGTAATACGTCTGCTACGGAGCTGAATAAGTTAGGTCAACCATGAAAACATACAACAAAAACAGAAACCAGTTTTCTTAACTATTCGGTTACTCAAGAACTTGCATAGATGAAGCAAACTTTAGGCGTCACTTTCATGTCTCCTGCTTCAGACTTATAAAAATATCTGGATACGAAGTCTAGACACCAAAGATTTAAATCCCCTGGCGATCCATACTTTCGTTTCAACTTTATTCATTACTCTGTTGAGAAAAACACCAGTGAATGTAATAAAGCTATTGGTTAGAAAAGGCATAGATGTGAAGCTAGTTTTCTGGTTGGATGATGCGACTTCCCACTTCAATCAGAGTGATTTAATTAAGAGTTTAACATAGTAAAATACACAACCAAAAATACTCGAATCTCACTTTAAGCATATTAAAGACAGCAAATCGATTATCATAACATCTGAACTCAACAGTCATTACACCTACTGGAATGATGTTCGGATCCTTTATCCAGTCTATGACAGTCACGTATTTAGCAGTTTACATATCATAAACATATATATGCGCACAAACTTGAAGTTCGTCGGTTTTAATTGTCAGGCTACGCAAGTGTATGTGTGTAACTTAACTACAATATGTTGCTTATAGTGATGTTAAGTAATCAGAATAAACTAGTTGTGTGATTTAGGTTTTAACTGAAGAGTTGATTAATATGACTGATTTTTAATCCGGAAATTTGTTGGACTTGATCCTGTATGACTTTCTGAGTGCAGAATGAAGACGATAGAGCTTTAAAATGTTCTTCGTTTTTCAGCAGTTCCGTAGCTGATTTCAATCCCTTTCAGTCCTTACTCTTAAAATATTCCACATATAATTAGTTGAGTTCAAAGACCATCAAAAAATTCTGTCAATAGAAAGGAGCGTGCTTTTTAATAGAAAAAAAACAGTTTTCAGACATGATCGGTGTTTGTTAATGGGTTCCGCCTCATATAATCTAAGAGCTACCACTGAGGGTGTAAAGATATTTTGATCACTACAATGCATGCAGCATAATTAGATTTATGTTCTATTTTATATTACCATCAAATGAGAATCCTGGTGGGTGCGTACTGCTGAAGAGTCCCAAACTAGGACGAAACAGCTGTCCAGTACTCCCAGGTTTTCCAATGGTTCTCTAACTAATGTCAGCTCATGATGAAAAACCTGTAACCAATCAAATCCCTACAAACCAACACTTGAAAAAAAAATACCTTACTGGAAGTAATTAACTCTTCAAGGGAATGAATACTACCTCAGGACTTATTTAAATTAGTAAATGGTTGTGAGACGGAACACTATTAATTCTCGTAACTCGTATCGCAAGCTTACCATTTAAAGACTGTTAAACTGAACGCAGATATCAACTTAACCACAAGAATCGCCCTTTGTGTTACGAAATGCTTCCTGACTGTAAGTATCATGACCATCACTGCTATTATAATGGCCATCGAATCAGTGGATAACATACTTTGTGTTGTTTGCTTGCAGCTGATACGAGGACATATTTTTGGCCTTCGTATTATATGCATATCCGGGACTTAAGTTGTGGTAATCTGTCAATGGTATTACAACAGATAGACTATTTGGCGACAGGAGTATAATGTAACGACAGGCTTTGAACATAGTGAGTGTTTTATTCAACTTTCTAAAATTAAATTTTACTCCCCATTCATTTGAATTACAGAACGTGCTCTGCTAGACTACTGGAGTAAGCATGTTCATTTGATTTGCTGTTGATGTACTATATATCTGTGTAGGTGATTGGTGTATCTTCATCAACACTATAGAAAGGATAACTGCATTTTATCAGGAAATGATTGTATCTCTATCATTTAGTACTGTTATATAATTTCTGATTCATGATTTATTGTATTTTCAAAAATGCAAAATATTTTATTGAATGTTTCAGTAGTTTCGTATTATTTATTTGTCTAACTAGGCTGGTAAACCTAGGGAAGCAGTTCTGATGTACGTACATAATCAAGATTGGGATTCAGCAGCACGTGTGGCTAGTGAGCACGATCCTGATAGTGTAAATGACGTCCTACTTGGACAAGCAAGATTAGCTTTTGGTGAGAAAGAATTCGCCCAGGCTGAGGCACTTCTACTCAGAGCTCAACGCCCTGATATGGCAGTACGCGCTTACCGTGAAGCAGGGATGTGGGAAGAAGCATTACGAGTAGCCGAAACATACCTACCAAATCGTGTTCAAGAGCTTAAGGTAACCATATAGCTCTTTCAGTGTTTATCTATAGAATTTTTAGAATTTTAATTCGTTTCCTAATCTAACAGCTCAATATTTTCAATGTCAATTACACAATAATTATCTTGAGACAAGTTAGACTGCCATAAAAATTAGAATTAAGCAGAACGCCTTGAAAGTCTAAAGAAGTTCTCATATATAATGGTTATTATTACGAAAATTTTTAAGAGAGTTAAGGTAATCAAGCTTTAGTAAAAACTGAAAACCATAAATCTTATTGTGAATCAATCAATAGTCTGAGTTAACACAGTCATTTCAATTGATTTGGTTGTTTGAACTGGATCTGCTGTTGATTAGTATAGCTGCTTTTGTTCAATTACACACTGAAAATTTATATGGAAAATTAATATAACAGAGTCAGATACACAGCTGTATCAACCTAGAGCAGAAAAGTCACAGTTACGAAGACAGGAAAGTGAGGATAGTAAACGCATGGTACGTTTATAATTCATGTGTTTATCATCAAATCCGACAGTCTGAATTTATTAACAGTAAAGAGAAAAGCACCAGTAAAAACAAAAACTTTATTTATTGGGAAATGCAAATTTCTAGTAATAATGAATTTCATATACACACGGTTTTTAAACCATTGAATTTTGATTTGGTTTTAACGTCTTTAAACATGGCAACACCCATGAGTACAGCTATACGTATAAAGTCTACTGTAAACACCCAACTATAGACTTTATCAGCTGAAAAACCGACACTTTCTTATGTAACTTAGACTACTGTTTACTCACAGTGATGAGTCATTTATGACTTGTCGATTTCTGAAGTCATAGAGAATATCTGTAGCTCAGCATGTAGATATGAAGTTGAAAGTGCTCACTCAGTTTCTTTGTTTTAACGGTGAGCTTCCAATAAGTTTCAGTTCATCAACTTTATTGAGAAAAAATTTATATATTGATGTGAATCAATATATGTCAATCACAGAATCAATCTGGAAAATACTACAAAGTGATGTGCAGTTTCACAGGAGTAGATCTTAAAGAATTCCAGTCCATTAGGCGCTTCAAACTATCACAAATTTTTTCCATGTATTAATGTATGACTTTTTGTAGATACATTTAATAATGTCTTTGCCCTGTAAGCAGCTGACGAGAAGGCAACGAAATAAAAGATGGTACCATTTTTGGTTATAGTTATTGGTTCAGATTAAATCCTCAGTCAGTTAATCATAAATATGTTTAACAGTTGAATGAACTGAAAAATTTAGGAGTTTTTACTTCATTAGTTCGTTAGTAGCAATATAGTAGTTATTTTGAACGTCTTCATCCAATGTTACCCATCCATGTAATACTTAGGACGTGATAATTAGTACCTATTCTTAAAATGTATTGCATAATATACTTACACAACATAAGTGAATTGTTTATATCCTGCAAACTCTCATTTATGTTTCACAGTGAGATGGTATTTTATGAAATGATGACTTTTATGCTAAATTTCAAATAAAGGAGGAGCTGCGTGAAGAAAGAATGCGTGCTATCACCGGTGGAGATTCAGTTGGGTATACCGGTGGAAAATCCAGTGGACATGGATCACTTGGCAGTAAACAGTCTAACCAGCATCATCGAAAAGCATCTTCTTCAGTTATAGATGATATCTCTAGTAAAAGTACAAATGCTTACTTTCTGCAAGCAAGAGATTTTGAGTCACGTGGTGAATATCTACGTGCAGTTGAATATTATTTGAAACTTGTTCCCAGTGCAAATTCTAGTAATTCAGATGAATTGTCTGACCTTCCAACGGATGTGTGTGAACATGCCTGGTTGCATGCAGCTAATTTGGCAGTGAAGTTTTTACCGGCTGAAAGTTCTGTTAAAGTGGCGGAATTAGTAGCTTCACGTCTGGTATCTATTCAGGTGAGTGATTTATCCGTATGTTTATAAAGTGTTAGCAGCAACTTGTCTCCTTTCGTAAAGGCTATCTTTCGATGAGATGTCATCCTGCCTTTAAAGTATGATCTACTGTAGTGATGTTGATTTTGGGCTGCATTCAGTGAAACTCAGGACAAAGAATGCAATACACACCTAAAATTATCTGGTTTACTTTCACAATAAATAATATTTAAACTGAGATTTATGGTGATTAGACATATGGTATATGGTGATTTATAGGAAATTTAGAAGGTTTCCACTAACAGCCGCTATGAAATTTAATCAGAGCCCTAATCTGCCACTGTTTCGGAATGAATTATTTTTTACTGATCATCGGTTCAAATTAAAAATGAAATAAGTGATGAGAGCATATCTGTTCGTTCTTTTGTGCTAGAATTCCTAGTCTACCATATAAATGATTTACCAGGTATTTTCTGTGTTTTTAAGTCTTCTTTGATAACATTTCATTGTCATAGCTTGGTAAGTTGATATAGGCACTCATATTTCAATGAGTCTGAAAACTACTTCAACTTATATGGTCCAGGTAGCCAGGTAGTATCATTACTTTGTGTACAACGTATTCAGATCATTGTCAGCTGCTTGGATAAGCACAAGATTGTTGAGGGTCAATAGTCTTACCTCAGTGTGATGCTGAATCATATGATAATAGTAATTTCAGTTGTAAAGTCATTCAGTGAATAATTTAGCTAGAACAACATGTTAATCGTCTAAGAATCAAATGCTGCTAAAATGAATTAAGATGACACCTGCATATTAAATCGTACTTTTGGAGCCGCCTTCTAGAATTAACAATAAAGTCTTGATTATTAGCTCAGATAAAGCAAGAAGTTATATTATGTAGAACAGCCTTAATAAGCCTGTTATATGATGAAATAAAGGTGTGTATTGTTTTAACATTACTTAAAGGGCTTCATATGTTCTACTACATAGTGGTATTTTCTCTTGTTGATTATGTCTTTTGACTTAGTCTTGATTTAACTGACTATATATATATATATATATATATATATATATAACAGTCTGATTTTACTCTCCTTTGTCTACCTTTGTGTGCTACATCGACTATGGCAACTTGAGCTGCTGCACTTCTGTACAAATTTCCGTACTGAAAATCACTCAGTCAGTCAGTAAGCATAAATGTGAGGGTAGGAACATAGGAAAAGATTATGTTTTAGTGGACATGGGGGATCACAGAGAGTGAATGCATCTGCACCATTCAGAACAATTTTGAGCGATATCACCAATAATCTCCAACCACTGGTTCTTATCATCCCGAGGACCCTAACCAGGTAGATTACACCTCCCTACGTGGCTCAGACAATCAGTCAAAGACTTCACGGACTGATGCTAGATTTTGCTTTGAACACTCCCAACTCTCTTCCAACCCGATCATATTTATAGACTAATATTGCCTGTCGGCGAAGGCGATGACTGGGCATGAGCAACACATGTCTTAACCATCTCAACAGATGTAGTTTCACATCCTCATCGACTGAATTACTCCACTTACCTAACATTCTACGCCTAATCTGATGCAGCTTCCCAAATAGTTGAAGTATGCTTATGTTCCAGAACCTGCCATATGACGGACAGATGGTCAATACACCCTCTTCCTGACCTAAAGCCTACCTACTTTTCTTGGTTTTGTTTCTGCCGAGCACAAATTAGAGTGCGCGTTGAATCTAGGACTTCAGATAATATGTTAGTCAAACTTAACCTGCTATGATTATCACATGAAGAATTCTTTCGCTTATTATAAACCTGAATAATCAGTGACTTTCATCAGGCTAATGGGACTATCTGTGATTCCCAGACATTTTCTAACACCTTAGTTAACCCAGACATCATTTCGTCACCGCCGTCCTTAAGCTCTTCTGGAGTCATTCCATCAGGTCCTGCCGCCTTACCTCGTTTCAGATTAGAGATGGTCTTTGTAGCCTCAGTTACAGTTGGAGGACTGATGTCTACATCCCACTCGGGTGTGTTGGATGATGTGCAAGCTGAGCGTGGCCGTAGGTCAATTAAAGTACTCATCAAAATGTTCGGTGTAAAGTTCCAGTTGTCTACTCTGAGACTTAATCAAGACGTTGCTTTTTTCGGAGACTGCCTCACTTATCATTTGCCTTTTGCAACCCGTTTCTCTAATAAGTCTGAAAATTTCTGAGGTTGTCTAACGCTGATACCTATTCCATCTATTTCACTTTTGTCACCTTCCACAATTTTCGGTCGTCGCAAAAACTTTCGATCAGTTTATGTTTAAGCAACTCTGTCTCTTCACCATGTTTGGACCCACGAGAACCAGTCCCCTTGATTTAACAAACTACTCGTATTGTGGTGGAAGTGTGATTTCGATTCAGCCGAAAGCTGCAATGATGGTAGATACTCTAGCGTTTAGGCTGCTAGTTTGAGTTCTGATTCAATTCAGTGGTGGCACAGTGGTTAGGACTCTCGCCGACCATGCACATGGTCCGGGGTTCGATCCCCTGCCGGCGCACACCCTATATCTATGGTCGGCCTGAATTTGGGCTACCGATATCCATGCTGAAAATTCCACACTTGTACTGAAAATACGGTGTGGAATCAAGCTGTATATCAAACAAATCAAACAAATGTAGAAATTAAATTTTTTTCTCTTAATTTGTAGCGTCATACTTTAGCAGGTGACTTACTCCTGAGTGTCGATAAGATACAGAAAGCAATTGATGCATTTATTGCTGGTGAGAACTGGTCAAAGGCGAGGTGTGTAGCTCGCGAGTTGGAACCACGTTTGGAAGCGTATGTTGAAACAAAGTACAAGGAAGCTTTGAGAGTAAGTATTTGAACTCACTACAAACTCTATTATTCTACTACAATGCTAATCCATTCACTTCAATCAGTTTATCCGATGGAGATATATCAATGCATCTCTAAATTTAGCAGTAGTGGAATTTTTTACTTTTTACTCAAAATGATTGCGTTGATGTTGAAACATGCAACAGCAACCCCACAAACATGTTGACTGTATTTATACCTACTTAGTAATGAAAGTGGTCGACAGGGTTAAGAATACCATGAGGAGATTTCGAAGTATGCTACAGGCCATGTATGGTGTTTTTATGCGTAAAAGGGAAGTGCTATGCAGTGCATTTTTCGGAAGTGTTTAAAAAATCGTTTGCACTCAGCATCCAAAAAGGCAAGAAAAGACTTATTTATATATTTAAGGTATTCAGAAGAATCTACACCTTTTCAGTTCTTTCACTTACTAGGAACATTCATTTTTCGCAGTCAGCAAACTGATTAATTCCTATTCGAAAAGATCAATCCATGTGAATCCAACTAAGAGAAGCGAGTCTCGGAAGCACATCTATACGACTATGTAAAAATGAAGAGATATAAGATCTTTGACAAATATTACTTTGTTTTGTAACAAATACAAAGGTTCCAGTAAAAAATCTTCACAAATGCGATTTAGTTAAAAGACATCCGTTTGAGTAATAGACATTATCATTATCGACAGGGTCAAATACTCCATTCACGATACGAGATACAGCTAGGATCAGGCGCCGCTCAACTCAGTGTGCTTGTAATATTTCTTCATCCTACGTTTCTTCCACTTTATTTCACTGCACATAAGTCTTTACGATGAATTCCTTAATTAACCAGTTTCATCTAAATTAGCATAGCTATTGAGTGAGGCAGGTTAAATTGCTGTACAAAATGACTTGCATAGTTGATACTACTTAGAAAACAGTAGTGAAAATGAAATTACAGAATTCTTCTTGATTATCTGTAATACAGTTTATTATGCGAAGAAATTAATTCATAAGTGAATCCGCAGTAAAACAATGATTCATATAATCCAATTTTTCACAAGCAGAATTTCATAGTTAAACTCAGTGGTATATACACATATGTGCATAAAATCCTATACCATTCGCTGACAGCATCTAGAAATCATGGATAACCAAAGGATATTGGATGCTTATTTTCTTCTAGTTTGGTAAACCTTACCGAAATATACCTTCAAGTTGTGTACTGATAATTTTACATAGTCGATTCAGGTGTATGCAATGAGCTGTATCTTTGCATCATTTGATTTAATGGACGTGATTACAACTTGTTAAACAGAATGCATCTGGGATTTAGAATTATACAGTACAATATTACTAATCACCTAATTACCAATATCTATTATATTGCATTCGCATTTTATTTCACATCCAACGATAATTTTTGTCAGATTATCTAGATACCATAGTACCGAAATAACAACGAGTAAAATTCATTTATCTATTTTAAAAAATTTCCACAAGTTACTCATTGAAAGAATACAATCCGAAAAGTGTTCAATTAAATTTTATGACTACAAACTAGTGTTTTATCACTAAGCAACTCTAACTCAGACAACTTGTATTCTTCAAAATTTTCACCAAAAACATTTTTCTCTTCTTTTAATTCATGCAGACAAGTGGACAAGTGGAAACATTAGCTGGAGTTGACGCTGTCTCTGCACTTGATATGTATGCAGAGCAAGGTAGATGGGAAAAGTGTTTGACTGCAGCTGAACAGTTGTTGCGTGAAGCAAATTTATCCTCTGGTGGTGGTGATAACATGAATATCAGTAATGCAAATTTGAATACATCAAAGGCGCAGAAAGAACATCAACGATTGCATAAATATGTTGCAGCTTATGCAGCTAGTTTAATTAAAGATTCACGTGTTTATGATGCAATGCTTCTATATAAAAAATACGGTACACCAGCCTATAAACAAAACTTTAATATTTATAAACGAATATTTCAAGTAAGTGTCAGGATTTAGGCTGGTTCTTGGTTTTTGATGAAAGTGATGGCAAATTTAAACGGAAGCTATTTGAAAGTGGTTTCGCTTTGAAATATTTAATGACATCTTCAAACTTAAACAATAATTACTTGAGACGGAATAAAAACAAATACTGGTTGACCTACAGATCAGTATAGAACTTTGAACAAAAGTACATCAAATCGAGTTACCGTAATTTAAAATAGGTGTACAAAAGGAGAGGAGAGAAGCAGAACGATAATATTATATACAAGCATGTGTGTCACGGAAAAATAAATAAACGAAGATTTTCGGAATATGGTAGACGACACAGGGTGAATAGGTCTGTTCCTTTTTGAACGGTATTTTTTAGTGTTTGCAGCTGATTATTAATAATGGTTCTACAGTTTAAGCCTACTTTAGCCGCCGGAAGAAGCAGTGACTCGGCATGTGTGACATGCGTCGTACCTTACTGAATTAGTGGAGCTTCACAACCTCGTTGATCGAATTATCCTGCAAACCTATTACTCTAACTCTATATAGTTTAGAATATTAGTGAGTGGGTTGGACTTTCTTTTGTTATGATTTGAACTGATATTTTTCTTAGCATAACTGGAGATGAATTTCTTTCTAGATTTTTTTTTTACATAGCAGTATTACACTTTAAATATTATCATAATTTTTATGCATTTAGGACATAACAAGTCAGCGTGGATTATACGGGCCAGATGCATATTCAACATGGTCTACTCTGCGTGATATCTTGTTCGATTTAAATCAAAATCTTAAACATGTTCAGTCAGATATACAACCAGAGATAATAAAAATATTTGAGCGAATGCTTCTAGTGATTCATTACTACGCTATTCGTTCAGCCTTATTATCAACACAACAAGACGTGAAAGAGGTGGGTTGTCTATATACATTCTTCAGACTTTATGTATGTTACGCCTAACTTTTCGCTGACTGGTCTTTCTATTTTACTTTTGAGAAACCACACCAATTTGTTGTTTTTTGAATCTATGGCACATAATCCATACAGTCCAACCGTTTTATGTGAGGTATCTGCTTATATTAAACCTAAGTATTTGTTAAACCTTATCCTGTTAAAGTGTTTAGTGTGACTATGCAGACAGAGGGAAAGAAATTATTTTGATAATGATACTCAAAATAGCTAATAGTATTAATAAATAAAATACAATAGTAGTTACAACATTTAACAGGGTAAAAATACTACAGTGGTAAATGCAAAGAGACCATTGAATCTTTTTGTATACAGAGATTGGACTCGCTGATTCCAATAGCGCAGGTCTCTGCAATCGCAAGTATCCTTCTCCTTGTTTGTCTACAGATAATGGTGACTGACTTATTTTAATCCATATCATATTCGTAGCTTTGGAGATGCGGGATCATTATTGCTTTGGCCTGTTTTAACCATTTGTATAGGCGTCTGACCAGGAGAGCAGACAGATGCCCGTCTGTACGACCTATGTATATGCTTCCACTAATAAACCTAAATTGATGTACAGTCAAAGTGGGATGCAGGATATTTAGCTGATGAGTTCTACTGAAATTTCTTGAATTCAATAAATCCTGATATATTATCATTCTACTTTTGTTTAATTTTACCGTTTGGTTGTATTTCGACATATGTATAAATCCATTACCATTCCGACGAAAGGGAACTTCAACAGGAGGAAATTAATTTATCTCTTTGATTTTTTTAGGCAAAGCTCTGTTATGAAAGGTTTTCAGATCTTTATTAAAACACAGTTATCAAACTATGTAAAGACTGTTTTAAGTTTCTTACTTGTCTATGCATTGAAGTTCGGTACTTACCTATAAGAATGAGGTAACATATTGTGATTAGAAGGGAAATGAGACGGAAGACGTTCTTGGAAGTAAATGATCTTTACATTTCATTAGTGTAGTAAACAAAGTTTGCATTCCTATCGCCTACATTAAACTCACTGTCCGATTTTCATCTTAATACGTTTCTTACATAACATTTAACTGAGATTCAGGTTTTAATCGATGATTAATTTTATGAGTATATGTATAAAGGAAACAAAAGGCATTTTATTGTAGAACACTTTCCACATGTATAAAGTCACCTACTTAAGCTGTACAGTCAATATTTTTATATTTACAACCGTAGTTATATTTATTAAAACGTAATAGTCTGTTGTTGGATGATGATGGGAAGTCATATTGTGGTGGTGTGATACAGACAATGTGTTCCAATGGATTATTATTCTCACATATTCCCACAGTTCAGTACTGCATTAGCAACAGAATAATATATATATATATATATATATATATATATAGCTGTTTGATCACTTGAAAGTATACCTCGGCTTCCATGTTTTGCCTTCTGTTGTTAAAATATCATCATCTTGTCCACCTGGATGTAATTCTAAGATGATGAAGAGGAAACTATCTAATAATTGATAATGAGCAATGAAAGTGAAGGAGGTGGAAAGGGCATCAGAGACTGGCAACCTCTAATAACTATTTAGGCTCATTAAGGAAAGTTTTAAAAGCTTTTAACAAGTGAAATGATTCTTCTTAAAAGAAACGACTGGAACGTTGGGTGGCAACATTCTGAGTTGCCCTTCAACTGGCCTACAGCTTCACAAAAGCCTCCTGACAGCCAACACATACCTGAATTGGATGTAGACCTCAGTCCTTGAAATTTATATGAGGTTACAACAGCTTTCTCCTGTCTAAAACGACGCATAGCAGGGAGGACGTAATGGTATGAGTAAATAATTGTTTAAGTACAGTGGTGATGAACTATTATTTTAGTTAACTAGTATATAAGTTAATTTGTGTTGATAAGAGACGAGTAAAATCCACTGATTATTCCGGTGTATAAGAAGGCAGTTAGGTCCTTCTTTGATAACCATAGGGATATTAGCTTAACTTACATAGTATTTAAAATTGTGGGTTCAATAATTATGTGTAGACTAAGCGGTTGTCGGCATAAAATAACCAGGGATACGTCTTAGGTTGTGACGAGGGTGTACTGATCATATCTGCACCCTTCAGCAGATTTGAGAATATAGGCGTACTTCCCGGCACCCAACACTTGTCATATTTCTTACCCTGAAAGCAGCGTATGACTCCTACAGAGAGGTGTTGTTAAAATATCTGGTCGTGAAAGGAGTGTCACGGAAGTACATAGCACTAATGTGAGCAGTCTAGTCACACTTATGCAGCCATGGTAGTGCTTATGAACAGCTACCAGCTGAAGTGACGAAAAATGGTGTTTTCCGGCAGAGATGCCCACTGTTACTACTCCTTGTCACCTTCCATATCCCAAGAGTCGTCACAAATCTGGCCTATTTTTTCTTCCACGTATTCTGTCCATTGTAATTTCATTACATTACTTTTCTCTACCTTGCTGTTCCTCGCTGATAACTGGTTGCTTTTACATTAATAAGCAAGTCCATCTAACATACATGCATTTAGAAACTTAATTTGTAACCTTTTAGGCAAGGTTTTGTAAATAATTTTAATAGAGCACTTCATTTAATCTGTGTGATCTTAATTTTTCAGACATTCAAAATTTAGCTAACAACTGCCTCCGACTAAACTCTTGATAAGAATAATGTGTACTGAGGTGATGTTTGTCACGAAATTCAACTTTTTGTGTGACCTTTACTAATACCTCCTCAAGGGGAGGTGAATCGATTATGGCCAAAATGGAGACTTGTCCCTTACACTGTCATAAATTATTAGTGACTGAATCAGATTATCCGAAGCTTAACAGAAAAGATGTTTTCCTGAGGGATGAATACAGTTCTACAAAAGGTCAACAGTGACGGCATTCAAGTATCTAGGGTGACATTAATTTCACCACCGTTACCAATACGCCTTGCTGCTAGGTACCAGTGATTACGAAGCACTAATTCAGGACTTTCGGTTAACTAATTCAGTCCATTCGGTATGATAGAAAGCCAAATGAATGTTACTCACCATATATAAAGCTTATAATGTTATGCATAAGGGACACGTGCGTCAGTGGCACAGCGGTAGAATGCTCGCCGACCACGCATTTGGTCCAGGGTTCGATCCATTGCTGACGCACTCCACCTCACTAAGTCAATAGTAAGACTGGTAAAGAGGGAAGGTTGGGCATGAGGCTAGCAACCCCATCCCATGAAATAAAAATAAGACATTATTGCTACCGAAACTTCAAGCCTCTAGCGTGAAGCCATATGTTCGACTGGGAACGTAGAGGAATAAAAAATAAGGGACATATCTACTTCATTTTAATTGTTTGTAGGTCATGTCTGAAAGTCGGTAACCACTAGCTCATAAAATCTAAGCGGTTCTTTTGTACGAAATACGTCCTCCTACAAGTCCATATTAATAGCTAATGAGTTGATAATCCGGCATCATATTTTTATAACACTCCCAGCTTACCTTCAGTCTGGCCCTATTTCAGTTACTGTTTGCTATCAAGTAAGGTGTGGTACGATTTACGCACCACTTACTACAGTAACTTCAATAATTGAAGACTCATAATCCTGTCTATCGAGTCGTCTTTCCCCTCCCCCCCTAGTACCATAAGTCTAATCACAACAATATTCGCTTCATTATTCTGCAACACTCGAGCATTTCATTAACGGATAGAACTAAATAAAAATTTATGGATTCTATATGTCTTCACCTGTAATCGCCTTTCCCATGAATGTAGGGAACGGGTTGTTGCGTAGTATGTTACGATATCTTATGGAAAACATAGGTGATGCAAGTAAGAGAACTTCCTGTATTCATGATGATGAAAATTCCATACCATATGGAGGGCTTATCACATTCAGAAACTTTGCTTTCTACTTGTGAATAAGCAGAAGAAATAAATCAATCCTATGAGACCATATAGCATTTAACAAAAAAGATAGGGTCAATATTTCTAAAAAATAAATTGCATGGACAGTGGACATCCCCTTCTACTCTGAATACAAGAATATAAACTATCTGTAAAAATTTACGATATGCATTTTTTCATGTCAATACATATGGACAATTATGGACTGGCATTTGACTGAGGAAATGTAGAGATTTTAAACAGTGTAAAAATTACAAATGCCAGGGTATTCCCAGAAGCTTGGTTCTCAGTCGAATCAGGGATTAATAGACACATGACTACAAGTTAAATTTACCAACTAAAAGTGAATAAGTCACGTGACGAAAACCATCAAATCCCAAGTCAATAAAAACGGTGAATACTGGTTCAAATTGACAACCAATCATGGAAAATGTTGTCAGGAAAGAAAATCAAATCATTGATGTAGAATTCAAACAAGTGCGGTGATGATCTTGTCTAGAAGGAGATCGAAAGTTTCTTAGTCAAATCATCCAAAAACCACATCAGAAACTTGACAGATTTGAAGGAGACACCGAGCATATTCGTATGCAAAGCTTAGAGAAGGCCTTCTGTCTTGTCACTGTTCCTGCCTGGCATAATTCTCTCCCCAGTGTAAACTAAATCAACCAGAAAATTAAAAAGGACCTGCAAATAACGCTGCTTAATACACAAAATGACTTCCGAAAATAAGACGACCAAGGAGTGCAGGGAAACAGAATGTCTCATTGAGTACTTCTGATGTATTGAAAACTGGCCATACAAATGTAATACGCGGCACTAAGCATTTTTGTACAGGGGAATTCAGGAAGCATCGCGTAATATGCTATTAAAAATGTTATAATAATTAGCAGAATTTAAAGAAACTGAATGAGGCAATAGACTTAAATTAAAGAAAAAATGATTCATTGTTTTATGGAGATCCTGATGGTTGAGAAAAAGCTTGAAGTGGTAAAATTCATCAGATATGAGTAACACTAAGGACCTGTTTGCAAATAACATGAGGTAAAAAATGGAAAAGTAAGAGGCGATAAACTGCGTGCCAACATTTTGGGAGTATGAAGCAGTTTCATTATTTCACTTCTGCCTTGTGAATACACCTGAGGCAAAAGATAAAGTTACCTTATTTTAATAGTAATTAACCGGTTCATCATAGCCTCTTGTATACAAACTGATTCATGAAATGCATGCGTTCAGATTATTTCCTGCTTTACTTAGCTTGTAGGTCGTTGTTTTAGATGGTTTTACTCTTCTGTATTTATTTATTGACCCCGTTCTTTTAGTATTTTAATCTGTGAAATACTTTTCTATAGTTTGATTTGTAAGGATTAGTTATGTTTTACGAGTTGATCACGGACTGATATCAGTTAGAGAACCATTGAAAACCAGGGAGTACTGGACAGCTGCTGTTTCATCCTAGTTTGGGAATCATCGGCAGTACGCACCCACTGCGATTCGAACCCAGGACCTTCCGGTTACAAGGCAAGCTCGTATATCATTCAGCCACTGGGACCCGATTCAATGGCTCATGAATTCTAACTTCTACCAATTCGTGATTTTAGCGCGACCCCAACTATTGTCGTTGGTGGAAATCCATCCACACGTGACTTCTAATTGGACCTCACTGGTCACGACTTCTCACTAGAACTGCAGGAAGCTCCAACCTGTAGCAAGTCACTAGCGAGCATCAGAATAGTTGGGGTCGCGCTAAAATCACGAATTGGTAGAAGTTAGAATTCATGAGCCATTGAATCGGGTCCCAGTGGCTGAATGATATACGAGCTTGCCTTGTAACCGGAAGGTCCTGGGTTCGAATCGCAGTGGGTGCGTACTGCCGATGATTCCCAAACTAGGATGAAACAGCAGCTGTCCAGTACTCCCTGATTTTCAATGGTTCTCTAACTGATATCAGTCTGTGAAATACGCCAAATTCTGTGCATAATACTTTTAACATGAATTATTTTTTCTCGTTTACTTTAATTTTCCTATTCTGCTTTTCTTTAGATTGTCACGCAGATTAGCGTATCACTTCTTCGACACTCTGATATACTGCCTGCAGATAAAGTGTTCTATGAAGCTGGAGTTGATTGTCGTGATATAGGATGGGATAATATGGCATTCGTCTTTTTAAATCGTTACCTAGATCTTGTTGAAGCTATTGAAGACCCTGAAAGCTCATCAGATACTTTAGATAGTACAGATTTTCAGGTAAGCTAATTTTACAGCGACATCTCAGTTGAATTAAATGGGTAAAGGGAGGGCTAGATTGTTGGGTTAGGAATAAAAGTCCACAAGTTAGAGAATTCGTCTACAGTAAGTCAGTTATCTGTTGGTCGTCGAGCCAGATGAGCTACAAAATCTAGTTGCTGAATTGGTCTCAATCTTATTTCATTCTAAATGGTTTGTATCAGATTTCATATGATCACTATATGAATTCATCATTTTTACACTAGTCTGAACCTAGATCATTTCAACAGAGACAAGTACATTGATGGTACCACTTAGGGGTGATCTACCACATTGGCATTAATTTAGTTGAATGAACTTTAAACAGCTTTTTGCTGCAAATGAAATATTTTCATGATAACATGTAAACAAAGAATGCTATCAGTATCTGTGGAAAATATATAAATAGCATATTGTCATTTATGGAAAAATGAAGTCTGCGTACGTCGACTCCATTGAAATCTATTTACGACATGACACCTGAGTCTAATGATGGGTGATTTATGAATTCATTGATTGGTCACTAGAACACAGCTGATGTCATGCATCTAGTCCTTAGTGCTGACTGAACTGTATCAGTCAGGTTTGCAATGTTGTCACCATGTTAGGTGACTTGGCATAGTAGTACACTGTAAACTGATTTTGGTCAGTTAGAATCAATTGGCAAGATCATTACTGTTAACTCACTAAATGGTGTTAAGGCTTCCTGTTAATTGACTCTATCCACCTAACATCAGTTTATTAATTCTCACAAGTATCAGTAATAATCACCTCTGGTTTATCTGCATGTAGATGGAGTGGTAGCCATGGCAAAATTTACGTTCCATGTAAGTTAAATAAATGAGTAGTGAAACAGTGCTATGAAACTATCTTGTTTACACAGAACTTGGTTAGCAACTAAAGACACCGATTTCATGATTTCCGTTTTCTTTCATCGTTTTATTTGATTTTCGCATACAAATTTCAGGGCACTGATATACCTATGGAAGTTCCTATTCCTGAACAAGCCTACACAACAAACGAAGAACATGAAGCAATCCGTGAATGGATATTAGCTGTTTCAATGGATCAAAAACTCGACCAATCATTACCAAAAGACGAGAGAGGCGTTTATGTAGCTACTCTAAACTCGTCGAGTACTGGTCTATCGGCCCTACCATGTATCATTACTGGGTATCCTGTTTTACGCGACGGTGTCACTTTCGAACCGTCTAAGAGGACTGCAATCAAAGCAAACTGGAACAAATTTTTGTATATAACTAAAGTTAGTCGGACAGTGGAGTGCTCAGATGTTAAACAATTTATTGAAAGATGGTCTGGTACTACACCAAGTGGAATTTAGAAGACTTTCTTTCCTTCCTTCTCACCAAACCTTTCATTTTTACAGCCAGACAGTATAACTAATTCCGTAAACAGTGTATAGTGAACCATTGTTTAGGAAGAACTTGATGAGATTGTTGTCCAGTTTTTAGGTTACTTTTAATGAATTGTTTCATATTTAAATTTTTGTGTTAATGGCAATGTATTTAAAGCATATCTTATGTAGATTATTTCTGCTCATAGCATGATAATTCTTAGTTCTCAACAATAAATTTGATAAATAAAAAATAAGATTCTAGTCAAATTAAATTGTTCTTGACCACTGAGCATCCCACACTGAAATAAGACAATATTGTAGTCAATCAAATTTTCTAAAAATGAGTTGACTAGTCTTTGTTTTCATTTTAATTGACCTAGCTTTGTACTTTTTTCCCTAGATAGTTGCCTACAGTAAATCTGTATGAATTTTTCGTCATAATTCGTTGTGCATAAGACTTCACTTTTACTCTGTCTAAGTATAGTGAATTTATAGTATAATAATTCTCTAGAGAATTTTCAAAGCTGACTCGTGCTGATATATTTAAGGTGCAGATAAGACCAAATTGAACAAGCAGCTAGCGAAAACTAAAAATGTCATACGATTTTGTTCTCAACAATGTTAGTTAGATGCATAATATAAGGAAATCCTGGTAATTAGTGTATTCAGTTTTGTCATGGGTTCAAATTCGTTGAATATGGTACAGAAGTTAGTCTTCTTTACATATGTCTGTCGAACTTCACTTTCAGACAACTTATTTTCTTCAGTTCTGAGCAGTAAATTTACCACGTGGCACTATTCCATTAATGTGTCAGATATTTATCAGCTAACCAGTATAAAGATGATAACACTTGATTTTTTTTCATCTTATAACCTTCAAGGACACGTTGCTTTCACCTGGTTTACAGGTTTTTTCAGTCATTATTAATTGAATGACATCGTAAACTTATGAAAATTCAACATTACCTTTCACAGGAACTAAATTTTCTGTCATCTTGAGTATCTGTAAGTATTGAAAATTTGCCGTTGTTACAATCTCTTAAGTGGTTGTAAAATACTTTCAAGGAGGTAACTTGGTGTGATAGTGTTTTTGTAGAGGATTATTCGATAATAACTACTGTAGTTCAGTTCCTTAGCAAACCCAAAATCTTTTATTGATGAATTTTGCACAATAATTAGTTTAATGGTGAACTACAACGATTTTGGCATTAAGTATTCGAAGACAACTGATTGGAATGCCTAGCTTAAGTTTGAAGACTTTACACAGTACAAAGATCTATACACACTTTATTTATGCCTGTATCATCAAAGTGGAGTTATTCTTAGTCTTATTGATTCTTACGAGTTCCACTTCAACGTGTTGTGTTGCTATGGTGTAAGAAATTTTATACATTTACACTATTTCACATTCCCTGTGGTAAAACGTCTATCCATTCACCTACCCACCTCCAAAAGTAACATGCTTCCCAAAATTTGTAGAAGTCCTCACTATAGTATGTTTATACCTTGTTAATAGTTTGCAGAGAAAATGAAGCCAGGATGGGTACTTATTACTAAATGTCATTTTGGCATGACAGATAATGTACTGGTTTGTGTTCACATTAGGACATTCGAGTCAGAATGGACCGAAGGATGATCTGTTTTTTCTCGCATCATGTGTATCAGATTTAAATCATAAAATATGCAGCTGGATGCCTTTTTATTTAGGTGGTAACTAGTGTTCTTGGAGATTTTTCTGTGTCAGGGCGATCAACCAAATAATGGTAAATCTAAGAGCAGGTACTGTCATAATGTTAGTTCGTCTTGTTGCCGTTAAAGGGATTTGTCATTCGAAGTGTTGACAACCAGGGGTGTTCAGAATCGTTCTGCTAATTTGGATTTATTGTAGATATACTAATGAAATTAAGGCTATTTACCTCTGGCACCTCATAAGTTGATGTGCTGCATGACAAATGTTCTTTGACTTGGGCTACACAGACCATGTAGTGCTTTTAGGTAGAGGAGTTGAAGATCATAAATAAAAATCTGACTTTGTTTTCCTTTGAATCTGCTTCTGTGATGCGTAAGGGGATACGATAAAACTGATGTGCACTTTTTTCTTTATTCAAGGGTAGGAAATTGAGTGGTTAAATATTTTGACATATTTCACTCATATAAAAAATCTGCATATTAAAATAGACACATCACTGACGAATACAGATGACTCGCCCGGTATTATCTTTGGCACCAGTTTAACTCCGCATTTCTCGTCAAAGGGTTTGTAGATTTCTCAGAAGTTTATCTCATCCTACTTGACAGCCATGAAATATGGACACTTAAAATAGATGTATAAAGATTAGGATCCCGGCTATTATAATTTCTGTTCATTTGCTTGCGTTAGGTGGAACGCCATGGTGAATAGTGATGAGGTTCATTGAGAAAACAAGTCAGTCGGTGTGAAGTGTCTTGTGGATGTGTTATGTATGTAAAGCTATCTCTTTCCTTGACAAGCGGTGTTTGCTGAAGTCGAATTAGGCCGGAAAGACGTTACGCATGTTCAGACACCGACCCATGAAGCAACTGTCAGTTTCTGTTAGTCATGTAAAGAGCTCGATGATTCGCTAAAGATTCCATGAGTCAGCAGACATAAACTTTTGATTACAGGTCAATATATACATATATATCCAATCATTTCAACTGTTATACAGTAACATATTTAGCAATGTTTAAAAGATTCTGTTTGGCTTTATTCGCTGGAAAGCACTTTGCTTATTCCAGTGAATTTCATCCTATTTGAATTATAAAGAATTGTATAGATTCAACTGTTATCTTAACGGTATTATACACTTCTGATTGAATTTTCAATTGGCATTATTTTCCGGTAAACGACTACTATAAATGGTGAAAAATAAAGCGATTTTCTGCTTCATTATACAAAACAAGGTGATTAGGAGAGTTTCGCAGGACTTTTCAGAAAAAATTTATCTCCCAACATTTCTAACTTAGAATGACAAGCGCTTTCTTCGCATTGAACAACAGTTTTCTGTTTTCTAGAGTATTGAAAATCTTTGTAACTATAACTTATCAATGTTCTAGACCAGTGGCTTGATTGTTGTTACAGTGTTGCCGTATTGAGCTTCAAATGCTAGTTAATAGTTTGTTGATAAATAAATCTACAGACATTAACCTTGCTTTTGTAACTATAATTGTCTGGGACTGTGACTTATGCAGTAGTTTTTCGAAATTTTCAGCCACGAGAATAATTCCCTTGCTGTGAAAGATTAGTAAAATCAGAAGCCTTAGTGTGACTATTTCCTTCGCCATAACGAATATTTCCATAAATTTGTTACAAAAACATACCTAGTCTAACAATAACATTTCAGACTTCACCACAGGCAAATATGTGGTGACTTTTGGTGCATATAAAGTAGGCTTCAGAAGTTAAAAATTATGAGATTGTGCATATAATAAAAATTCTGTTTTAGCAAGCCTTATGCATAAGTCGAATTCTCTGTGTAAAATGGGCAATATCAGTGTCATCTGTGGAATAATATTCAGCATTACCAAACATGCTGTACATGCTGCTCTAGACAGATACCTAATTAACTCAAAGTATTTTCGAAATTCTCAAGGATTAAGAAGCAAAATGTTGCTATTTATTAACAGAGGTTCATAAAACATTGAATTAAGCAAGTAAAAAGTCCCTGATAGGAGAAGCCTGTCCTAAATTATCCATAAAGTTTAAAAATAACGTGCTAGCCACCGTATTAATAAACTTAACAAGTGAAATGTTTAAATCGTGGACTATGAACAATCTCACTAATTATAAGCCACACCACTTAAGGACACCAAAGAATATGGATTTCCCAACAATTATCTTAAATATCTTAAAATAGTTAGTGTAACTAAGTAGAAAGTCTTTTACAAGCAGGGTGTCATAAAGATATATTTCGAGCTCTCGGTAACATATCTTATATATTGCATTATAAAAAGACCTAAAAATCGTAATAACATATCAAGATAAATAAATGTAAAAGTAATTACAAAGAGTTTATTAAAAATTAGAAGCAATGTTCATCCCAGTTTGAATACATTTTATTGCGGAATATTTAGTATTCATATGTTTCCATCGATTTTGGAATTGTTGAATGTACTGCTGTCCTTACTATCTGTTTGTTATACACAAATGCGCGCATTTTTTCAGCAAAACAGAAGAAGGCCAGTGCTACCGGTAAATACTGAACCCAGGCAAATTTGATGATATGCCAAAATCCAGGATTTTCACTGCAATAGAAGTGTGAAAATGCTGATCAGTGAAACATGAAATGCATTTCGTACAGGAGATTTAGACTAATAAATCCAAGGATCGACTTTTGTGACATGCAGACCAATAATTTTTTATCCGTTGACACTAACTGGTGAATTTCGATAAATGGGTTTATAGACATTCACTTTCAGTCTGTGCGTTTCAAAAACATATTTCGAAATATTTCAGTTATTTCGGTAATAATAATAATAATTTGCTTTATTCCAAAACAGTACTTGTGATACAGAATGGAATTCTCAGCATTTTTACTACAGTATTGCATCCAGTTAGTACATTATCAATAAATAGAATTCTACATAGATTGAGGAAACCACAGTTCATTATTACAACAATACATTGGCATGTCAGTAGCAAAGGGTAAAGCTGAAGCAGTGTTTGAAGGTGTTAGAAAAGTGGGAGCTGTCTTATTGACTGGCGTAAGCGAGAGAAAGAGATAAAGCAGCACATAACGGAAAAAGAAGAGAGAAAAAAGGAACAGAGAGAAAGAAAATGTTGTACCTATTGATGATGTGGGTTGGAAAGACGAGATCCAGTTGTACTACTGACTATTTAATGAATTATAGGTGTCACGCCTAATGCTTTCTTTATCACACAGAACACGAGCTAAGTAGGGTATCGTTGAGTTTTTGTACTTGCTGGTGCAAGCATATGGTTTTCTATATTGGCTTCTGGTTTTGCCTGATGAGATGCAAGGGGAGAGTTGTGAGTGAAGAGGGTGGTGTGAGTTAGATAAAATGGATTTGGCCCATTTTTCACATGAGTCCATGTGCCTGTCAACCAGAATATTAACAAGCTGGTTAGGTGGCACGTTGCTTACCCTGCTGACAACATTTAACATCCTGCGTAATATGTTATAGTCTTTCTTCAATAGCCCAGGAAAAACTAAGGGGGAACAATAGAGAATAATAGGCAGGATGCGAGAATTAACGAATTGTAGGAGTAAGGGTTGGGTAATACCAGAATGTTTTAACTTCTTAATGTAGAAGGTAAGACGGAATATTTTCTTAGAAATGGCTAAGATATGAGACGACCAGGAGAGATCAGCAGATAGAATGACACCTAGGAATTTAATTTCCGATTTAGTTTCTATTTCAGTGCCGTCTATGTTGCATACCTCGTAAGAGCCAAACAGTTTGTTTAGGTCGGATTTATGCCTAAAGGTGAAATTGACTGTTTAGTATTTGGAGGGGTTTAGGGTAAGACCATTTTCCTTGGACCACTGGCTGATTTCTGACAGAAAGCCATTAAGTTTAGAGCAGTCGCTTTGACATTTGACAGGCAAAGATACAGACAGATCGTCAGTATATTTGACAAAATTAATGTCATTTGAAGATAATAAGTCATGTAGAAAGAAAGAAAAGAGAAGTGGGGAGAGTACAGCGCCTTGGGGGACTCCGGCTTCAGTGAGTACAGCAGAGGATGACTCATTTAAAAATGCGTCGGTGGAACAGCGGTTAGGAGGAGTCCTCTTGCCAACCATGCACATGATCTGGGTTTCGATCCCCTGCCGACGCACACCTGATATCAATGGTTGGCCTGCAAAATTTAAGCTACCCAAATCACATGCTGAAAATTCAATACTTGAACCGAAAATACGGTGTGGAATCAAGCTATAATCAAAATCATAAATCAAAAATATATATAGTTAATGTAAGTGTGGAATAAATTATGGTAACCACACTAATATTTTTAGCTATGAGCAAATCGCACTTAGATAACACGCAGAAAATTTTTAAAAAAACTGACCTGATCCTTAAAGAAGAGAAGTGTATGGTCGAATCCAGTTCAAATCCTCCTGAAAAACTACTTCTGATTGTCGGGACATATATTCTATCTTCTAGTGTACAGAGTTCTAGTATATAAAATGATTATACTGGATAAATATCCTAAACTCACCACCATGTGTAAGGTTTGAGTATATATCAGTGATTTGACTTGGGATATTTTTACTTTTATAGGTAGCTCTAGTCTAAATAATGGTTTAATTTAGCATATACCACCTACGATGACATTAGACGTCATGCAAGTTTCTGACCAAACAAGGTCTCCCGAATAGGTTACTGAAGTAACATATGAGCGAAAAGATTTGCTAATAACCAAAGGAACCTCGGTTCGGTTATTGTAAAAACGCTATCATAAAATATTTTAGGAGGTTATTTTATATACCCACGAAGTAATGTCAAATAGAAGAATGATAGTGAAGCCCACAACTTTCTCTGAGGAAAGAAGGGGTACTTTGATGACACTGTGGAAAGCAATGTCTTCTTCTGTTATGGGGTCTTTTTCAGTGTAGAAACTTGTTTGAGGTAGTCTGTACTTGGACGGCGGGCCAGAGAACAATTCCGGATTGAAAATGTTTGTGTAAAACACAAAATCGTCTTCTTTTTGCAGGTACAAAAATACTTTCCCAGTGAAAGATAATGAAGGCCTTTCCTGGTAAGTATATGAACTATTATAAAGGTCTGTAAGTCAAGATATCTACAAACGCGATACCCTACCATAAGTAACGTAAGAAATAATCCATGGGATAATGGTGACTGCAAGAACTGTGACTGTATCAAAGTTAAAAGCCAATGACGATGCTGTATTATAGTATCTTCGCAGTTCGTATAATTTATAAACTCTCATTTCCAACTTAAATGAAGTCACCTAGCAACGACCTAAAGCCACATCTCGTGAATAACTTAAACAAAAAAGAGTACGCATATAGAAGGCTAGACTTGTCCAGCACGTTATTTGAATTTGGTTTGGTAAATTCTTTTTGAAAATCTTTTCCGAAAACTGTGGTGCGTGTTGCCTGTATTGATGAGAACTCCAATCCAATATTATTTATACGAGCTAGTATAAACCAATTTGATTTCTTTGTGCTCCCATCTTGATTGTGACACTAAGCTTCCTGGTCTTCGGTAAACTTCTGCGTAGTTCGTCACACCACTGTTGTAGCTTTGGTAGACTCCAAAAGGAGTAGTGCTGGGATTAATTATATGTTGTTTGTAGTATGCGGTGTCTTACGACTGTTACTACTGTGAATGGAGTGGTTCCTTTCACCAGTTAGTCCTCCGGTATCTTCGTCAAAAGAAAAGAGATAATAATGATAGCAGATATAATTAGTGCAGGTAATTCAGACTAAAAGAAATAAAAATAAATAAAGACGAAGTTAAAACAGACAGCCAATTAAATTTGAAGTTGAAATATATTTATATATACATATATAAATATATATGTATATTATATCAGTAATAATTGTCAGCGTGAAATTAGTTTTTGGAGTAGTCAGGAGAATAAGATGGGAGAGAATGTAAAGAAGTAAAAGGACGAGCTGTCCACCCATGAATGGTGTATGGGATTTTAAGGGGATAGGCCATTTGCACGCGGTCCTCGTGCCGCTGCATGATTGTCCAGCCTTCGCTTAAAGGTGTCTATAGACGGAGCCATAGCTACATCCGCCGGTAAGGAGTTCCATAGACGACAAACCCGCAGTGAAAAGAAGTTTGAAATTTATTACACTTGTTAGCTTTGAATAGCTGTCACAAGAAGCCTATTATATTTGTATTATTTACGTACTCTGTATATCCTGAGAATTCCAATATACTCACACCAACTTTATGCATGATGAATAGTTAGATCAAGACAACATTTCATCTGATAGCAATGCTCTTCAAATATGCAGCTTATGTTTTGTGTTAAGGCAAATATTTTGTCTCAGTCCTGATAAGGGGTTATCAGCTGACGTTTTACAAATAAATTACATAGTTTGTACCAGGAGGAACCACTGTTAAGTTACGGAATACTGCGGACAACCACCTAGTGATAACATGTTTTTACTGCCATTCTGTGTTTCGAAATTCTCGTTGTACAAATGTCTACGCCAAGGATATGGTGCAAAGTCTCCGTTCCACCAGAAAAGTGTAATATTTGTAACTCATCTGAAGGAAAGGTGTCTTATGATAGAAGAACACGCAGGAAAAGGCATGTCTTCCTATGGACACTTGGAGGCGTATAGAGGAGAGGATTGTGAATCCCAACACTATACTTCATAAGTGAACAAAAGTTAAAATGGTCCGTTTTCGTTGAATCTAAACAGGCCTTAGACAGAATTAACCACATATTAATTTGAAGAATATTTCAACACTTCAGCACTCACCAACTTTTTATGAACCACACTCAACAGCTGGCTATATGACAATGCCATCTGTCAGGTAATCCACAAAGGAAAACTCACTGAAGCCTTTGAAGTAAAGACAACACTGCATACTATCACCAACGATGATATCCCTAATTTTGATGCACTGCATTATTCGGAGGACTGTTGGGAGTGAGAAGACAGGAATACTCTGGACAGATGAGAAGCCTCTGGAAGATCTAGATTTCGCGTGTGGAGGATTTATGTCTCATGCCATACAAATTCGAAGACTTGCAGGAGGAAACCAAAAGGCTGATAGAAGAGGTAGACAGCAAGGATGGGACTTCAAGTGAACACAGAGCAGATGGGGTAATGAAAATAACCAAACGACAACAACGAACATCACTCACTATTAACGGAATCAATTTGAAAGAGGTCACCTCCCTCACTTATCTAGGAAGCATCGTTATAAGTATAAGTGGAACGAATAATGGCATGGAAACCAGAGTCGGAAAGGCAATACAGACCATCATCATTCAAGAATGATTTTGGAAATCCCCTGCACTCAATACTGGTGTTGAGTGAGTTCTCCTATATGGGTCAGAATCTTATAATGAACGTCACGGGGAGCACATCCGACAGGCTACTGAGGACTTTTATCAACAGCTGCCTTCACTGACTGCATGTTGAAGATCAGATGGCCAGGAAGAATTATCGACGAGAAATCCTGTAAACGAATCAATCAAGAACCTGTTGCTAAACAAGTGTTTAGGAGAAAATGAGGATGGATCGGATGCACACTGGGGAGACTGTCGAACGACATTGTGCGCAGTGTTGTCCGTCTAGTGGAAGCCGAATGGGAAACGACGACAGAATCATGGGTCAGAGGATGAAATAATAATATCAATCTACCTTATTCCAAAAACAGTGCTTATAACACAGATTGAAATTCTCAGCACTTGTCACAATATTGCATCTGATTTACTCAAGATATAAATAAAATTAAATCAGAATTAACCAGAGGAATTCGCGCACATTTACAGTTAAAAGTCAAAATTATTTGAAGTACAAAATGAGAATAATAAATATCACAATAATAATAACAACAATGAGTTGTTTCAAACAATATTGTCGATTCAATTTGGAAATTTTAGCATGTTATAGATTATTAAATCTTATGTTCCGTTGATATAGTATAGTGAAAGGAAAGGCAAAATTAACAGATATAACACGGCTGAAATGATGTTTGCACTTATGATAAAATAAACTAATAAAAACGAAATAAATTGCTAGGATTATAGGTATGAGAACAATAGCAATAACGCTTGATGTTATAAGGATGGATAAATGGCTTTATTTAGTAGTGCAAAGAAGACTATGGGCAATCATGAGGCCAGGCAAATAGGACATGAGAGAATAAGACAAGCTGGAAAAGTGCTACCGATGTCCTACGTTCCACATGGAACCCAAGGAAATAATGAATATTTTAATAGGTAATCAAAAGAATGCATAAAACTGTCTAAGTTGACCGGTCTAGCTGAATGCATGCTGTCAAGTATTCTTACTGTTTGAGATAATGTCTTGTCATGTTCGACTTTTCTTTAGTTATTTAAGCACCCTTCTCTGCTGAGCAGGGCACGTGCTCTGCATTTTGGACGACCAAACAGGTTTTGATTTCGCCTGCGTTTATAAAATCTGATCTCACTGTTCTTAAATCATACATGCTAATGAACAATTAGCAGGCGAAATCAAAAACTGTTTGGTCGTCCAAAATGCAGAGCACGTGCCCTGCTCAGCAGAGAAGGGTGCTTAAATAACTAAAGAAAAGTCGAACGTGACAAGACATTATCTCAAACAGTAAGAATACTTGACAGCGTGCATCTTGAACTTTATATGTATTTACAGGTAAAAGGCACATTCATGTCAGTATGAGATATGCGGTGAGAGGCTATACACAAATACTTACGATAGAATTGATTATCATTCAAAATCACTGTCACGGGGGTTATATTTCACCGGCTCGGTGACGCACAGGAGTGCTCCTCTCCGTTCTTTACTTTTCAGGTTAGACAACTTGCTTTCTAGGAATACTTCGTTGACAGGTGTAAAAATTCCGAAGATATTTTTGGGCAGAAAATATTTTCTGTTTCTTTTGACATTATGCAATACAATTTTCCAAGGACAAAATTTAACAGTATCTGATTGGTCAAGAGATTTCTTTGTTAATTATAATTACGATTGTACAGCTCATGAAGATGAATCATCGAAAAGAAAATTTTCTTCGCTGTTTGTGCCTCTTTCTTATGACATAGGAATAAGTTCTTCGATATCGTGTTTTACACAACAAGGAGGCAAACACATCTTCCGAAATAACCTTTTGTCTGCCACGCCTTCAGATTTCTGGGTGGCAGTTTTAAACTATTTTGCGAAAATTCTCACCAGAAAAATGATTTATTCCATCATATGTGCGGAATTACAGTGGTTAGGACTCTCGCCGACCATGCAAATGGTCCGGGGTTCGATCCCCTGCCGAGGCACACCCGATATCTATGGTCGGTCTGCAAAATTTAGGCTACCGATATCACATGCTGAAAATTCCATACCTGTACCAAAAAATACGGTGTGGAATCAAGCTGTAATCAAAATAAAAATAAAATATATAATAAAATGAAGTAATTGTGAGGTGAAATAATTTCATAAGAGCATTAGGCACTGTATAATTACTCAAGTATAGCAAAATGTGGACAAGTAGGTCTTATTAAGATAAGAAATCTGGAAAAAACACATTATCATCCAATAAACAAATTCATATGGAACTGCGTGCTATCATAATTTCCATTTTTCGCATTTATATTAACTTAGTGGTCTGATGAAACCATTACCGGCACGTATCAAATGACAGACACAATCTGCTAGGTCTAATTGTATCGGGACTGTCATCCTAAATATCTATCACAAAAAAGGCGCTATCGTAGAGAGATTTAACCAAAACTTCTGTGAGATTTTGTACCGACAGATGGTTTCGTTCAGTGTAATTGCCTATTGCTTCTCAAGTTCTAGACTTCACTTATTATAAGAAACAGTCAAATGGTCAAGCAACCTAGCCATTCAGCAGACCATTAGTTTAATTTCAGGTATTTGAGCGCGATCTGTATTTTGCTGATTACTAAGTTTCCTGGTTGCGGCAATCACCTTGTTTTTCAATACTAGGGTAATAACTTTCCATCGTTTGTGCTAAATTGAAAGATGAATTTGATGTAAATATTCGTACTCTATGTGCTTTTTCAAATAATTAATACACCCACTTCTCAAATGCGTGTAATAGCTTTATGCATAAAAATTCAACGTTTTAAAACATCTAATACGTCTGTGTTTTACGCTGAAAAACACTACTAAGTGGTACTTGCTGTATGTGTCAATAATTTGGACACTATAGTGACCTCTAAGCCATTGTGCGAGGCTTAATTTATCACGTTCATGCAGTCAGCCTAGAGTAGGCTATCATTGAGGAGAAAACGTTAATTCGGACGTAAGGAGAAAAATGAAGTGAAACGCAAATGAAAGCATGGTTTCTAAAGCATGTAGCCACAGGACAAAGCCTATAATCCAAAACCAAGTGGATGGAGTGATCTTTACACACTGTTGTTTGGTGTAGCTATGTCGACTACGAAATAACACCTACTTTAAATCACCGAAATCCTAGCAGGACGGGGAATTCTTTTATTCTCTGACGGAAGGAAACCCTACTACGGCCCGTTTAACGCCTTAATTAGCAACCGAAATTTTCTCGTGATTATAACTTCAGCTTATCTTAATTATAGAAGACATCCACAAATACGAACTGGTTACTAGGAATTCAGGTATCCCAGAGTG
Source organism: Trichobilharzia szidati (assembly GCA_944472155.2). Classification (NCBI taxonomy): domain Eukaryota; kingdom Metazoa; phylum Platyhelminthes; class Trematoda; order Strigeidida; family Schistosomatidae; genus Trichobilharzia; species Trichobilharzia szidati. The sequence goes on along the minus strand of OX235279.1, from coordinate 84,390,850 downwards.
AGTCATTCTTAAGTTTTTCAGGACAAGAGTATTAGTTAGAGCCTTCACAGCGAGAATAAATCAACGGGGATGGAAAATACACACAGGATAACTCCGAGATGGTGAGGAAACTTAAGACTTTTATTCATACGTTAAGCACTAATCATCACAAAAAGATATATTTTTACGTAATTTAAAAGGAGTACCGGGCATGAAGGCCCCGGTAACGAATGTGTGGGATTAATTGCTAAGGTGGCGAAAAGGGCACTTCATCTAAGCGAACTGTACCTAAGTCTCGAGCCCTACCAATTTCAGGCCTGCAGTTTCTAATTTACGCCAACATGCTTATTTCTGCGGTGAAAGATCATCCAAGTCTTCCTCAGAACTTCCTCAGATGGAAAACATGTGTGATGAGAGCTCTCTGCAAGGAAAAATTGTGCGTAACAATTTATGTCAATGTTTACGTTCCGAATCAGGGTCAGGAGAGAAGACAAGAACAAAGCCTAACCTTGAGGAACTCAACAACCAGTCACAGTAGACTTAGCGTGGGCGGGTGCGATTCGCAGATATACCACCGGACTGTTTAAGAAACGGCAGCAAAGAGATGACAGAATAATTTTCAGCAGGAAAACAACCAATCAGAATACGTTGCTTCTTTTCTAACAATAACGAATATTGATTTACATAGAAATCCATAAGTATCTCTTGATTGTCTCAATAAACTATCTGTTACATGGACCTTGTCTACTGTCGTTACACACGTAGTGATGATAAAACTGGATCAGTTACGTTATGCAGATGAAAACGATGGAAGTACAAAAAACCAATCATATGTTGCAGGAATAGGCTGGTAATAAACTTTTAGCAGTTTACAGCCACGCATCATTTAAAGTGACTCCATGGCATATCCCCGCTAACTGTGACGTCGTATTCCATTGCTATGGCGGTTTAATGATAGAAGTTTACGCGCATTTCAGATGAAATTTTGCATTAAGAAACTTTTCTAATGTACATAATATCGTCGACATAATGCACTTGCACTGCGTCACATTTGGGCAGCCTGTACACAGCCGTAAGTCATTTCATGAGCTGATGTCTACAGACTATATTTGTTGAAAAAACCTCAAAATTAGGTAAGTATTCGTTGTGTTACATACTTTTATGTTTGTATTCCTGCTAAACTTCGATGGATTTTCATTTACTCAGCACAGTCTGCTTTTCGTTTTAAGACACAAAGCATTGGCACTGTGAACAGAATATGTAGCACTTTTATAAACTTAATTTCAATTGTTCTTTAAGTGGCCTTTATTTTGGGGAAAGATTTAAATGCTACAATATTCCGTTTTGAGAAACATAACGTGAGCTCATACTTGGAATGGGGTTATTATCTTGTCTGGAATAAGGATAAGTTGTTCAGAAAGTAGGGAAGACTATATTTCTCAACTTAGCCAAACTGTTGCGCCACAGGTGTTCTGTTTCTTCGTGAATTATCTTTCTATATTCTTTTGGACTTTTGCCGCGTTCCTTGCATTATTCACATATCTATACTTAACAAGGTTTGTATTGTGTCACCTGGAACTATGTATAGTATTTGCTTGTGGAATCTACAACCCGGGATCCTTTGACACCCCTTTTAACCACGTGGGATTAGGGACTTTGTCCCGAGACAGTACTATTGAAGGAAAGTCTGACTTTTTATTTCGCCATATATATAGCTGTTTGTCGTTGTTTTTGATAATTCGATAATACGACAATCTTTTTTATAACCTCAAGACCTTTTTCCGTAAATTTTGAAAATTCTTGTTTCTGTAATGGTTAAGTCTGTCAGACGTGTAAGTACCGTTAAGAGAGTGAGATCTAAAACCCGCTAACCATCTGAGGGCCACAGTCCCGTAGACGATTCTACACTTTTGATGGCAGACACACCCAAAGTTATGGTGTTTGATATCATGGGAGGGCTGATAGATAATGCCCTTCGTAGCAAAAATGATTTACCGACACTTCAGAAATCAATAGCAGACCCACAGTGCAAATGTGATAGCATTATGCCCCTTACGCAACTGTATGACCCATCACAAACCATCTATCTAGAATCACTTATCAAATCCGGGCGCATAATTAACTATTTGGCTGAAGAAGCTATTAAGAGGATTATGTCCTCACACAACGTCTTGGCTTATAAAATTCCAGGCTGAGAGCCTATCGCCAAACTTGAAAATACATGTCTAAAGGCTTGTAATATGTCGTTAACAAAATGTCAGGTTTTGCGTCTTCGTAAGAAATCTGCAAACCACTCCTGTCCGATGCATTTCAAGTTCAGGTCGATTGAAGAATTCAGAAACTTTTTTAAATCTGGTAAGATAATAGGCTCTTCAACACCCTACACTAACATCAGGGTTGCACTTGATTTAACACCATACCAAAGACGATGCCGCTCATGAATGCTAAATGCTGATAACCCTAATAGGAAAACTGTAGATGATGTTCCATGCGTTATTCCGTCTAGTGATATTTCTGATGAATGCATGCATCAGACATTTTCGAAGGCACTGAGAAATATTAGCCAAGTATTATGTAAAGACACTGATGCTGACACTGAAATGGACATGGATGAGTCGACAGAAAATAATGTTGAAATACATCATTTGTACACTGACACAAACGTCAAGAGCCGGAAAACATCAAAACCCAACCCACTGGTGTTCCACCCATCTCCTTATAAGTCAGTTACTCCTCAGTCTGACAAGGCGTCCACTGTGAAGCACCAGTTCAATGTAGCTACCCAAGTTAGCATGTTCCCTAGTTGTTATGGCAAACGTCCTATTTCCATTGAGAGAACTAAAGCGTCATAGGTTTCCAAGCAACAGAAACCATTTATATCATGTGCTAGCTGCCCTGTTGATCACCATCGCCCAATAAAACATAAGAAAGGAGAAATGGAAGTAGACAAATTCAGTTCCAAACCCAGAGCACGAAAATCCTCTGACATGATGGGGACGAAGCACCTCCAAGCCATCTTTCTAAGAGAAAATCGTATATAGTAGACCAAGCTCCCGGTCTCAAGGGGAAAGCCAATTAAATCCAACCACCACTTTTAGACAAACAACGCAGCGAGTTAATCGGTATTATTCTGCTCATCCACTACGCAAACCCGTTGTTAGCCAGCGCCCTTTGAATGTTCTATCAGCTGAAAGTTATAGAAAATCCCCTTAACATCGACTACAGACTACATTCAGCAAGCCACTGAACCTATTCATACATCTTTCGTATTTAGTAGGGAGCATGTGCCGATGTCTGTACAAAACTTGCTATGGTCTGATAACTACCCCAAACAGATACCAACACTTCATCCCTATTCTGGCAACAAATTACCACATACCCGTATCGATTGTACATTTCACAACAACATTGCAGCTACTAGCTGCTTCGGGCAGGATTTTCACCATCGTTGCTTAACGGAAACACCCGGCATCATGCATATAGCACGCATGATATCGGATAAATTCCTTGCTGGTATAGCGAACAGTCTACAGCTAGGACAAGGCATATTATCTGAGAGATAGCTGACATGGTGTCGGCGCCAAACGTGTATACACAGCATACTCACAGAATATTTTATCAAGATGTTTTCCACTAACTGGAACCACGTGGCCATTGTTTACCTATTATCCTCGTAATCAATAGATCAGTTCTAAACAAAAACCTAATAAACAAGTACATTAGCTCCTATATGCAGACCGTCATTGACTATGATCACCGTAACCAGGTGAACAAGTGAAATCCCGTATGACAGCCTAAGAATTGGTAACTACAACCTTTTTCGAGGGGACAGACAGACGGGCCGTAGGGGGTGTTAAACCAATTCACTGTGAACAATCCATGTGTGCACACAAGTTCAGTAACTCAATTCTGTCACCACTCAGTGACTTCATCTGGGTCGAAACAAAAGCTTTCAGAAGTAAACCTGTACTTGTGGGTTGTTTGTACTGACCTTTATCATCCAGTAAGAAGTATGATAACAAACTCAGCAACATTTTTCATGTTATAGCCAATCTTCCTTTCAGTTCTAAAATTATTGGAGGTGATTTAAACATGCCAGAAGTATCAAAGCTTTCACCTTGATGACTCCCAAGATGTGGTAATCTTCTGAACTCGATCGCCACAAGAGGGTGAACACAACACATCGATTCACCCACTACATCGGCAAATATCCTAGACCTCATTTTCACGAGAAAACATAACACGCTCTACAGTACATGTAGGACATGAATTTCCAGGTAGTGACCACAAAAAATAGTGTGTTCTTTTAACATCTTCCCTCAAACAAAACACAGAGATGAAGCTGGTCAGACACCTATAAGATTGTACACGCATGCTGACTGGGACTTGTATCGACACCTAACTGGATGCTCTAATTAAGACTCGTGATTTTCGAAAGAGTGCTTAGACACAATTCTTGACAATTTTTATCACAATATTAACTCAACTCATGATGTCACTGCACCCGAGAAGATCCTTAGCTTCAAATTCTTCCAAAGCGAGTATATTCCAACGTCGTCAAGAAGTCCACGTTAGCACTCAGTAAAATACGACAGATATCATGACTTATCATCATTAATTGCTACTAAGTCTCTTCTCACTAGAATTCAACAGTTGAAAAATATCAGCCTCAGAAAACAAAGAAATGCCGGCCATTCAGCCACCACACGACCCAAGAGAAAGAGTAAAACCTTTCAAAAGTAGGTAGACAAGAAATAATATATTTAGACGGCATTGCTTACGAGAATACCCAGGTTATATGTGAACTGTTCGGCAAGTACTTTGCCAGACTATACACCTTGAAGAACGATCAGACGAATTTCCAAGTGACATACTTTTCAACACACAAGAGATCGGCCAAGCTGTCGCAAATCTTAATCTTGGTAGCACCGTGGGTCCAGACAGTATTTCTTCCATTCTGCTGAAAAATGGTGGTAGTGACATTGTAGTGGTAGGTAATTCCCCAGAATTATTGGCCACATCATTCATCACTGAACATTGGATGCTGAGCATTACTGCTTAAGTCAACTTGTTTAGCTGAAGGCTTCCGGTCAAGCATCCTTGTCATTTGGCAAGCCATCGTGTCACGTTCGTTCGTTCGTGCACGATCCCTAGTTAGTCAAGCAATCATCTCTCGCTCAGATTTGGTCCCGAAATATATCTCGTAATTTGGACGGCCAGTTCTGGTGTTTTGCTTTGCCTTTGGTCTACGCGGAACGAATATTATAGAAGTTGTGGATATTAGATCTTGCATTAGTATACTTCGTACTATTCGTGGACGTCAACACCTTTAGCCTCTAAAACATGAATTTACTCATATCCAAATTATACTCAATTTCACTAAGCGGTGGGACATACCCTACCTGCTGGAAGAAGTCTTATGTTTTACATATCCATAAATAAGGGCCTACAGCTGATATCAACAACTACCGCCCCATCAACATGACGTCCGTAGTTTCATGTGTAATAAAAAGAGATAGTAAAGGCTCAAATTATTCACTACTTGCACTCAAGTGACCTCCTATCCCCATCGAAATAGGGTTTCCTAAGTAGGAGGTCGTGCATTACTTGCCACTTAGATTATTTTGACTACATTACACAATGCATAGATAATGGGCATTCAGTAACATTAAATCTCGACATTAGCATAGCCTTTGATAAAGTCCCACGTATCTGACTTCTAGCGAAACTCCGATCCTACCGAATAACTGGAAAGCTTCTCAAATGGATAAATTCTTCTCACGCGGAAAGAGAGTAGTTAGTCAAAATCGACCACCAGGTGTCTTCATCAAAGCCGATAACTAGTGGTGTAATACGAGGAAGTGTTCTTGATCCTAGTCTATTACTGTTATTCATAAATGACATGGTCTCTGTGATCGAGTATGGCAAACCATACCTCTTTGCAGACAATTTCAAGATAAATGGTTATGGGTACGATGACATGAGCGTCGAAAGCAAGAGCCAACATGATTTCAACAAACTGGGTGATTGGAGCGAAAAATGGCAAGTGGCTTTCAATCCACGATGGAATCCGAGAATATGCCCATATGTGTACGTTAAGCTCCTCCCGGAAATTGAACCCAGTCACAGATCTTGGGATAGCATACTCAGATTTAACGTTTTCCGACCATGAAAATAAGGTTGTATCTGACTGTAAACGACTTACTGGCTATGTACTGCATAACGTCTACAACCAAGAAGCAAGATTAGCTGTGTATGAGACATGTATCCGCTTCAAACATGAATATTGTGCTCTCCTACTTAGTAACCTAAGGTTTTCAGACCGAAAAAAGTTGAAAGTGTCTAGAGATCCTTTACGAAACGCATAACAGGGTTTGACCAACAAGTGGAACATACTGACAGGTGTATACGACCGAAATTAGAACCCCTATGGTTAAGGAGAGTGAAATGAAACTTGTTTCTACTCTTCAAAGTCATCAGGAAATATTGTTACGTAACGCATCTATAATGAGGGCAAATATCAAATCTTATCAGTTGTGCAACCACGACTACCTTCTCAAGGTGGCTACACACAGAAAAAGCAGTAGGACAAACGTTTTCGCCATTAAACATTGCACTCTTTGGAACCAACTGCCATATAAAATCTCAGAGCTTAACAGCATACAAGAGGGAGGGTGTCGCATGCTAATCAGCGGATATGGCAGTGGTCACAAATGTGAATCGCTATGATCTGTAGGACAGAAACAAGCTCGAGAATTAAACATGAGTCTAGATCCCTGATCAATAAAGAAAAATAGGGGTTATACACATCAAAATTTCAAAAAATGCTTTTGCTGCAAACATCTACAAGCCTGTTCAGCATCTTGTCGAGATGTTACCTATTGGGCCATACAGAAATTCGTGAAACATCTTACACGCTAGCTTGTCCTACGGGTTCTAATTTTCCAGATCTTTGAATTCACTCCTCACTTAAATACCACCTACCTACCTCACGACAATCTTTTTGTTTACGCACTAGTATACTCTACTTTATCTTGACAACCTAGGCCATTATTAAAGCTAAAACGTGCCCTCTGCTCATATTTGTTGCTGGCCCAAAGTCTGGTTGCTTTGATTAAAAACACAACAACACCAATGTTTGAACAAAGCTATATCTTCATCGAAAACATCCATGCTTAAACCAATATGGTTAGCACTATACATTGCAAATGTATACTATCATCTCAAGGAGTCTCCACCTCCTTCTTGTATGTATCTTGTAAGTGTACTTTCAGTGACGTATTATCGATAGTTGTATTTTATACCATTTCGCAGATTCCCATGACGTTCTTCTCTTCCTGAAATAGCTGGTAATCACGTGGCAGCATAGCATTTACCCAAATATACGCTGTTCACTGACTGACCATAACTATCAGTAGGAAACGGAACGAAGCTTGGGTTGTCGCTCAACTTCGATGGTGACCTTAGTAAATGGTGTGCAATTTAACATTTATAAGAACCTGTTCTGATTGCATATACAATTATTGAACAATTTAAACTTTTGAAAAAGTATTAATTTTTTATGATACTTCAGGATTGTAATTTAAAACACAAGTGACTGCGCCTGTGAAAATGGCATGCATTTCTTGTAAACTTACCCGCTTATACAAAATATAAATTATAATAATTTTTATATAACAAATTTTAGTTGTCCTTTTAGAACGCTACTTATACAGAAAAAATGTGGCAATATTTATGCATCCTTTAGCTTCATGCACCGGAAATACAGGGAACTTCGGCTTTATAATTTTGGGATTGATGTTCAAGATTCACCTACTTGCAATCGGAAAGAAATTCCGCGCGCGTTTCCTATGTCTGCGGTTCATGTTAGGTCATTGGTTTTCTTTGATATTTTGTTTCTGAATAACTGAATAAGGAAAGAATCCTCATTTTCTAGTTGCTGAAATGTACCATCAAACCTTGCCTGTTTCAACTGTTAAATAATGGATCCTGGTTCAAACGATTTCCGTAGTGGGAATGTTAATGCAAACTTGCGCAATCCTTCGTACCGCATTTCTACTGGGATTCCTCTACTAGATGATTCCGTGCGTGCCAGTAATTTATCGTCTAGTGGATATAGAGATAATATTGGCCAAGAGAAGCCGGGTAGTTTTATGTGTCTAAGTCGTCCACAAGCAGAGTATATGCACAGTCATTCATACTCTCAGAATAGTAGCAAAGAGAATGAAAGTCATTTTCTAAGTGGCTTTAATGAGCTTTCTCAGGGTTGTTCGCGAAAGCATTCACTTTCCGGTGTCGTACGCACCAGGAGACGAAAGGCTGGAATAAGTGAAGAAGAACGGGTCTGCATCGTGTGTGGTGAACCGGCATCTGGTTATAATTTCGATCGGCTTACATGTGAGAGTTGTAAAGCGTTCTTCCGTCGAAATGCACTGAAACCTCGTGATAAAGTAAGTCTGCTGTGTCCATATATGGTGGATGTTTTTGATATGTTGTTTCATAACAGTATGTTTCTGCTAAGATTTTTTCAGTCAAAAGTGTATACTTAACAGTGAAATCAACTAATATGTGCTATTATGTTTACCTGAATAGTTAGTCAAGTAGATTTAAGAGGTTAATGGTTTTCTACCTTCAGTAACCTATGATTCAACGTAATTCAGACATGATTCTGAATCAGATTTGTTGATTGAGTATAAAAGGCTTTGAGCTTGTGCCAATCCTTTTCTAGTAGATTTATGGGTTTGTCCAAACCCTCCTTGAATGGATCAAGTCACGTTGCAGACACCACTTCTTTTGGGAGTCGGTCCCAGGAGTTTATAACTCAGTGCGAGAACCAGCACTCCACAGCAGTATGGTTTCTCCATGGCTTTTGAACTCTCCTGCTATGTATTCCAAGGTGTTCCCACCTGGTGAGAAGGAAAAGAGGCAATAAATCAGGTCAGGTCCGTAGTCATTATTTAAAATTTTAAACATTGTAGTTAAATGGTGAGATTTGTTATACGCGTTTGGAAGGGAGTGATTATTCGTCTAAAGGTACTTAAAATTGTGGTGCAAACAAGTTAGTCTTCTCAAGCCCAAGTTGTTATCACTTAACCTACTCAGTTCAGCAGAATTAGTCAACAATATGCACTCTAGGGTGGATACAACTGAAATACCAACTTCGGTTAGTAGTGTTGCTGTTAATTTACTACATCAGACGTGTAATCTTTCCAATGTAATGGTTCATTTCCTTTTGATTAATATTTACTACACCTCTTGATACATAGTTTCTCACAAGTTGATTTTAACAGGTTTATTTAATATATTTCTGCATATATTTTGAACTGCTTGTAAAAACTGGCGTTGATTAAATCAATCATTGGTTAATTAAAGCTAGAAATTTTCATCATGTTATTATTGCCGTTGGTTTGACTTTTACATTTTTTGGAGTGGGGATTCTGTAAGTAATAGCGGCTCAGGGAATTTTGAAATATCGACCTATAAATATGCCCTACCAATGCCCCCTTATAGTATGACCAATATTTCCACTGTGATGCACATTTCCTCGTCTTTTCGATTAGGTATGTAAGAAGTGTTTCTAGTCCGCAAATATATGATTACCCTCTTAAATGATTAATACGGTATCGACTAAACGTACTTCCATTTTCAAGTTCGATTTTTCTAAATTTACCAGGTTAGTCTCTTCACAGCATGGATTTAAATGAGTAGGTTATTTGTAAAAGCTTAAAATATTTTATCGCCTGCTCTCTGCTGCTGATGCTGCTGGATTCAACATAGAACTTGGCACCGAAGTGCAGCAGTTCGAGTTGCCACGTTCCAAAATAGCACACAAAGGTAGACAGGAAAATGAGTGAAGAGAATCAATAGAATTTAGATAAGTATAAGAGTGAAACAGAATGAGCAATGATAGAAAGGAATATGAAGGTTAAAGAGACTGAATACATCTGCGCCATTGACAACGATTTTGAGCCATGTCACCTATTGTCTCCAGCCATTGATTCTTAGAGTCCCGAGGGCCCCAACCCGGAAGTCTGCATCTCCCTACCTGACTCAGTTTAACTGTCAAGGATTTCATGGATTGAAGCCATGTGTTTTATTTGGCCACCACTTACTCTTTTCCAACCTGCACCTATATCAGCGAGTAATGCCCGCCGGGGTAGGCGATGGTTAGGCATGCGCAGCACGTGACCTAGCCATCTCAATCTATGTAACTTTATAGCCTCTTCGATTGATTTTCCCTCTTTGCCCAACACTCTACGCCTAACGTCAACATTACTTACCTTATTATACCACCTAACGTGAGAAAGAGATCGTAGACATCTATGATCAAAAACAGTCAGCCTTTTCATGTCTTCAACTCGTATTGGCCATGTTTCAGAGCCATAGAGGACAGAGCAAACTGTTGAGCAGTACACACATCCCTTGGTTGGTAGCCGGATGTCACGCCTACGCCAGAGATGGTGTAAGTTAGCGAAAGCAGCCCGAGCTTTTTGGATCCGTGCTGTGATTTCGTCACCAATCAATCCGTTGGTGCTGATACAACTTCCCAAATATTTGAAGTGGTCAACATGTTCTATCACTTCACTCCCTATCACTAAGCTAGGAGTTGACGTAGTCCAGTCCTGTAGCAGCATCTTGCATTTCACAGGGGCGAATCGCATGCCAAACATACGAAGATTGCTGCTCAAGGTGTTCAGAAGACTCTGCATTTTGTCAGCGTCCTCTCCTAACAGGACTGTGTCGTCTGCGTATTCTAAGTCTATAAGACTATTCCCTGGTAGCAAGTCGATTCCTAAGTCGTTAAGTTCAGTTAAGGATACTTTCATTAGCATATCTATGATGAAGTTAAACAGAAAAGGGGAAAGTGGACATCCTTGACGGACACCACTGGTTGTTATCAATTCAGATGACAATTCCCCTCCTGCTCTCACCCTGCTCTCTATCACCTGTTTGGGGTCGTTTCAAGCGTGAGGAGGCTGTTCTGACTGACTGTTTCAAGGCAGGACTTTGTACAAAAGAGGAACATCGGCAGGTGTAGACTTTTTGGGTGGGGTGCTCGGGATGGTAAGAACCAATGACTGGAGATAATTAGTGGTATGGCTGAAGGTCGTTCTCATTGGTGCAGACGCACTCAGTTTTTGTGATTTGTTATATCCAGTAAAACTCTACTGTTCCTCCATATTAGTCTTCTTTTTCCGTCACACTTCTGTTTATTATCTCTCTTTTGAACCTCTCTCCACTCTCTTCTCTTACTTTGTGTACTACATGGAGTGTGGCAACTGGAACTGGTGCACATCTGTGCAAAGTTCTATTTTGAAACGAGTCAATCAGTCAGTGAAAACGATATTTAAACATAAGTGGTATGTATAAGGATTGTTCATATTGGTAGATGTAAATTTATATATTGTTCTTTTAAATCCTGAAATTTCTCTTAGTGTGTAATTCTGCTCAGTTTGTGAGTATACTGTGGGTCGAAGGACTGGTATTGTATTGACTATTTACATATAATGCATTAACATCATTCTGTATTGAAGAGTCTGTGTTTCAACTCGCTTCATTTAATTGCTTTCAGAAACGTTTCTTGTGTAATCTCTTAGTAGTTCAGTAGGTGCAACAATCTATAATCCTGTGATAAGTCAAACATGAGTTAAGCGACACAGACTAATTGTTACTAATGCTAGTACTACACTACTAGTTAAAATAGGTGAAAGGTAGTATATGCTAATGAATATATGTATTCTATTCCACTCAGTTCAAACCTGAGGCCAATACAATTACGCAAGTACAGTAAATGGTCAGACAGTTAAGTTTATTTTGTGTGACAAAATAAAAAAAATACGTGTTGGTGCATCGGCTGTTTAATGTTAGGATGTTCACCAGCCACATTGGAGGTCCGGTTTGGATCCCCGACTCATGCACTCCTAAACCTAGCTTATTCATATGAACTGTGGTCAAGATTTGACAGAATAGTTCTAAAATAATTGGGTGCCGAGTGAGAAGTAGACGAGAGATGTCCTTTTCATATATAAACCTCTGTTATGTCAATTTCGATTAATTTCCCCGAAGAAGTTCGGACCAGTTTGCCGAACAAAACGTTGGAATTTATTTCAATTTCATTGAGATTTTACAAATGTAAACCTAACTTAGTTGGTATACTTAATCAAGAGAATTTACAACTAAATGGTTGTCAAAGAACTAGTTCCGAGATACATACTGAATGTTCACTTTTTATTCAGTGGTCAAATATACCTACAGAAAGATGGAGTAGCAATGGGTTTTCCATTTGGTCCACTGCTTGCCGACTGCTTCATTTCGTACCTTAAGTCAAATATCTTTCTACCAACATTCAAGCGGTTTGAAGTTTAAAACAGGTATATTTATGATGTCTTTATCATCATAGATGAAAATACTGACCTAAACAAAATTTTGGAAATCTTTAACAACGTTCATCAGTCAGTTGAATTCAAAATTGAAGCGGGATCAGAAGATAAATTATCCTTCCCAGATGTCTTACTTACAAGGTAGTCAGATGGAATTTTACAAAGATCAACTTGCCAAAAACCAAATTGGAATAGACAGCTGACAAACTAACACAGTTTTGCCCCAATGAGCAGAAAGAGAATTTTCATCACCTCTTGCGGCGAGAATCTACCGTATGTGCACTAAAGACGATTTTGATAAGGAATCGGAACTCTTCAGAAAAACTAGTCGGAAATGGATATTCAGTTTCTTTCATGAATAGATATCTAAAGAAGAAGACCGACTTTCCTCTAAAACTGGATGTGCCGAAGAAAGAACTAATTGTGAATCTGAAGTTCAAGGGTGATACAATTACTGAGGTCCTTCGAAGCTGTCTGTCGAGAGCTGTTTGTTGGACGTCCTTTGTTGCATCTCTGCTCCTCATCTTCTCCACATATACTCTTATTCACCAAAACGTCAAAGACAACATAACGCCGTTGGCAACTTCAATATGTATTTACCAGTTTACCTGCTCCTGTGGAGCTGAGTCCGTAGACCGTACCAGCAGGACATTGTCCCGAAGTGCCTATATTGTCAAAATGAAAGCGTAAAACACTCAACAGCTCTATTCTGGAGTCTGTTATAACTTCTGGTCATGCAGCATCAGCATATACTTCTTTCAAAGTCATATATAAAGTACGACCAAGTTGTTCAAAAGCATTCTACTTACAACTTCATGCATCTGAAGCCTTAGCACTCTTTAAGGTGGAACCTAAACTTTGTGTTCAGAGACGTTCCATCCAGTCTGCTTAGCTACCAAAGCGTTAGTACTATTATTTTCTCCCCTCTTTGTTGTCCTGAATAACTGCATGATAGGCTCTGTGTAGTGTTTTTTTATTTTCGCAACTCATTTGCAGTCTATTGTTATCTTGTCTCTTATCAGTTATTTTCAAATGATTATTCATCACTCAATTAATTAGTTGTCAACCTTCTTGATAAGGTAAGACTCTTCCTGATTTCTCATAGTTATCACTCGTGCACTTTGATTTGCTTTCTTACTCATTAAAAATAAACTTTAACCTCTTGTAAAACCAAATTGTATAAACCCCTTAAATAACTCTACAGATTTTAAGTGAAGTCACCAAAAGAAATCTGTTTTCTGACCCATGTGTCCTCAATAACATGAAGTATGAATTTTTCATACTTTGAACGAGTAGTTCATTCTTAAATAAGTAATAATCCCACCGATTTTCCGTTTGTTTTCATTCGTGCAAAATTGGTATTATTGGTTTAGGGAAAAATCTTGAACACTGTGTAGAGTATAATTCCATTACGGCTAAAATTTTATTTTGATAAAATCACACAGTGTTATAGACTAATTTACCGATGACATTTCGAGCACAAATTGTTGCTCATAATCATATCTAGGTAATCACACAACTTTCTTGCTTCGTTTATATACATGAGTAAAAATTAACTAGGCACATGCATGAATAAATAAAATCTATATATAGAGTTCAATAGACATGCGTAAATTACTCTATAACACTGTGTGATTTTATCAAAATAAAATTTTATCCATAATGGAAAATTGATATTACTTGTCTTCCTATATAATAGCTTCTTTCATGGGAAAATTACATACATTCTTTTCATTTTGTAGATAAAAGCTTGCAATCGCGGTGGAGGTTGTGCTATCGAAGGTAATCAGCGCAAGCATTGTCCTTCTTGCAGGCTTGAAAAGTGTTTAGCTGTGGGGATGAAAAGAGAACTAATACTGCGTAAGTTATACATAGTTTGAGTTGTTTTCATTATAATAATCAATTCGGTAGCCAGCTAGTTTTATAATATTTGAATCACATTCTTTGATTTAATGAACTTCACAAACAGTATGTTTACAGCCTAAATTCATTGTGGAATTCTAGGGCTCAAAGCGGAAATAACCATTTTTAGTTGCTCATACGTCGTGTTTTATTGTGGGAAAGAGTAAACCTTAGTTGTGAATGTAACTAGGTAGACTGCATATGGAAGAATTAAAGTTTAGATTGCGTCGGTGGCACAGCGGCTCGCCGACCATGCACATGATCCGGGGTTCGATCCCCAGCCGGCGCACACCTTTACCTCGCTAAGCCAGAAATAAAACTGGTAAAGAGGAAAGGTTGGGCATGAGGCTAGCAACCACATCTTTTAAAAATAAACACTGCTACAGAAACTTCAAGCCTCTAGCTTGAAGCCCTATGTTCCATTGGGAACGTGAAGGAATCAAAAAAAAAGTTTAGATTGAATTCTCTCTACCTTGTAAAATAACTGGTGACCAAAAATAAATAAATAAATAAATACGGAATAGAGTTCTTATCATGTTTCAGCCTTTAGACCAATCAATGAATTTATATTTTTGGCGATCCATCAGGACAATGCCAGCACATTTGTCAGGGCGTGTCAGAACCAAGTTTTTGTTCTTTAGAATCTCACGTAGTTGTTTTCTGTGCTCGGCTGATATCAATCTTTTGACATTTGGTTTCGTGTTGATGTACTGATGGCAGCTGTTTAATACTGTAGACTTGAATTGTTCATATGATTTATTGGACACTGCAGGAAGGTCATTTGTCTGTTGGATCAGTGCTTCAAGTGACTCGAGTGACTTGGATATTAAAGTCCAGTTTGAAGCACTGATCCAACAGACAAATGACCTTCCTGCAGTGTCCAATAAATCATATGAACAATTCAAGTCTACAGTATTAAACAGCTGCCATCAGTACATCAACACGAAACCAAATGTCAAAAGATTGATATCAGCCGAGCACAGAAAACAACTACGTGAGATTCTAAAGAACAAAAACTTGGTTCTGACACGCCCTGACAAATGTGCTGGCATTGTCCTGATGGATCGCCAAGACTACATCGATAAAATGTTATCAGTCTTGTCAGATGAAAACGAATTTATATTTGATGGAAAAAAAGATTTGCCAGTGAAACTTGAAAGCTGTTACAAATTAGTCAGTGGTGGTGGTGCATTGTAATATACCTAGTAGTAAAGAATATTATTTGGACATTTCGTCTTCTTTCCTCAAATGCGTACCAATTTTCATCTACTTCAGTATACATGATGTATAGTAATCTTTTTATGTAATGGTAAGATAACCCATTTGGAACGTGCGTGAGTGTTAACCGTTGAATTGTAATTACTTATTCGAACTAAAACAAGTGGGGTTCGTTAAAATTGTTAGCCTAGTGGATACTGTTTTTAGTGTTTGAAATGATAGATGCTTGATTCGGCTCTCACTTGTAGCATCATCACTGACTACGATGTGAGTTTACCCAACTGATGATCACCAAATAAGATGGAACGTGCGTCCTGGATTCCACAGTTGGCCTCAGTCAACCAGATAAAAAGCAAGTGAAAGTCTGAATCCCCTGAACATTAATGATTCCAAGCCGAATTTTCATAATAGTGAACGACAAATCAACTGTTATACCAGTGTATAAGTTCATTGATCGTGGGAGTAACTAACACAATATTTTTTATATTTTGGTTTAGGAAAAGTGAATGAACCATACAAATTTTTTTTATTCTTATAAGACTGTCAATTCTTATAGGATCCACATCATGAAGAATTAAAAAAAACTGTTATTAGTTGAGGATCATACAATGAATGTGCTAATGGATTGTAGTAATCTCATAACTCACATTGTACTGATTACAAAACAGGTGAAAATTCTGGTTAACCAGCTTAAATAGAAGAGCAAATTATAATGTGGTGCGCCTTAGTGGTTTTGTAAAATTTCACTTCTCAAGCATGTCCTAGATATTAGTGATATTCTGGTAAGAACCTTCAGTATGCAAGACTTATTGGCGTTTAAGATTTCTTTTCACAGGCTGCATTATCATGTGAAAAAGGAAGTTAATTGTTTTAATAACTGTATTATATTCGGTAGATATGTTATTTTTTCTACAGTCATATGGGAGATTTAGATATGCTTACACGGTCTAATAAATGTTACGAGCTTTCTGATTACTTTCCTTCTAATAAATAAGGAACGTGAGCATTGTAATCAGTCAGTTGAGTACCACATGTCAACAAACAAATCGTGTCATTTTGCTGTGATATGGCGAAAAAACGAACTGATGAAAAATGATTAAACCTGTTTTGAACAGCTTTAACTAATTTGCATCGAAAGCGGTTAGATCTGTTTTTTTATCCTTAGTGGTTTCATTCATATCAATCGTCTTATTCAGTTAATACGGTACTGTAACGTATTATTTATTGATCGGAATGTTTTATTCATTTTAATTTTTTGCAGCATATCAGGAATATTTTTCATTTGCCTTTACTTTACTTAGCCCCTGAAAAGCTTGAGCAGCGAGCTAAGCCTCGACGCCGAAAACATCACTCTCCGCAGGATAGCAGCTCATCGCCTCAACATCTACTGACAGGACCTTCATCAGCTGGAAGTAGTAACACAACTAATTATCCATCCTATTTACCATCACCTTTAACCACATCATCTCACCCTCAAACCGGACAGAATCATACTCCTCAGAGTTCCTCCTATATTTCCGGATCTGGTATGCCAATTCATCTGATGAATTCTGTTAAATTCCCTGGTTACATTAATCCGGGTCATTGCAATGATATTTCAATGACTACAGACACTTTTAATTCATCTGGCAGTTTAGAAAACAAGGAATGTAACTTTTTAACTAGTTCTCTGAAAGTTCCTTTGGTCGGGAAATCCGATGAATTGTTTTTACGGCCCGTGAATCAGAATGAAAGTCAAGGTGGCAAATTCATACCTCTTGAGTCATCTCAACAGTCAGACAGTGTAAGTTTGATATTAATCACCTTGTTTCTTCATGAATGTACACAAACTAAAATCTAGTATTTCGAGGTATATAAGTTATTAGTGTTGGAATTAGGTGTAAACCAGAGTGTACTAGACTGCTGTTTCTCTTCATTTTATGATTCTGTAAGACTGCACATTCTGGATTTTTCTTGTAATGGAACCATAGGAGTCGGCATTGATGTTGTACATTAACTTGTGACCGACAACTTGACAGATGGTAAATCTGTTTTGGGCCATTGAGTCCTAATTAACATAGAGTTAACAGAGCACTTGTTTTATTCCACTCATGATTCAGGTTTTTTTCACAGTATGTTGTATAGACTGCATTTTCAGTTTAATATGTGTGCTTTAGAACTTCTGACTGTTTTAAGTCGTCTTATACAACTTTAATGTGTGAGCAGATCTGTTTACTTCCATTTGTTGAACCCAGCTTCTATGACTCATGCTTACTCGAAAATGTTTTATTTCTTTACTATATCTTTATATATACTGTTATTATGAGTGGCTCAGTTTAAACTGTTTAAACAACGCGATTAAACTTGATTTCAAGAATGATGCATAATAGAATGGTCTGTATATATTGTCCTGAAATAAAACATGAGTTCTACTTCGCGACATTAGATATATCTCAGTGCTTGAGAAATATCCGTTTATAATTCAGTCGTCTAAGTGCCTATTTGGTCCTACCGGATTGCCATATATTCTATTTCTTATTGGACCCTTCCATTAAAAAATTTTCAATCTCTGGATTATCTAGAAAGTTTTAAAAGTGTAGTCTTCAAAAGTTCATTATGACAAGTACATACGAATTCTGTGTTTTATTGAACCAAAAAAAAACAACAACAACAAATAGATAAGATGCTCAGTGTGTCTGTCTGTTTTCGACATAGAACTTTGCACATATTTGCGGCAGTTCAAGTTGCCACACTCCATGTAGCGCACAAAGCCAGAGAAGACAGTAAAAACAAATGCAAAATAGAAACAATAAACCGAGGTGTGAGACAAAGGAATAGTAATAGCGAAGAACGATATAGTTTCATTTGAAATCCTAAGTCACAAGGAGTGGATGCATCTGCACCAGCCATTGAGATCGATTTTGAGCCATGTCACCAATTGTTTCCAACCATTGGTTTTTACCGTCCCGAGGACCCCAACCAGGAAGTCTACACCTTCCTACGTGGCTTAGGCTAACTGTTGTAGATTTCAATGACTGGTGCCATGTTTTCGTTTGACCACCGCCAACTCGTCTCCAGTGTGACCCTATGTCAGCTAACATTGCCCGTCGAGGAAGGCGATGACTAGGCATACGTAGCACATGTCTCACCATCTCAATCGATGTAATTTCACAGTTTCGTCGACTGATTTCCCCTCCTTACCTTGCACTCGACGCCTAACCTCAATATTGCTCACCTTATAGTACCACTACACACGGGAGATGGAACGCAGACACCTATGATCAAAGATAGATAATGTTTTCATGCCATCCACTCAATGGCCAGGTCTCACAGCCATAAAGGAGGACGGAGCGGACTGATGGGCATTACACACGCCCTTTTGTCGATAGTCGGATATCACGTCTACGCCAGAGACGGCGTAAACTAGCATATGCGAAACGAGCCCTCTGTATCCGTGCTGAGATTTCGTCAGAGATCAACCCGTTGACACCGGCTGATGGTAATTCCCAAGTAAGTGAAGCGGTCAACGTGCTCTACTACTTCACTCCCTATTTCTAAACTAGGAGTCAGTGTAGTCCAGTCCTGTAACATCATCTTACATTTGGCTGGAGCGAATCGCATGCCAAGCATTCGTAGGTTGTAGCTCAAGGTGTTCAGAAGACTCTGCATTTTGTCAGCGTCCTCGCCTAGAAGGACTGTATCACCTGCATATTCTAAGTCGACGAGATTATTCCCTGTTAGCAAGTTAATCCCTGAGTCTCTGAAGTGAGTTAGAGTTAAATCCACTAATACATCTATGATGAAATTGAATATAAATGGGGATAATGGGCATCCTTGACGGACGCCACTAGTCGTCACCAGTTCAGATAACAACTCGCCATAAGCTCTCACCTGGCTGCATGAGTTCGAGTAGCGTACCTTAGTCAGTGCAATGTGTTTCCTCGGCATGCCCTTCACAGCCAAATGTCGCCAGAGTACCTCTCGGTCGACAGAATCGAATGTCGCTTTCACGTCAAGAAATATGACGATTATTGGACACTGGTAAGTATTTCTATATTACAAAGTCTGTCGAAGGATGAAGATATGATCAATACATCCTCTTCCTGGTTTAAAGCTTGCCTGGTTCTCACGTGTTTGTTCCTCCCGAGCACCGCTTAATCTACGCATGATTATTGAGCCTAGGACTTTTATTATTATTTAAACGCAGAAAACACTTGGTACAGTATGGCACCAAGAAAGATGCGCCACACAATAATAATAAAACAACATAGATTAAAAGTAAAAATATAAGTAGAAAACGGATAAAGAACTTCATCTGGAAGGAAAACATTCATGTTTAACAAGTTCAAACAGTATTCGTTAACTATGATCAGGAAGGGAAGAAAGAAGGAAATTGCAACACGTTCGCCATTGATTACGATTCTTGGCGATATCCGATAGCGTTTCGAGCCATCGATTTGAGCTATCTCGCGGACCCCAACCAGGGAGTCGTGACACACCAACCGATGCTAATCTAGCACAAATATCTTTCATCCCACGACGCCACGTCATGAACTTACCACCCCCCGCCTTTTCCATCCCGTCCCAGGGATAGCGAACAGAGACGTGTACGGAAGCCACTGGGATGACATTTGCAGCACATGTCCAAGCCACCGGAGACGGTGTTTCCAGATGACGACACTCAATGAATGGTGATCTCCACTGTGTTCAAACGCATGCCACCGAACCTCAGGATTACTCACGCGATGATGCCATCGAACGCAAGCAATCCTGCGGAGACAGCGATGATCGAACATGCAGGGTCGCCGCACATCCTCAGCTCAGAGAGGCCAGGTTTCACAGGTATGGAGCAAGACAGTCCGTACCGAAGCTCTGTATACCCGACCTTTGACAGCCAGGCTAACGTCGCGACGGCGCCAGAGGTGGCTCAACTTGATGTATGCAACCCTAGCCTTCATTATACGGTTGGAAATCTCATCCGTCACCCCTCTGCCAGCACTCACACAACTACCCAGATACACAAACTTATTAACAACTTCAAGCGGTTCACCCGCAAGAGTGAGTGCAGGTACAGGCTCCTGCCAATCTTGTAACAATACTTTCCACTTAGACGGCGCAAAGTACATACCATACTTACAGACACTGATCGCCAACTGATTAAGTGCGATTTGGGCAGCCTGCATGCTATCGCATAGTAAGACGATATAGTCTGCCGTGCCACCGACGCACTAGATACTATATTAGTCAAGCTAATCCCTCTGTGATTATCACAGGAAGACTTGTCTCCCTTCTTGTATATCGGGATGGTCAGTGACTTACACCAACCCGATGGGACTTCTTCTGATTCCCAGACGCTGCCTAGAACCTCAGTTAATGCAGACAGTAAAATGTCTCCACCGTACTTAAATACCTCTGGAGTCATTCCATCAGGTCCCGCTGTTTCGCCTTGTTTCAGATTAGTGACAGCTTTAGTAACCTCAGTTAGGGACGGAGGACCTGTGTCTATATCACATTCAGGGAGGTGTTGGATGTTCAGTAAGTTGAGTGTGGCTGTAGGCCAATTAAACCGCTCCTCATAGTGCTCTTTCCAGCGTTATAAGATGCTCAGTATAACTTCATTGTTGTGACCATTGCAGTATTTGCTTAGCACATCTATTCATACATCAGCAATATTCAAATATTAGTTGAATAAATTTGTTCAACTGTAGCTCACTGGGTTATCCCTATCTCATAAGAGGAAACATTTAGTCATATATATAATGGTTGTTACTGTGACTCCCAACTATGTTCTTTTCACTTTCTCAGTTCACTTGAATAAAAACATGTTAAAATCAGATGTGCATCATATTTTACCGTGAATGGCAATTAGCCTACTCAGGTGATTAAAAATAAAGGTCATTTCAGGTCATATAAAATTTTGAATTGGTTTTTGTTCCTACTTTCCCACTCCAGCTCATATATATTTTTTTTATCGTGTTGAAGGTTGGTTGTATGTGTGATTTTCACTCACTATTATATTTTGTATACTTTCCAAACCCTGAGATGCAACCCGTGGATATCAACAATTCATCTAAATTATATGTTAGCCATATGTGAAATCTACGATCCCTTTAATCAATTAGTGAAGTTTAACATTGACATTAATAGTTTTTTTTTTTTTTCTTTTAAACAATGAAAGAATTACCACTAAATCGTCTAGATTAGAAAAGGCAAAATGAAGTAATCTTGCAAGATAGAGATCATTAAACAGTAAAACATTCGGAAAATCCTGGATAATATTTCTCTACACTTAGGTACTGCAATAATAATCTGAAAGCGTGTAAAAGATATTGCCTGTTATTGAAAAGCTTTTGTAACCGTACTAATTTACCCTGAAGTGTTTTAATCGGTTGGTTTACTGCATTACCTTGCTTTCATGAAGACGACCAAGGAAACACATTGTTAATGAGCCAGGCGAATAGTTCCTGAAGAAGTGTTGATCCGCGTTTTTAAAAGTACATTATCAGTGTTGTCAGTGAAATATCTATTTATTTATCATACAATGGAATACACATGGTATCAATGTAATCTCGTGATGCATATTGTTACAATATGATGGTATGAGGAGGTTGTAACTAATACTCCATTTGCTTTCTGAGAACATACTTCTATAAAAGTGAGGGCTTGTAAATTGCATGCATAGTTTTGCATCACACAGGCACAGTGGTTAATGAAGTTATTGCCCGCGTGATGTGAAATCAGTTATTTGTATTGATCATCTTTGGAATTCTAAATAATTTTTTATCTCTTATTTTATCCCATTTAGTTATCTTATTCATCCTAATATATTTTCATTTCTATTGTCTTCTTTACCCATACTTTTCGCGAGTTGCTTTAACCTTAACTGACAGTATATTATCAGGGTGCGTCGGTGGCACAGCGGTTAAGACTTTTGCCGACCATGCACACGGTCCGGGGTTCGATCCCTGCCGACGCACACCTGATATCAGTGGTCGGCCTGCTAAATTTGGGCTACCGATATCACATGCTGAAAATTCTATACTTGTACCAAAAATACGGTGTAGAACCAATGTATAATAAAAAAGAGAGAAATTACTGCTCTTATATCCTGATATTTCTTTTAGTAGGTACTGGATTATAGGTGTACCAAGGTTTTTTAAAATCTAATTCAAATGTTTCAGCTTTTGCCTTAGAGGAGTTAACTGTATTGCGAATTGGTAGTTAATATTAAATTTCAGAATTATGTACATTCAGAGTAGTGGGTGTGTAGGTTACTAGGCTAAAAATTCGAACCAGGAATATTAGTGTAGTAAAACGTGTACTTCCCGAAGGTGACTATTCACAATAAATAAAAATAATCGAATTCATAGAAACGAATTGTACAGTTAATAGTACGAAAATTGACCTTCAATTCTTGACATTTTGTTTTCGAAAACTTGCTGCCTTCTAGCATGACCTGATCGAATTTTTAACAGTGGTTTAATGATAAGCTTATTTTTGACTGTGTGATGCGATTTTGTTTTATTATCAGTATCCACAACATACAGATTTGTTTCTCTCCAATTAAAGTAAACTTAGACAATCAGTTATTGGGTGATGTTCGAAAGATGCGTTTGACGGTGATCTAAAGACTGTATACAATGCCTTTATTTAAAAATAGCTATCTGGAGAAGTTCATAAGAAAGCATATGACTACGAAAGTGGAGAAGATATGCTTTATCTCTAAGAATAAGTCACTCTAAGTGATATTGCAATTTAGAGATGATATCCCAAGCGAAGCTGTATTCAGCAAGTTATGAAACTCAATTCAGAGGACTTTGAATGTTGGTAAATTGTAGCTAATATATTTCCTACGCGCCTCGTCGTACCGAATCTGAAAGATGAAATGTCTAGGCTAGCCACCTCTTCCTGTGTCTTTCAATTCAACTGCTTCCATGGAGTCACTTATTTTGGCCGTCGATGTATAGATTTGATTTTTCGTGTTTGAGAACACCTATTAATGTGGTTGAATAAAGGTACAATAAAAAGCACTTAGAGTTCGATATTGGTAAACTTGCTCCAAACAGATCAGTATGGTAGAATTATTTTCTGTCATCTGTGTGTGTCCATAGTACTGCAAACTTAAGAAACCCACAGCAATTCGCTTAAAGCAGTCGGGACTTTGTGTACAAAAAATATGAATTCAGCGACTACCCTGGTTTACTGTGAGATTTGTGGATCTATAAATAGAGTATTAAGTCATGCCTTTCAGACGTGAAGCTTCGTCCTGCATGTATTAATTCCCCCTATCCCTTATTTATTATTACACTTGGATGAACAAACCCTTTATTCCCTTAATTTATCCTTGATTATTTACTTACACACTGGTGCACACACTTGACCTTCCACCCCATTGTTTTGAATGTTCTCATTCGTTGATATAAGGCATATAACCAAACTGAATAGAATTCAGTTTGAACACTAATCACGAATACTCACGACAATTTATTCACTGTTATTCATGATCAGTTCAATTTAGTACTATATTTGTGTATATTATTACAAGCATATGTTTTGAACTGTAATCTAGTAACAATCTATTCACACATGTTGGATTTTTGACATGAATGAATCAGTGTTTTTGCAAAACTGTAATGTGAACAGTAATATCACCTTAGCTATTATAGATATACGACTGCAGGTCCTGATGAAGTTGTTGAGAAAAATATTCCGTGTTCTGTAAGGAATTATCACTACTTGATAATACATTTTAGTTCACGAAATTATATGATACGACCTGCAAATATTTATAATAAATGAGTGTTGTCCTTCCTAAAACATAATTCACGTAACAATTTCAATCTCTTTTAGTGTTATAAACTACAGTCTGGACTCGGTCCTACACAATGTCGTCGGACAGGTGGTAGAACATTTTGTCAGCATCGGAGTTGTAGAATTCGTTTTATTCGAAAACATCGGCAGCGACTTCGCCGCACTCTTTCTGGTTCAAAATGCCTTCGTTCTCCTCCTATGCACATAATATCACCAGACCCTCACTTGTTAAACTGTTTGCAAAGCTGCATACGTCGTATTCGAGAGCCATTTACTCCAGATGAACAACTTGAAACAGGTGTTGCTGTTACACTGGAACAGGAATATAATCGCATGGATGCATGCATCAGACGGATAATACGGGTCGTTAAACTTCTGCCATATTTCAGTGAAGTTGGTAAACCTGCTCAGCTAAGTTTGTTAAGAGTAAGTTGTCTTAAAATATTTTTTAAATTTTCCGTTTCAACTTACTTCTTATTGGTGAAATTCATCAGTCACATTTTTGCTATGCTAACCTAATAATATATTTTAAAAATACTCAGTGCATCAAAGTCATTTGTACAAAATTGTCAATTAGCTTACTGATAGTATCTCGTGTAGTGGTTACATGCAGTTACGGGCAATTATAAATATTTCATATGAGCATGTAAGAATTATTGATATGTTTCCACTGAAATTTGCATTCTTTGCATTATATTATGGTATTTCACGTGCTTCGGTTTACGGTAGCACTGGCTGGTGTGTGTGCTAAAATGTGGAAATTCAGTGCTTGATTATTATTATTATTGTTTCCTTTAATTCCTAGAGGAACATAGGGCTTCAGCCGTGCGTCTCCATTGCATTCGGTTCTCTGCTAGAGTATTCACCTGGCTCCATGTCTGCCCACACGTTTTCATCTCCTCTTCACATGACTTCCTCTAAGTCACCCTTGCACTGACGACCAACTCGCCGCTTCCCTTTCGGGTTCCACTCGAGCAATGGCTTGTCTAGTGATGTCACTTGATGGTTTCCTCAGAGTATGGCCAATCCATCTCCATTTCTTCCTGCCTATTTGTTTGACAATTGGTTCCTGGTTGGTTCGCTCCCAGAGATCCCTGTTACCGATCTTTTCTAGTCATCTGATCTTGAGTATTGAGCGAAGACAACTGTTAATGAAGGTCTGTAGTTTGTTTGAGATGCTCTTTATGACGCGCTGGCCAAGTCTCTGATCCGTATAATAGCACTGACTTCACATTGGAGTTGAAAACCCGGATCTTAATTTTGATGCTGAGTGTTGTTGACCTCCACACAGACTTGAGAGTAGTGAAAGCTTGTCTTGCTTTTCCGATTCTTGCTTTGATATCCTCGTCAGTTCCGTCTGCCTGTAGTTGAAACGATGCTTCCCAGGTAGGTAAAGGAGGTTGTTTCTTTCAGGTTCCTCCCATTTATGCTGATCGTTGTCTGTTGTTGTTGTTCTTGTCCAGGAATCTTCATCACCTCTGTTTTATCTATGTTCACCTGAAGTCCTATCTTTGATGCTTCTTGTGCCAACTTGTTGCTTTTCGCTTGCATATCTT
This sequence comes from Trichobilharzia szidati, assembly GCA_944472155.2. Taxonomy (NCBI): domain Eukaryota; kingdom Metazoa; phylum Platyhelminthes; class Trematoda; order Strigeidida; family Schistosomatidae; genus Trichobilharzia; species Trichobilharzia szidati. The sequence continues at coordinate 84,365,025 of OX235279.1, read as the reverse complement.
CCAGTTTGTGGGAAATCAGACATATATCATCGGCGAAGTCCAGATCCTTCAAGTTTTTTGTGTGAGTCCATTTTATGCCTGTTTCCTCATTGCCCACTCTTTGTCGCATTATCCAGTCTACTGCAATCAGGAAAATCATTGGCGATAGTAGGCAGCCAGCCTTGTCTTACTCCTGTCCTCACTTCGAAGGATTCCGTAAGTTTCCCGTTGTGGATTACTTGGCATGCAGCATTGTCGTACAGCTGTTGGATGAGATGTATAATTGTCGGTGGCACCCCGTAGTAGCGAAGTAGTTGTGAAATCACCTCTCGATCGACGCTGTCGAAGGCCTTTTCAAAGTCGATGAAGTTGAGATAGAGAGGTGACTGCCATTCCAAGCTTTGTTCAATGATGATCCGTAATGTGGCGATCTGATCAATACATGACTTGTTTCTCCTGAATCCAGCCTGTTCCGGTCGAAGTTTTCATCCAGGGTTTGTTTGATTCTCTCCAGGATGATGCGGCTTAGTATTTTGCTTGGGATAGACAGGAGCATAATTCCGCGCCAGTTCTTGCATTGACTTAAGTCTTCTTTCTTTGGTAGTTTGAATAAGTATCCTTTCTTCCAATCCTCGGGTACCTTGCCTTCTTTCCACACCTTCTCCAGTAGTGGCGTCATCAAGCCTGCTGTTGTCTCTGGGTCCATTTTCAATGCTTCTGCTGGGATTCCATCTGGTCCTGCTGCTTTTCCAGCTTTTAGCATCTTGATTGCCTTCAGGACTTCTGATTTCGTCGGGGGGTTGGTGTTCACTGGTAGCTCTGTCTCCGTTGTTGGTATTGTTGGGCGCGTTGTAGGTGGTGGTCGATTTAGGAGTCTTTTGAAGTGTTCAGCCCAGTGTTTCCTTTGCTCCACTTCTTTGGTGAGTGACTTTCCATTGTCATCCTTCACTGGTTGAATCTGTGTCAAACTTTTGCCCGATAGGTACCTAGTTGTTTGGTGGAGTGTTGCGAGGTCTCCTTTGCCTGCACTGCAGCTTGTTCTGCTTCACTTGCCATGGTTCATAATGCTTTCTTTTGTCTTCTCTGGCACTCTTCTTTACTCTTTTGTTCAGTGTCTTGTAGTTTGCATTCAAATCCTGTTTTTGTTGCTCGTCGGTGCACTGGAGAATCTTTTGTTTCACTATCCCTCTCTCTCCTATCAGTCTCCAAGTGTCCGTAGTGAGCCACTGTTTGTCCTGTCTCTTCTTTCTGCCTAGAACTTCCATGCAGGTTTGACTCCACACTGTTTTCAAGTTGTTTCAGTGCTTTTCGACGCTGACCTCTTCGCTAGTGTTGATTTGTGTCTCAGCTTTGTCCTTTATGCTTGCAGTGAAGATGTCCTTTGTGTCCTGGTCCTTCAGTTTTTGAGTGTTGAACTTGGCTTGTGGTCTATCTGCAGCTCCTGTTTCTCTGAAAGCTTTTAATTTGATTTGGATTGTCCCTTGTACGAGGTAGTGGTCTGAGCCAACGTCTGCTCCTCTTCTTACTTTCGTGTTCAGTAGGCTGCGTCTCCACTTCCTTGAGATTGAGATGAAGTCAATTTGGTTTTTGGTTCGCCCATCTGGTGACACCCATGTAGCCTTGTGGATATCCTTGTGTTTGTATACGCTGCCACCAATCACTAGTTCATTGAAGGCGCAGAAGTCGGCGAAGAGTTCTCCATTTTCATTCATTTCTCCGAGAGCTTCTCTACTCATGATGAGTTTACTTCCTGTGTTGTCTGGCCCCAGTTTGGCGTTCATGTCTCCCATTAGTATTTTAATGTCGCCGACTGGAGTATTGTCCATTGTTGCCTGTAGTTGTCTGTAGAATTCTTCTTTCTTTTCGAGGTCTGCGTTGTTTGTCGGTGCATAGCATTGTATAACTGACACTTTCCTTCCTTTTGAGTTGAATCTTGTGGTTATAATCCTGAGCGAGATCGCCTGCTATTGCAGCAGGGCCTTCGTTACCGTTGGTGACATCATGATAGCCACGCCCTCGATGTGCATGTGGTTATCCTCTGGGTGACCGGAGTAGATCATTGACTCACCCGTTGACAATTTGGTGAGTCCATTCCCGTTCCACCTGCTTTCACATATCCCCAGTACTTGAATTCCGTATCTCTTCATTTCGTTTGCGATCTGGGCAGCTTTGCCAATCTCGTACATAGTGCGGACATTCCATATCCCCACACAGACTTCTTCTTTTGACTCAAGGAGATTCGTCGTGCTGAAGTTTCTGTAGCAGCTTTGTTTACAGGGTGGGGTTGCTAGCCTCACGCCTGAGAAGGGGAGAGAGAAAAGGTTAGTGTTGCGTGACCGCAGAGCCAAGGGGACAACTGCTTGAGACCGGTCACATGCGGCCTGTTTTTGGTTGTTCTTTCTTGTTTGGTGTGTCTCAGTAGCACATTTATCACTTCTGCCCTGTGACACGGCAGCAGGAAGCGCGATCGTTGTTAATCCGGGCCCCGACCGATCCGGCATGATATTTTGTGAGTTTGTTTGAGTCATAGTATTGGATTGGGTAGCTGCTTTTTGTCTAACCGCTATCCAAACAACCTTTCTGGCATGGTAGGACCTACAGGTACATGCGTTCCAGCCACTGTAGCTCGTTGGGTCATTGCGATATGCAAACCCGACCACCACATCAAGGTAGCAGCTATCGGTTAGCTCTGAGTCACATTTGATGTGAAAAATCGTATGTTTTCACTCGGTTGTTCAGTGCTTATTGTAGGAACAGGCATTGAAATCATGTCTCATTATTTTAAAAGTCCAAGTGCTTAAACTAAGAAACTGCTGTACACTATGTTTTTATATTGGATTTTAATCTTTTTCCTTGATTTGAAACTAATTTATTTACAGTTTCCCACTCGTTTGAAGTTAAATGCTCTTTGCTGTCTGTCTGTGAAGAACCTCGATGGCTTAAGCTGACAGACTGTTGAGTCATATTCTTAGCAGTTAAAATCTATTCAGTTTATTTAGCTTGTACTCGTTCTACTTTCTTGGCTGAAATGTTGGTGTTTATTGTTGGTACTGGAGTTTGTGTAATTTCGTGGTAACCTAGTAGTAACTTAACGCAACTAACTGTTTTTCGTCCTACTACGTTGACTCCCTCGTCACTTCTTTCTACCAGTCAGGAACTAGGATGGTGGCGAAATTAAATCTGAACAAGCAATTTTGCCTAACTCCACCCTCATTGATCATATTCGATCACATCATAGGCTGTTTATCTTCACCAGTTCATTTTATATTTCATCATTTCTGAATTGATCTCATGTCTTTTTAATTCATTGGCTAACTGGTTGCTAGATACGAGAAAAGTTTTCGAAATATTCTCCGCTGGTCTGTTATCAGCATTCATCTTTTGCTATCCCACTTGTTAGTGAGATTGTAGATTAACCTTACTTTGATGATCTTATCATCCCATACGGAGAAATATATAATTAAGTTAAAATCTATACCAAAAAATCGCTTATCTTTGTGCTAATCTTGCAATTAGTGGTTTGTGACATATGTCTCTTTACTTTATGAAATTAAGTGATTTCTCTGATATAATTCTGTAGTTAATTAGTGACCTTAATCAGGTTATAAGCAGGTCATATACTGTGAATCATCGCTCAATAAAATTGTATCGATTTATTAAGTGTTAAACTAAGTGAAACCTACGTAGATTGTACTCTTCACGTTCAGATTTCTGTTTATGAGTGGTACTGTTTGTTAGCTCTAGATGTTTGAATCTTACTCATACAACGATAATATAAACTAAGATACCATTATATGTAGGTGAAATTAAAGTTCAAAGAACAACTGAGCAGTCAGTAATGATTTTGCTCTTTACTTAAATGGAAATATATCTCCATTAAAACTTATGTGAAAGGTGAAATAGTAATAGGGCTAATTCACCAAATGGGTATTTTTTGAGTAAAATTCACTAAATGAGCAAATTGAAGTATTTTGTGTTCCTTTATTACTTTGGTGAGTGTTAGTAATTAGTGTTACTAACTTATAGTATTCTGTGTATAATATGTTTACCAGTTGTATTTGGATAAGGAAGGACAGGTGAAGAGGTGTGCGAAGCTGAAACTATTACTTTGAAATGGCACTGCACACTGACAAGAAAAACAAAATACTGACAGAGGTAACAAGAAATTCGAAACAGGGCGAAAGTCTAATATGGTAATATACATATTCAACGTTCGTAGAAAAAAAAGAATGAATCTCCACCACCACCATTTATTTCAGACCACATTGATGTGCGTCGGTGGCACAGTGGTTAGGACTCTCGCCGACCATGCACATGGTCCGGGGTTCGATCCTGTTAAATTTGGCTACCGATATCCATGCTGAAAATTCCATACTTGTACTAAATACGGTGTGGAATCAAGCTGTAACCAAAAATTAAAAAAATAAAATGTCACTTTTTGCAGTAAATCATTTTAATAGACAAGTATACTCCTCCTTATCTCTATCTTCTTGTTTACGACATTCGAGTGGCTTGAACTAATTTGGTCATCTGATCTAACTGCAAGTGAGCAAAACCACCGTCCGGTGTATGGATCACTTCGAACTTGACGTCAGCCGCTTATATTAATCAATCAGTAGTGGCACAGTGGTTAGGACTCTCGTCGACCATGCACATGGTCCGGGGTTCGATCCCTGCCGACGCGCACCTGATATCAATGGTCGGCCTGCATAATTTGAGCTACCGATATCACATGCTGAAAATTCCATACTTGTACCACAATACGGTGTGGGATCAAGCGATAATCAAAATAAAAAATAAAATAAATAGTACCACTCCACTTCAGTTGCTATTTTGATTGTCCTTTATGGTACTGAGCAGATCGGATATTTTAATCTGAATATATTTGTAGTTTTCTAAAGAACTTATAGTGATTTCTCACTTTGAACTGACAAACTTAATTTTGTCCTTCGTTCCCTGCTAATTAGAGCGAAACAGGTTAAATAAAGACGTGACTTACTTATCACATTTCTTTGTCTTCCTAACTGTTTCTTGTTTTTAAATTTATTTATTGCTTTACCCTCGAAATCCTGGGTTTTTGAGGGAGTTGATGCATTGCAAGCATTTGTGCTTTTAAATGATTACAGATCCTGTAGTTACTGGTTTCGGTAAAGTCCACTGAAATCCGTGTGTTTGTCTGTTTGTATGCCTGGTCATCGATAGGCATGATTTCATTGTCCATGACTAAACTGCTGTGTTTGGAAGAAGCCCTTATTTATTTAACAACACTGTTGTGCTGATGAGTGCCAACTAGCACAAAACCTAGGTCCAAGGCTTCCTGCCGATTGCCTCCAACCATCAATTACCAACACTGTTGTGCATATATCTTGTGTAGTCCTCCCAAAGAAGTTTCTCTAACAATAGCCAGACGAGAAAAATGTATTTTTGAAATTGACTGCAAGACAATTTTCGTAAGCTAAACTCTCAATAACTGCATATGAATAACAAATTTTAATCACTAGGCAATACATGTTTGAGAAACATAATTAATATTTTCAGTAAATCCCGAATAAACACTTTTATTAGGCTTATATTACAGCATGTTACCAGTGTGATTAAAATGTATTAACAGATTCCTTTTGTGGTTAGAGTGACTTCCTTCGCTACCACAAAATGATGATTGTATAGTGCATCGTAATGTGTAGTCTAGAGTTTGATTCTCAGATATTATCCTTGTCCACATTCACCTTGAGACTTTTTCATAGTTTAGGTTAAACTTTACCAATAAAATTGAGTGGTTGTTGTATGTACTTTCTTTTTCAGACAAACATTTATGGATTAATTGTACTATATTCATCTTTCTTCTTTGAACGAGATATTCGGAAATTACGATATCCAGTACTGCAATTAGATGGGCAACTAACTACTGTTACAGTTTCAATGCTAGACGAGGTGGCTACTCCTAGCACAACTATCAGTGATTCAGATGATGGGATATCTGATTCATATTCTAAATTTCTTCATAATAGTAGCAATTTCAGATCTGTATCAAATTGTCGCCCTAATCAAGTAAATTATGCTATTGGTTTACGTGAAGAATTCGAATTGTATAAATCCAATACTCTTGCAGCTTTTGATCATCTAGACGAGTTGGTTGGTTCAGATGATATTCTCCGAATGTGTGTACTGGCTATCAAATTATTCTCGGACAATTCTCTTCCTGAAGATCTACGTGCTCCTGTATACGCTGCTAGGCAAGCGTATAGTTTATTTCTATGGAATTATATCCGATGGCAAGCAGGCTCCAAACGATTAAGATATGCTACTGAGCTTTATGCTCGTATCTTGATAGCCTTCATCGATTTAAGAACGTTAGAAATACGAATGACAGAATTCGCTAAATTGCTCAGCTTAGACGGTCTTAGTCCACTGATGCGTGAGGTATGTAGTCAACGTAGCACTTTAGGATCAACTTCTGCATAAAAGTTTGTTTGTATAACAATTAAAAAAAAACTTATCACAAAAATTAACATTTTGTTTATTTCCTTTTTACAAATCCCAATTGTATAATATGGGTAACAGCATTTTTTTCTTCCAACTTAAGAAAGCAGCAAAACTAGAGCAGAAAATAATGTAGCCTATGTATGATTATCTTTGTGCACGGACAACAGACAACTGTACACTAACTGATATCACAGTAACACTGCGTCTACCGGACTTTTGTTGCCGCAGCTATAACAAACTACCTACGACTACTAATTGATCCGTCTTTCTTTCTTTTCTGTCTCCCCTTACCTTGTACGTAATGACTAGGTTATTTTCTGTGTTCGTAAAGTGTGAACAAATGAATTGCTTTCAATTCTGTGATTGTGTATTTTCTTGCCAACGGGTTTGTATGTGTGTCTCAATGTTTGTATATCCATCATCATTTTGACCGAATTGCATTATATTTTATTCTCTTGTCCTGGTTTATTTGATAAAAAGACTGCATGAAAAGTGAAAGAGAAAAACAAGTGAAAAAACAGGATTTTCATTTTTATTGACTTTTAATTTATACAAGATTCTGTGAGTTATTTTCGTCAGCCTTTGAATTGCATGTATTTCTTTTGTTGTGTTGCTGGCGAACACTTATTATTTTCCTGTGTTAAGTATTCCTTTGTATTCGACACTGAACCGACTTGTTCCTTTATTTTTTAAATTTGTTCTTGACTAATTTCCTTTGCGATTACTTCATAGATGATGATGAGTAAGTAAGTAAGTAAGTGTACATCGTGTCAACTACCTAAACAGGATAAAACTCGTAATCTACCTCAAACCATAGTGATATTTGTATTAGTATTTATTATCACTACTATCTTGAATGCAAATATTTGTGTGAATGTTTTTAGTCAATCAACTCTTTTTAGGCACTATGCCACAGTTATTCTTTATTACTATTAGTAGTAATTTTTTTTCGCTTTCATTCTCTTTGTATTAAGCATACATTTAGACAAAAGAAATGTTTGCCTTAATGATGTTTCTCTTCTGATTTTTCTGTGTTTCCAAGGCGAAGTAAGGAAGTGAAATCATACGCATATCGTGTGTACAATCATGACCTGTTTTACAAATATTACAAATGTTATATTAGCCTTTACTCATGATTTAAAATTCCTCCATTAACGTGTAGTAACGTACTGCTTTATTCCAACTGAGAGACGCAAGAAGACTGTTTTTGGTGGGTTTTTAAACATGATGAGTAGGGAAAGCTACTCAGTCGTAAGCTAAATAGGAGTCTCGGTGGTGGGTGACAAATGCTAAAGAGGTGGGAAAGGCATCGGCGGTAGGTAATTCCGGAAAGCTGCTTAAAATCACTAGGAAAATGGATTGTAAAAATTCAACGATAGGTGAAACAATTTTCGATAACAACGCTGCCCTGATCACTTCTTAAGATATATAAATGGAATGTTATAGCTAACACTGAGGAGCTATCTAACCAGCCTAGAGCCACACCTAATATACCCAGTATACAGTGCTTACTTAAGTGGGATGTAGACATCAGTCGTCCAACTTTAACTGATTTTGCGGAAGCTGTCTGTAATCTAAAATGCTGCAAAACATTGGCACCTAATAGAATAACACCAGAGATATTTAAGGATTGTGTTGATGGACTGCCTATTGAATAAATTAATGTTTGGGAATCCGAGGTAATCCATGTTCTTGATTGAGGGGTGGAATCTGACTGGGTTGATAGAAAGTTACTGTGCCAGTGTCTGGACGTGAAAGAAGTGTGGATAAAGTGTCTCTATAATCAGAGCACTCTGCTACAACTCATACGGCCGTCTAACAGCTTATGGACAGTAGTGTGTGTCAACGATGGCAGATATCTCCATGTTGCTTAACTTCATCATAGATGTATGAATCTCCTTAAGTAACTCAGAAATTGACTTATTAGCGGAGAAGAGTTTCGTGCATTCGATGAATGTATATGATTCTGTCATTCTAGATGGACACTGACAAAATCCAGAGTTTTCAAGAGTCTATTTGCAGGGGTTTGGTTTATTTCAAGTTTGATCACGGATTGATGTCAATGAGAGAATCATTGAAAGCCAGAAAGTACTGGAAAGTTGTTTTGTCGTATTTACGGACTCTTCATCAGTAACTAGTGAGGTTTATCAGGTCAGGTGTGAAGCGAAATACTGGCCGATGACAGTGGCTGGTGGTCGCGCTGAAATCACGAATTAATAGAAGTTTAAATTCATGGGCTGCTGGACCAGGTCTCAGTGTCTGAATGGTCTACGACCGTACCTCGTAACCGGAAGGTCCTGAGTTCAAGCCCCGATGGTTGCGTACTGCTGAAGAGCTCCGCGCAAGGACAATGTGTCTATACAGTGCTACCTGGTTTTCAATGGTTCTCTAACTGACATCAATCCGTGATCAAACTTGAAATAAACCAAACCCCTACAAACTGATTCTTGAACACCCTGAAACTTGTCAGCGTCTTCATCATTTGCGTGTTGACTACTTCGCTTATTTGGAAAGTTGCATCAGCTGTAGCGGACTGGTTGCTGGCGAAATCTCAGCTCGTATAAAAATGGCTAGTGTGGGATTCATCCGTTTGTGTCACCTCTGGTGTATATGTGATATCTCGAAGGACGTATGTACTCCTCAGTAGTTTCCTGTTTCCTTCTTCATGGTTGTGAGACATGACCGTTGAAAGTGGGGCGTGAATAGGCTAGCTGTTTTTGAGGTTAGGCGTAGAGTGGTAGGTGAGAAGGTAAAATCAACCGTTGAAGTTGTAAAACAGCACCGACTGAGTTTGCTAGGACACGTGTTACGCATGGAGAGTCGTCGCCTTCCTCATGGAACGATGTTATTTCACATAGGGAATGGCTGGTCAACCCCTGTGGTGTGTGACAGCCGTTTTGAGCCAAACATGGAGGTGTAGACTACGTGACTGAGATGCTCATGACGATATACATTAACAGCTGGAGACTGTTGGTGACGTCTGAAAGTTGGACGTGGGAACAAGATCGAAACTCTTAACACTAATTTTAAGTCAGTGTATCTATATTGCTTAGAGACGTGGCACGCGCGTCACCAGTGGCATTTCCAGTAAGCTGCTAAAAAAATTAACAGATGCACTTGCTGGCTGGATGCTGCTCATAATAATATGATTATGAGCAATAGTTTGTGCTCGAAACGTCATCAGTTAATATCACTGTATAACACTGTGTGATTTATCAAAATAAAATCCCATTTTTTCCCGTCTAAGGACCGGCTGGTAAACTTATCGAGGCTCATTTAGACTAAGAATGGGATTTATATGTGAATACATGTACTACTTGGTTTTGAGCCACGTCTCCTGAAGTCTCCAATCATCCGTTTCCGTTTATTTGTCTAATTTACATAGACAATGTACTACCCAGATAGTGTAACATTGACTTCATATCATGGCTTAGTCTTATGATTCATACCCGCATTTAATCCAATCATATTTTCACCCATACAGCTGTAACAAGGCACACGTAAGTGAACATACGAAAATAAGTCCTTTTACTTTACGTCCTTCGAACAGGCTTTTGGAATACAGAGTAGGATTTTGTCCCAACACTGCAACTTGTCAGTGCTTCATAGATCGTGAGATGCAGCAGCATCAGTTTCTAAGGTAGATAACGTTTGCCAAACCTTGCCTATATGTTCCCAGTACTGTCCATACAATCGTCAATGCGTTTTTCCCACATAAGGAGTCATCTTTTATATATAGTGTTACTGGTATCTCAGTTATAAACCACATGTAGGCTCGGTTCAGGTAAAATTGTAAGCTGGATTTAAACTTTTGAGTGGATCTTAATTAAATTATCTCCAATACAGAGTCATTAATTCTACTTGAATTGCTACCAAAAAGGACCACTGCCTTCTGCATTTCCTTTATTATTGTTCCCTTGGGTTTCTAGTGGAACATAGGGCTTCAACTGCACGTCTCCACTTGCTTCTGTCTTCTGCTGTACTTTTCACTTGCATCCATGTTAGTCCATACTTTTTCAACACTTCTTCACACGAACTCCATGTCACCCTTGGACGTCCCACTCACCGCTTCCCTTTCGGGTTCCACTCGAGGGCCTGATGCGCGATGTCACCCAGCGGCCTCCTCAGCGAGTGTCCAATCCATCTCCACTTTCTCTTGTATATTTGTAGGGCGATTGGTTCTTGTTTTGTTTGTTCCCATAGTTTCTTGTTGGTGATTCTTTCCGGCCATCTGATCTTCAGTATAGAGCGAAGACAGTTGTTGATAAATGTCTGCAACAGGCTGTTGTAAATATTCTTTGTGACCCGCCAAGTTTCAGATCCGTATAGACGAAGAAGTGACTTGACATTTGTATTGAAAATCCGAATTTTGTTGTTGATGCTGAATGACGAAGATTTCCAAATTGGTTTCAGGTTGATGAATGTGTTTCTCGCCTTCCCGATTCTCGATTTGACATCCTTCTCCGTTCCTCCTGTAGTTGAAACAATGCTCCCTAGATAAGTGAAAGAAGTAACCTCTTTCAAATTCCCCCTGTTGATGGTGATTGGCGCTGGATGTTGTTGCTGTTGTTGTTGTTGTTGGTTATTTTGATAACCTACGTCTTGTCCATGTTCACCTGAAGTCCTGTCTTTGCTGCTTCTTCGACCAGTTTGTCGGTTTTTGCTTGTAAGTCTTCGATTTTGTGTGACATCAAACATAAATCATCTGCAAAATCCAGGTCTTCTAGGTTCTTCACGTCGGTCCAGGATATCCCTGTCTTCTCGTTTCCCACTGTCTACGCATAATCCAGGTCTTCTAGGTTCTTCACGTCGGTCCAGGATATCCCTGTCTTCTCGTTTCCCACTGTCTGACGCATAATCCAGTCCACCACAATTAGGAATATCATCATTGGTGATAATAAGCACCCTTGTCTGACTCCTGTGTTTACTCCAAACGCTTCGCTGAGTTTTCCGTTGTGGATGACTTGACATGTGCCGTTGTCGTACAGCTGTTGAATAAGGTTGATGAATATTTGGGGTACGTCGTAGTACTTGAGTAGTTTCCAAATTACTTCGCGGTCAACGCTGTCGAAGGCCTTCTCAAAGTCTATGAAGGAAGTTGAGGTAGAGGTTTGATTGCCATTCCATGCTTTGTTCTGTGATGATGATGCGTAGAGTTGGAATTTGGTCAGAACATGATTTGCCTTTCCTGAATCCAGCTTGTTCTGGTCGGAATTCTGCATCCAGTGCGTCCTTTATTCTCTTCAGGATGATGCGACTCAGGATTTTACTTGGCGTCGACAGGAGCATGATTTCACGCCAGTTCTTTCAGAGTCGTAGGTCGCCCTTCTTTGGTAGTTTCACAAGATAACCTTTCCTCCAGTCAGTAGGCACCTTTCCCTCCTTCTAGACCTTTTGCAATAATGGAGTCAGCATATCTGCTGTCGTCTCTGGGTCCGCTTTCAGTGCTTCAGGGTGTATTCCATCTGGTCCAGCTGCTTTTCCAGCTTACAGAAGCTTGATTGCATTCAAGACTTCAGCTTTCGTTGGAGGATTGGTGTCAACTTGCAGTTGTGTACGTGCTGTTGTTGGTATTTCTGGACGGGTTGCAGGTGGTGGTCGGTTCAAGAGTCCTTTGAAGTGGTCCGCCCATTGTTTAATCTGTCTTCCTTCCTTGGTAATTGGGTTCCCTTGGCTGTCTTTTATAGGTTTCACTTGTGTTGATCTCTTCCCGGATAGAGACTTGGTTATCTGATATAATGTCCTCAGGTCGCTTTTGCCTGCTGCTTTCTCAGCTTCATTGGTCAGATTGTCGTAGAATTGTCTTTTGTCCTTCCTAGCACTCTTCTTCACTTCTTTGTCCAGTGCTGTGTAAGTTGAACTCAGCGTCTCCTTCTCTGGTCCGTCATTGCATTGAATCATTTTCTCTTTCACCATTCTCCTCTCCTCTATTAGCTTCCAAGTGTCCGTTGAGAGCCATTACTTGTCTTGTCTCTTCTTTCTTCCTAGAACCGTTGAACACGTTTCGTTGAAAATCACCTTCGGAGAGTTCCAGTGGTCTTCCACGCATGATTCCTTAGTGATGCCACGTAGTGTTTCCTGCTTTGCCCTGACAGTTGCAGTGAAAGTGTCCTTTGTGGTTGTGTCCTTCAGTTTTTGAGTGTTGAACTTGCATTGTGGCCTATCCCCAGCTATCCTCGAGGCTTTTAGCCTCACCTTGAAAGTCCCTTGTACTAGATAGTGGTCTGAACCCACATCTGCTCCTCTCCTCGATCTTGTGTCCAGTAGGCTCCGTCTCCACTTCCTTGAGATTGAAATGAAGTCTATCTGGTTTTTGGTGTGTCCATCTGGTGAAATCCATGTCGCCTTGTGTATATCCCTGTGTTTGAACACACTGCCAACAATCACCAAATTATTGAAGGCTCAGAAGTCTGAGAAGAGTTCACCATTGTCTTTCATTTCACCGCGACCCATGGTTATTTCTCTTCCTGTATTGTCTCCTCCCAGTTTCGTACTGATATCACCCATCAGGATTCTGATATAGCCCTTTGGGACGTTGTCCATTACTGCTTGTAGTTGTCTGTAGAAAGCCTCCTTCTTCTCTTGTTCTGAGACGTTTGTAGGCGCATAGCATTGAATGATTGTAGCCTTCTTTCCTTTTGAGTTGAACCTAGCTGTCATTATCCGGGAGGAGATTGATTCCCACTGCATGAGAGCTTTGGCTGCTGTTGGTGACATCATGATGGCCACTCCTTCGGTGTGCTCGTTGTTGTCCTCTGGGTGACCGGAATAGATTACTGTCTCTGCAGTTGATAGTTGGCACCTTCCACATCCGTTGGGAATCTGCTCTCGCAGATTCCCAACACTTCTATTCCATATCTTCTTATTTCTGCGGCTACCTGCGCAGCCTTTCCAGCTTCGTACATTGTACGGACATTCCACGTACCCATCCTTATTTTTGCTTTCAACGAAAGGAGGCACATCGGCTGACTGGCTTCCCGAAAGCTTTCAACAACCTGCGTCATTTCACTTCCCCGATTCCAGCGAAAGATTAGGTTATTGTTTGTATTTTTAGAATTTTTAATATGTTTGTGCGTTGAAGTTTTTTTAGCAATTTGGTTAAGTTTTGGGGGTGGAGTTGCTAGCACCACGCCTGAAGCACTGAAAGCGGACCCAGAGACGACAGCAGATATGCTGACTCCATTATTGCAAAAGGTCTAGAAGGAGGGAAAGGTGCCTACTGACTGGAGGAAAGGTTATCTTGTGAAACTACCAAAGAAGGGCGACCTACGACTCTGAAAGAACTGGCGTGAAATCATGCTCCTGTCGACGCCAAGTAAAATCCTGAGTCGCATCATCCTGAAGAGAATAAAGGACGCACTGGATGCAGAATTCCGACCAGAACAAGCTGGATTCAGGAAAGGCAAATCATGTTCTGACCAAATTCCAACTCTACGCATCATCATCACAGAGCAAAGCATGGAATGGCAATCAAACCTCTACCTCAACTTCCTTCATAGACTTTGAGAAGGCCTTCGACAGCGTTGACCGCGAAGTAATTTGGAAACTACTCAAGTACTACGACGTACCCCAAATATTCATCAACCTTAGTAGTATTTACTGATGACATTTCGAGCACAATTTTTGCTCATAATCATATCAAGGTAATCACACAACTTTCTTGCTTCGTTTATGTACATGAGTAAAAATTGATTAGGCACATGAATGAATAAATAAAATCAATATATAGAGTTTAATAGACATGCGCGAAACAGAAAGGAAGATGAAGTACATTCGGAAATGATATCAGTGTTATCAATAAAATATAATATGATGAGAAATAGGATGTTTTTATAATAAAGTAAATAACTTCTTAGAATGTGAATTGAATACACTTTAAAATTATTTATTATCCCCTGGTTTAACTGGTAGTAATAGTATCTTCCATATCTCTGGTATATGCGTTGAGTCACTTCTATCGCATGTGTTGGGTGTATTCGATTCGATGAACCAGGATTCAGTAATGAATCCCTCTCTCTCTCCACTTACTTATATTAGATTTTAGAGTTTTGACTCTGTCATACTCTATTGTGTGGTTGTGTGCTAATGTCTGCAATGCGATTGCTGAGTGTTTTTCTAAATTACTTATCATTGTGGAATCAATCATTGTAACCCTAGCTAAATTCTTATGTTCTGATAATCTTACTACTCCTGATCCACTAGTCTGACCAATGTAGTTGGCCTAACTCACAGTCAATACAAGGTATCATATAAATTATATTATTTTGTCTTATTGGGTCGACCGGGTCCTTTAACCCACAGATTTTGTTCCACCTGAGTGAGTTTGTAGTCTTTATTGAAAATCCTACGTAGGTTTGAAGATGTCCCCTTCTTATATGGTAAAAGTGTAGATGCCTCATATTCTTTCTTATTTATGTTATTATTATCATTGGTTTCACCATTATTTTTATTTTGCTTTTGACCTTTCCTGATCTTCCCAATGAATTGTATAGGATAGTTATTTAACACCAACGCTTCTTTCATCTGTTTCATTTGGGTTTTTGTTGTACTACTTAGTGGTACTGATGGATTTCTTAGACATTTGACTAAGTCTGCCTTAACAGACACCGGATGAGATGAATTAAAATCGAAATGTCTTTTAGAATGTGTTGGCCTTTTATAAACGCTAGTGTGCAGTTTGCCTTCTTCTGTTCGTTTGATTTTACAATCTAACATAGCTCATTCTCCTTGTTCATTTCCCTATTCAGATGTGAATTTTATTCAGTTTTACTAATGAGTCTGTGTATGTGAAGAGTATAGAAGAATACCAGCCACTTGACTGGAATTTATAATCTTGACTACGATCGAGGCTGAAAAATTTGTACAGTATAGAACTGGGATGAAGTAGCTCAGTCTTTTATAGTTTCCAATACTTTTTCAATTAGCGTCAGTTGATGAAAATTACTTGTAGAATAAAATATGACTCTTTTGTCTGTAATTAAGGCTGAGATCACTTTTGTATAAACTGGAAGCAATTGAAGACATTTTAGTATCGATTAAAATAGAGCTTGTAGACTGTGACTAGCATACGTAAACTTTGCTCTGTTGGAAAAAATACACATCGGATGCAGATTGGCTGTTTGCTTTTTTTTTTACTTGTGCCATTCATTTCCAATAAATGTGAAGGTGACATTTTTCACAAAGGTGTGAATGTATGTACTTAAAAGTTACTTCAGACTATCATTATTTGGCAATTGTAAATACAATTAATTACTAGTCTTTTTGATTGGAAACAAGTAACTAGTGTGATGTGTCTAGTCCTTTCTTTGGTGCAGACTGAATTCTGTCAGTCAGGTTTGCAATGTGGCCACCATTCTAGGTAGCTCGCCTTGCTGACTAGTGCCAACTAGCACGAAACCTAGGTCCAAGGCTTCCTGCCGATTGCCTCCAACCATCTAATATCATCAATTACTAGTGCTAATAAATGCACAGAATCGTTCATAGTATGTATGGATCTAGGAAAGGGATGTGAAACAAATAGGATTAGTATGCAATTAAAGCGTTTGATAAGATAGAGTCTAACATCGCAAAATATACATTGATATAAAATAATAAATGAGACAAGTGAAACAGCACCGGAAACTGTTCAAAGTGAGAATATTTATAATAGTGTGGTGAGAGCTGTCTACTAGCCAAATTGGTAGACAGTAATTTACGTCAATATTTACGTTCCCAAGATTTGTCGTGGGAAAATGTGAACAAAGATTGATTCAAAACCGACCACAGCAGACTTTGCGTAGGCGGATGCAGTTAACATATAGAGGATTTGACATTCAAGAAACAGTCACAAATAGATGAAAGATTAATTTGAAGTGAGAAACAACCAATCGGAAGACTGTGTTTGTTTGCTTAAATATCCAAAGTAATGTACATGAAAATATATAAATATGCATTGATTTCCTTAATAAATGATCTGTTGCCTGACTCTTGCCTTCTGTTGTTACATTTGGTGTCGCTGCCTGTCGCGAAATGAAAGTCCCATGGCCTGCAGCTTTTGAAGAAGGAGACATATGGATCTTCTTAAGGGACTTCGAAGCTATTGCAGAGTTGAATGGCGTGCAAGAGCCATCAGCGAAGACGGTTGTTCTTAGAACGCTACTGAGAGGCCGGGCGAAGGCAGCATATGATAGTGTGAGGCAAACAGAGGGGCAACCAACTTGGAAGTCAGTGGTGGAACGCTTGAAGCAGGAGTTTGACAGCCCGATGGACAGAGAGCGGGCAATGCAGCAGTTTCGCACCATGAAGTTGGGAGTTGACGGTGACCCTCTCGTATTGGCGCTGAGCTTGACAAGCCTACTTCGTCGCGCTCTACCAACACTGGACGAAGATTCTGAGGCACAAATGTTGGCATCCCAGTTTATGGAGAGTGTCCCAGAACATATATCCCAACAGCTACATCTGGTTAACGCCGTACAGCCACTGGACATCGGAGAGCTTGCGAAGGTGACCAGACAACTGTTGAGTAAGACGGTTGCAGCGGTAGAGCCACCAAAATCCGAGCAGTGTGAGAAACAAATCGAAGAGTTGCAACGTGAAGTGGCCGCGCTGAGACTGAGCGTGCGGAGAGACCGGTGTTTCGCATGTGGCAAACTGGGGCACTGGAGAGACCGCTGCCCGGAAAGACGACAAAGAAGAATTTTTAAAAGATATACTGTGTCTTCTTCCTGTGTTCCGAGACTTGAGGTAATAGGGGCGATGGAGAAGGGGGCAATATATTCGAAGTTACGGGTAAACGATCGCGAGTTGGTGTGTTTAATCGACACAGGGGCTGCAGTCTCACTCGTAGATAGGAGTCTATGTGAGAGTATAAGACCGTGTTCGTTGACAGTACAGACAGTAGGCGGTCACGTGTTAAGAATCGCGGGAGTTTCAGACTGCAGGGTTAGAATTGGAGAGGATTGCGTGACGTTCCCATTCCTGGTTGTACCTGAATTGCGCCGAACAATCCTTGGGGCCGACTTTTTGCGAGAAGTGGATGCAGTGATTAACATGAAGAAAAGGGTTGTCGTTACGAAGTACGGGTGTTTTAGCATGCGCGAGAATAGTGAGGTAGCAGGGATTGCGGCATCGGAAGTCCGAAGTATAGCAAAGTTACTCAGCAAATACGATCATCTGTTTACTGGAGATGGGGACCCATACGGTTATTGCGACAAGGTGAATCATGAAATTCCGTTAAGTGGCCCGAAAGTAACGTCATTTACCACGCGAAGAGTTCTATGTCATTTGGAAGGCGAAGTTGAGCGACAAGTGCGAGAGATGTTAAAAGATGATATTATTGAAGAAGCTGATAGCCCGTACAACTCTCCAGTGCTGTTAGTAAAAAAGGCGAATGGGAAGTATAGATTCTGTGTTGATTTTCGACAGTTAAACAGCATGACAGAGTTAAGACCGTGTGCCATGCCAACAGTAGTAGAAACTTTAGATCGCCTACAAGGCGCAAATTTGTTTTCAGTTCTCGATCTTCGCTCAGGATACTGGCAGATACCGATAAAGCCAGGGGATAGAGATAAGACTGCATTCATCGTGGGTCAGACACAATATCGATTTAAACGCATGCCGTTTGGACCAGCTGGTGCACCGTTCACGTTCAGACGACTGATGACACTATTACTTAAGAACTTGAAAAACGTTGAGGTGTACGGTGATGATCTCGTCATATATAGTCAAAACGAAGACGATCGTGTGAACCATGTGGAAGCCGTGCTGCGACGCATCGAAGAGTTTGGACTGCGCGTCAACAAAACCAAGTCTCAGATAGCCAAAAAGAATGTAACTCTTTTGGGACATAAAGTGGGAAATGGTGAGATTAAACCACTACCGGGGAAAATCTTGACGATAAAGACGATCCCGGCCCCGAATTCAAAGAGAAAATTGAGACAATTCTTAGGTAGAGCAGCGTTTTATAGTCGCTTCGTGAAGAACTTCAATGAGATAGCAGCCCCTCTGTACAGGCTACTAGGTGAACCGAAGTTTGTTTGGTCGGAGGAATCGCAGAAGACATTCAACAGGATTAAACAGCTGCTCGACCACCAACAAATGACATTAAAGCTACCTGTACCTGGAAGACAGTTCACAGTGTGCACAGATGCCAGTGACTACGCCATAGGTGCGGTCCTAAGACAGGGTGAGGGAATAGTTGAGTATGCCATTCGGGTTTTGACACACACAGAGCGAAAGTATTCAACGATAGAGAAGGAATGTTTAGCGATGGTATGGGCAATCGACAAATGAAGACCTTATTTACTCGGCCGGCGGTTCCACATCGAAACGGATCATAGGCCGCTACAGTTTCTGAAGACAGCGAGAGACCCACCGGGGAAATTGTCACGGTGGATGTTGCGTCTTCAGGAGTACGATTTTACCATCTCACAAGTTCCTGGAAATGAAAATGTCTTGGCAGATTTGTTATCGAGACCAGAAGACGAGTGTGAGTTGCCCGAGGTCGCGTACGGAGTGCATGCAGTAGAACAAGACCCACTAAGACTAGCACGCAGACAAAGGTTGGACGATACGCTGAATACAGCAATACAGGTGATCTCTAACGGAATAGAAGTGGATCCAGCTACAGAGAGTAAGGAGCTAACCACACTACTCAGACAGAGAGATCGACTAAGAGTGAATGCCTACGGGACTCTGACCTGGCGAGAGGACGACGGAAGCTGGCTAGCTGTCATACCTCAATCGTCGCGCCACGACATGATAGAAGAATGCCACCAGCTAGCACATACCGGAGTGGCAAGAACAACCGACCTCTTGAGACAAAGTATGTACTGGCCAGGTATGAGAGAGGACGTAGCAAGATATGTACTTGGATGTCCACGATGCCAGCTAATGAAAGGCGACCGGTG
Source organism: Trichobilharzia szidati (assembly GCA_944472155.2). Lineage (NCBI taxonomy): Eukaryota > Metazoa > Platyhelminthes > Trematoda > Strigeidida > Schistosomatidae > Trichobilharzia > Trichobilharzia szidati. The sequence continues at coordinate 84,345,676 of OX235279.1, read as the reverse complement.
CATACGACCACCACTTCAGTCGATTCCAGTTACGGCGATAGGTGACTTGTGGTCCGTAGATGTTATGGGTCCATTTCCTCAGACATCCAATGGTAATCAGTACCTCTTGGTGATGACGGAACATGCGACACGATGGGTAGACGCCGTAGCAATCCCAGACCAACGCGCAAGGACCGTGACAGATGCAGTAGTTAGACACATCGTTGCAGACCATGGCGTACCAAAGACAATACTGACAGACCAAGATCCGTGTTCCGAAAGTGAAGAATTTACTTCCCGTTTGCAACAGCTTGGCATCAAGAGGATCCCAACGACCCCATACCATCCACAAACGAATGGCCTGACGGAGAGAAACAACCGTACGCTGAAGGAGTGGCTGGCCTCGAAGGGCGGTAACTGGGAAACGGAGCTGCCACTGATTCTACTAACACAACGTGCCACCACCCAGGAAACCACGAAAAAGTCACCCTCTCAACTGATGTATGGTAGAAAACCACGATTACCGATACACAACGAAACCTGGCCCCTTCACCAAAAGTGGAGTACGACGAAATTAAAAGCAGAACGGAAAGAAGCCGTCAAGAATGTAATGCAGAACCAGCGGAGGGATGTCGCGAAGTCTCAGCTGAGAGAAAAGACTCAGTGCATTACCTTCTCAGTCGGGGACCAAGTGAAGTGTAGAGATAGAAGATATGCTGTCGGTTGCGGGCCAGGTTCACGCAAACTCCTTCCAAAGTGGGAAGGACCATACACAGTCACAAAAAGACGGGGTCAAGTATATACCATCAGAAGAGGTGACAAACAAAAACGAGTTAACGCCAGTCAGATCTAACGATGGGTGCATTGGGACAAGCCGGTCTGTAACAATCATCAACGAGAGAACGCATCACCCAGAAGGTTGAAACGCCTGCGCGCGAAGCTATTTGACGGGGGGATGAGAGTGTGGTGAGAGCTGTCTACTAGCCAAATTGGTAGACAGTAATTTACGTCAATATTTACGTTCCCAAGATTTGTCGTGGGAAAATGTGAACAAAGATTGATTCAAAACCGACCACAGCAGACTTTGCGTAGGCGGATGCAGTTAACATATAGAGGATTTGACATTCAAGAAACAGTCACAAATAGATGAAAGATTAATTTGAAGTGAGAAACAACCAATCGGAAGACTGTGTTTGTTTGCTTAAATATCCAAAGTAATGTACATGAAAATATATAAATATGCATTGATTTCCTTAATAAATGATCTGTTGCCTGACTCTTGCGTTCTGTTGTTACAATAGTAACAAATGTAGTAATAAGGTACATGGATTAAATAAACGAAAGGAAAAATAAATAAATGCTTATCACTCTACGGCCAAGATAGAAATAGGTACCGTACATACTTTCTCCGTACACACAGGTCTGGCTTCAACTCATGAATGACAATTCCTCTGGTGGTTTTAAAGGTTTGGAATTAAGAAAAAGCGATGAGTTAGCATGAATTCGATAGGTGATCTTAAGATCATGGTCGCAGTTGGTAGTGTGATCGAAGTCGATCAAGAGTTTTATAATAGAGTTTCACATACCCTCTCTCATTCGCAATACCATGGTGCAGTGTGATTTCACATCCCTGTGGAAAGATTCTCTGGCGACAGCCTATGCACCTTGCTCCATAAAAGCAGGTGAACTGATAGATCAGTTTAGGTAACCGTTTTCTATCAGCGTGCTTCTTAGGAAAGAAAGTACCACGTCAGCACAGTCAAGACCAAAAATATTTATTATCCTGTAGAAGAGCGAATGAATCAAGTCCCTTTTCTTGGAGATAGGCACCTAACTACAGAAACTGATTAGCTGTCCATTCGGCGTACGTTTCTGGTCCGTCACTACGTGTAGTGAGACAAACATCAAGAAAATGAATGAGTAGTTCAGATTACCTTTCTATAGTTTATTGTAAGGAAGGATGACAGTTATTGAATGCTAGCAAAATATCCTTATCGCAGAAAACCGTTACACAAACTTATTTTTTAACAAAAACACGAAAGATAAACCATCCGAATTAGACTCTGACTCAGTTTCAAAGAAAACTATCTTTATAAATTTAGAATTCAGTGTGTATCAGGCTTCAGATATGCTTAGAAGTTGTCTTTCTAAATCGATCGGTAAGATATTCCTTGCAGCCTAACTACAGCTGATCTTCACCAGCCGTAAGTTGTTCTCTGTCTCTGTTAAAACATAAGCTTCCTCGTCATACTGCCTCCATGTACATCTATCAGTTCATCTGCTTTCGTAGAGCGAGTACATAGTCTGTTCTCTGTAACTGGCTTCAAGAATGCCCATAAGATCTCATCTCCTCCACGTCACTATTCGACGTCCAACTCGCCGTTTCCCATTTGGGTTCCACTCGACGACGTAGCGCGCGTTGTCACGAAACCGTCTTCTCAGTGCGTATCCGATCCATCTCCATTCCCTTCGGCATATTTGTTGAGAAACAGACTCTTGATTGGTTCATTCTCAGAGTTTCTTGCTGCTAATCCCTCTTGGCAAGGTGATTTTCAGTATGAAGCCATGGCGATTTTTGATGGAAGTCTGCAACCTGTTTAAAATGCTTTCAGCGATGCTTCAGATTCAGATTAAATGGTTGAGGACAGAAGGCTTGGAGCCTATGTTAATCCTTTTCTAGTAAATTTATGTGTTTCTCCAAACCCTTCTTGAATGAATCATTTGAGGTTGCAGACACCACTTCTTCTGGGAGTCGGTTCCAAGAGTTTATGACTCGTTGTGAGAACCAGTACTCAGCAGCAATATGATTTCCTCTTGGCTTTTGAACTCTCTTGCTATGTCCTCTAGGGTGTTCTGACCTGGTGGGAAGGAAAAGAGAGTCTTTGAACCATGTAGTAGCACCAGTTTGGAATTAGTGCTGGAGATATAGATCTTATTCTTTATGCTGATTCCAGCAAATGTTTGCAATAATGTCAGACTAGTGAATATTGGCGTTGCTTTTTCATTCTTACTTGTGTCGCCTGTAATTGAAGCGATGCTTGCAATGCTTTAGGTCTCCCTACTTCTCATTTATTAGCAGATACCTTTATTTTCTTCAAAAAATTCTGCAATAATGACATGATGATACGCCCTGACGTCTCTAGATCCATTTTCAGTGCTTCAAAAAGAAATTCCGTCCCGTCCTACTGCCTTCCCCGTTTTCAGTAGCTTTATGGCATTCAAAACTGCTTTGTTGGAGGAATGGTGCAGACTGTCAGCTCTGTGGCTTTTGGTGGTATTTCTGGACGAGTTGCAGCTGGCGATCGGTGCAAGAGTCCTTAGAACTGACCAGCCCATTGTCTCCTTTGCTTCTTCTCTTTAGGTTCCCTTTTCTACCTATTATCGGTTTCATCTGTGCTGATCTCTTCTCCAATAGCGACTTGGTTATCTAATACAATGTTCTGAGGTCTCATTAGCTTGCGGCCCGTCCTGCTTCAGTGTGTTGAAGGGTTGTCTTTGTCTTTCCTGGCACTCTTAATCACCTCTTTATTCAGTGGGATATACATCATCTTCTCCTACTATTGCCCATCTATGCATTTGTTCATCTGTTTCATTGTCCTCCGCTGTTATCTTTAAGCTTCCATATGTCCGTAGAGCGCCATTCTTTGTCTTTTCTATTCTTTCTTCCTAAAACTGCCGTATACACTTCCTTGAACATCATCTTCACAGGGTTCCGACGTTCTTTCATACAGGTTTCCTCAGTGATTCCAACTAGTGTCTCCGACTTTGCGATGATGGCTGCAGTCAGGGTGTGTTGGACTCAAATTGTGATCTATCCAGTTGCTTTGAAGACTTTCAACTTATCCTTGAAGGTCTTTTAAACAAGATAATGGTTTGAACCCACATTTGTTGTCCTTTTAGGCTTTGTGTGCAGCAGGCTGCGTCTCCACTTACTTGATATTGATATGAAATTCATTTAGTTTTCAGGTAAAATCCGTGTCGCCCTGGGTATATCCTTGTGTTTATACACGCTACCACCAATAACTAGTTCACTGACGGCACAGAAGTATGCGAAGAGTTCTCCGTCTCATTCATTTCGTCGAGAACCTTTCGACCTGTGATGAGTACTCTTCTTTCATTGTCTTCTCTCAGTTTAGCTCTCATAAAATCCAATAGGACTTTGATACTGTCATTTGGTGTCCTATTCAATTGTGTTTGCAGGTGTCTGTAGACCTGGAAAAAGAAGGAAGGTTGGGCGTGGGACTAGCGAAACTCCTCCGGAAAATCAATCCAGTAGATACAGAAACATCAAAGATCTTCCATAGCAATTATGTATAGTCACTTTGTAGGCGTACAAATTTATTTTGTCACACATGAACAGAAGAAATCAGTCACGAAGATCGCACACCATTAAGATATTTCGAAACAGTGAAAACTAACCAGCGAGTGTTCATGAGGCAGGTGGCTGACCTAATAATAATCCAAGAAGAAATTTAGGACGCTGAACAGAGGGCTTTGAGAAACAGTTTAACCACAACGACAGTATTCAACATTATTAATCACAGTGGTCAGTTAATATTAGTCCTTCTAACTAAGAAGAGATCCGGAAGGAATTCCTAGTAATCGATTGCCAAATGGCACTTTACATTCAGAAACCTTACTTCGGGCTCTTTTTAATGATTGAGGTGAGATTCAAACCAAGAAACTGACTGGACTATTTAGGAAAGTACGGAAAGTGAGTTTCCTATTAATATGGGACGGGACCATTATTGTGTGTCACTCAACAGTCATCAGGATACCAGTGTTTCATCAGTTACATCAAAGTAGTAGCTTCTGTTGCGCATTAGGAGCTGGTTGACGAGAAAGAAAGCTAGATTTCATTCAGGTCGTAGATACATAGACCACTTATCCATTCTTCCGCAGCCTCTAGAAAAGTCTTAATTACTGTAGACTAGTAATCGTCACATTTGGTATAATTGCTGCCTTCGATTTATTGTACAGAACTTTTCCTTGAAATTGTATTTGAGCAAGTGGCGTTCCCAATTTCTTTTATTCTGAAAGTCTTATACAAAATCATCTCATTTGGAGTGAGGACATAAAACTAGACATTACCATCATCTAGGACGGGATTGCCTAACCTAACCGTTTTTCTTCTTGAAACAACTCTTGAGGATATGCATGGTCGTGGTAGTGATAGTGTAGTTCTTCTCTCTGGAACAGGACTTATTGACTTTGAGTATGAGGAGGATATCATCTTACTATACGAAAAAATACAGGCTACCCAAGTAGCATTCTACTAAGTGATGATTTGTGACTGTAGGCATAGTATGTCCTTTGCTCCCTCTAAGTGTAAAGTACTGTTGGAAGATAGGCAGGAGCAACACACATTTTCAGATAAATAGCTGGAGGTGGTCGAAAATTTCGCGTATCTAAGGAGTTTTGTGGGTTCTGGTGGAGGGGTGACAGATGATATCTCTAACCGCATAGTGAAAGCCACCGTAGCGTGCACCAAGCTGACCGAAATTGGACACCATCGTAACTCTATGTAGACAGTTAAAGGTGGAGTTTATGATGTCCCAGTGCATTGAATCCTACACTACACAAGGAAAACCTGGCCTCATCGAAATGAGGTGCATGGGGACTCTATACATTTTATCAACGCTACCTTTGCGGGATTGCCTGCATCCGATGACATCATCACTCAAGTAAATTTGAGGTCTGGAGGCGCCTGTCTGAATATCATGAGAATGGCCTTCATATAAATGCCGTCACTTAGGAAAATCGGTTTCGGTCGGCTGGACAGGCACCACAACTGTCATACCTTTATGACGCTGGGCGATAGGCTGTCGAGTGAGCTCCGAGTAGGAAACGACCAGCTGGGTCTCTAGTGGTGACATGGATCATGTGAGCCCTACGTTCTAAATTTTAGAGTTGCGTGAATGAAATCGCCTACCACAGTCCTTGATTTTCAGATCTCTTTTGAATGTTTACCCTGACTTCACTTTATTCAATACCGGTTTCACTCTTTTATGGTTGATATGGACATTGATATCTCATTTTAGAAACACAACAAAGTATTCAATAGGGTACTGTTCTTCTGCAGCACTACTGAGAAACACATAAGGCATTCATCCAGCTGTTTCTAGGCCTGCGGTGAATTCCCTCTGTGATAGTGTACTGCTTAGCTGTCGAAACGATTCTGTGGTCTCCTAACAGGTTTTCTACTTATTCCCGTATTAAGAAACCATGCAGCTTTAAGACTTGAGACAGTGCTCATTTTTAGCTGTGGCTTCCAGATATTCCGCATGACTTGAGCCTTACTTGGCTTTTTTAGAGAATTTTATTTACTGCTAAATAAATCTTCACTCCTTAAACAGGTATTCTTAGGCCCAATAATTGCAATAGTTGTGATTTTCTATGTATTCTTTTCCATTTATATTATCATTATATCCACCAGAATTCGGTGATTATTTGGGACATATATCTTGCATACGTATTTGAAATATTTTTTGGATGAAATCTTGTCGTAAATTCGCTTCTCCATCTGCTCTGTATACATCATCTTTACTTATTTCAAGTCTCTGTAATTTAAGGAGACTGTTTGCTGTTCTTATGGCTCCTGAATTTGCATGAAATCATGCAACACTTACTTCTCTTTGCATAAGTGGCTATCTAGACCTCAGATATTCTAGTGAAATCTATATTACCATATCAACGTGTATATGCCAACACTCATCAAAATTTTGAAAGTACGTGCATCTATCAGATTTCCTTTCTCAGATGTGCGTTAAATATTATGATTTCCTGAAACTATATAACACTTTGGGTGTATAGGAGACGCAAGCAATGTTGACTTTTATAGAAAGTGTAGCGTTTACTGACGCCAGTTCTTACGCCTACAATTCATATAATATGTGTTCTACACTGAGCAAAGGTAATTTTCTATGTATTATTTTCCATTTATTTTATCATTATATCCTCTACAATTTGGTTCTATCTATAATAATCACTAAGAAATAGGGTTTACTGACTCAATTTGAAAGATGATTGTTCCCACAGTTCTTCCAGACTAAACAGACCTCAGAGAAAACAATCCTTTGAAAAGACGTAGCGCCTTATGCCCTGATGAGTGTGTACTCATTATGGCTTCATCCTTCGACAGGTTCTAAAACACAGCATACTTGCCAGCGTCCAGGACATGCCGTATTTCTCAACTTGCAGGGACTGTCGAGGAAGTACATCGTACAAATCAAGCTTCTGCACTCGAACTCATGCGATCATATAAATGTCTGTGGTGATCTATCGTCTGAGGTCAGGGATGCTTACTGTCACTATTCCTTGTCATCTTCCATTTCCCCAGAAATCTTCACTAACACTGATCTAATTATTTTTCCACATGGTTACAAAGGTGCCAAATTGGATTATGCGAAGTGTTATAGGTGAATACATTCCTGGCATCTTTAATTCAATCTCTAAGGGAAGCTCATTCAAAACCATTTACAAAATTTAGAAAAGCCTCCCAAAGGATGTTTCTGTATTTCAAGTATTATTGAGGTCGTGGCCATCCACATGGAAAATTCTTATTTATGCACACAGAAGGAACCTGTCCACCCATTAATTCTAGCTTGGACATAATTCCGAACTTAATTATAATCAACATTTTTCAGTAATTACTACTTTTGCCTTTTATTTTTCTGTATGACTACTGTTAGCATCATTTTCCTAACTACTTTTGTGTTCATTAATGTAAGTGTAGAACTTGTGCACTGTGGTATAATGTAGTTACATATTAGATAAGTTTATTTTAATAACCACACAGTAATGCAGTACAAACAATTGGATGACATTTCGAGCTTAATTTATTGCTCATAATCATATCAATTTATTCACACGTTTTCACCTTCTACCTATACCGGAGATATGGAAAGTGGGAGAGACAGAAAAAGAGAAAACATATATAAAACAAAATGTGAAAACGTGTGACTAAATTGGTATGATTATGAGCAATAATTTATGCTCGAAACATCATCCAGTTGTTTATACTGCATCACTGTGTAGTTATTAAAATAAACTTATCTAATATGGAACTTTTGTGATCACTCTATTCATCCATTACATGATACATTTGCATACTCGTTTCTACGCTCTTTCCATCAACACCCAGTTTTCTAAACAGTGTTTCTCGTATTATGCAACTTCCAGTACAGAATTACTCATCTTTACACCCTTAGATATGTTCTGATTTATTTTCTCAAAGACAGACTTTGTATAATATAGGCACCAAGGAATGGGCCACACGAAGAGCAGTGAAATACAGTGTATGGGGGAAGATGCAGAGTTGTTGTGGAACAGGATCACGAAAACTGATAAGCATACCAATCAAGAGCGTTAAGGTGTTCATCACTTCCTGTCACTTTCGGAAAAGGGAAAAATCAGGCGTTGTCACAGCATACCAGGGAATCAGTTCACATCTTTTGATTGCTTTTTTGGGACACGCAGGAGGTTGAAGACTTGGTGGTTGGTTCTTAGAATGGTAGAAACCCTGTGCATGTAAACTGCAGTTGTTGTGGCTTAAAGTCACCCACATTTTGTGGTCGTCTACATTCACTAATTTGTCGTTTCCCTCCATGTTTTGTTATATATACGTTTTCTTTATATTTTGTGTTGACTGTGTCTAAATCGGCTTGGATACATGGTGTGAACTTAAACTGCTGACGTTTTAAGCATAATGGTGGGCTAAAATTGAGTTTAGTTGAACTGAACTCTTTTGAGGATCTATATGTATATGGATAAAATTCCTCTAACCTTATTGCACCTGACAGGCAAAGGGTACTCGGTAAATTTGATTTTAAGCTACTGAAAAGTAACTATCATTCTGAAAGGCGCTTGAAATCATTCTATACTGACTCGTAAGTTTGTTTTGGAAATAGAAATTATCCAAATTCCCGACAAAATGGTATCACCAAATGTACCTATACTTGTAATTACAAGACCTACTGTTCTGTTTCTAAAATCCTTGCGAAATACAAACTGTACTCTCGTTTTCGTCATCTTTCAGTCCTATGTAACTTCCTTTTTCAGAAACTTTGCCGCTTTTAATGTTTAAATATATGCTGAATATTTTTTCTGTTGTTATCATTATTCCTGTTAACACTGTTAACACGCGTAATTCACATTCTTTACGTTATTTTTCCATGTATCATTAATGCTTGTTTTATGCACATGTCAAAGCGGATATTTAAGTAGAGACTGATGACGGCATAAATTCAGGAAAAAAGTGAGAATCGACGATCACAATTATGACTGGCTTCAAACCTTGGGACGAGTAATACTTAAAACCTTCAAACACAAATATTTGCTTTTTGTAAAATGCACCACCAGCTACTAATAAATTATCAATAGTATAAGTCCATTTGCGAATATTATATCTTTGCCCTCTACAACTGAAGCCATTTAACTGTTGCCATCCAGCAATAAAATTCACTCTTGAAATGGAAAACGAATCAGAAATTCCGTTTCTTGATGTTGAACTAACAAGAAAAACTGATAGTAGCCTAAGAAGATCGATCCATAGAAAAGCTACTTGGAATGGTCAACTAACAAGCTTCTATAGCTGGGTACCCATTCAACAAAAGCGGAATTTAATTAAAGCACTTGCCCCCCTCATCCGACGTATCTGTAGTTCTGACGTTCTAGAAACAGAATCAGATATTCTGAGAGAAATCTCCATCCAAAATGGATACCCACCAAGATTCACTGACAAAAATATCAAACAAAAATTTGGAGAAATGAAACTTCACTTGCGCCTAAAAAGAAAATCTACATGAACTTGGATTTCAAGGGAGACTTAGCAAGCGATATTCTCAAGAGAAAGATCACATCATCTCTGAGAAGAACATTCTTTGCAGCAACGCTAAGAATAGTGTTCTCCAGTCGCCCACTGATCTGCAGAAGCCTCAAGGACAAGATCCAGCATCTAACAACTTCTATGTGCATATATCAGTTCACCTGCTGCTGTGGAGCCAGGAACATCGGTCGTTCGATGCGCATCCCGTCCAAGAGGATTCAAGAACACTATCCAGTATGGTTGCGAAAAGGCAACAGTGGTGCAATGAGGAGTGCGATAACTGAACACCTAGTTGACACTGATCGTTCCATCTCAACAAACGCCTCCTTCAAAGTAATCTACAGAGTCAAGAATAACCTAACAAAGGCAATACGGTTTCGTCTTCTTTGTATCGCTGAAGCTCTGGTCATTCACATAGAAAAACCGGAGTTGTGCATACAAAAGAGAATTACTCAACCACTTCTACTGCCATGGTAACAACTTTGTTGATTTTGATGAACTAATTTTGTTTGTTTGCCTGTTCTTTAATTGCTTATAATTCTTGTATTCATTTAGAAATCTTACCTAATTTCGTATTCTCTACTTTGTTCCTATGTGTATCCAGAGTAAAACTCAATAATCCAACTACTCATATTATTACATATCTTCTTTTTAACAACTGTTTATGACAACTCATCACCTTTGTTACTACCCTAATTTCATTAACACCTAATTTTCTTGACTGATTTTGTACTGCGTAACTTCAATTACCAATCTTCACCTGTTTAGTGAAAATAACCATAAGCAATTGTAATTTTGTTTGATAAACTTAATGTACGCATACGTACAAAATAACACATATATTTGCGATTGCACTGCTAAGAAAATCAAATCGCCGAAAAGAGATTCTTCGCTGAACTACGTGTTTTATTTTCATTAATGCCTGGATGGGGATTATTCAGGAATTAATTGTCACCATTAATTTGTCGCAAATGCAAACCATAAGAATTTGTGCAGCCTAATGTTAGAAAAACACTTATTAGTGTGTCTGGACACTAAAAATATCAGTCCTCTCATTCTCCCAACTCTGTATCATTCACTGAAGAACGTGATACGAAATAGCCTAAGATTTCACAAAAAGGGTGCAATATACAATAAGACGGTTTCCTTATGTAGACAGATTGATGCCAACTTATGTGGGCTGTCGCTGATCACACATGCCAACAGTAGCGTGCCAAAAAGTCCAAGCCTGGGTCCGTTAAGAAAAACCAACCCAAAACCTACAAAAGTGAATTGCGCCACGAATTCCCTGCTGATGAATGCAAGTATGACAGTCAAACAACAGTTGAAAATTAATATCATATTAAGATTATCACAACTCACATATTAGTATGTGACTTAACTTCTTTGGAATGAAGAAACTGCTAGGAAAATAGATCAGCACTGTGTTGGCAAGGCGTATCGTAAGGAAGTGTTGTATCTTTGTCTCAAAAGTCTATGGGTTACATTTTGTTGGACTGACGTGAGAAAACACATTCACGGTTAAATTAGGAATAATATGAGGCTGTCAGATTGTGAATTGAGTGACACCTACTGGTAAATGGACTCAGTAGTACTCTATGAATTCAGTTTAATAATAAGTGAAACGAGTATTTCTGAAAGATTTTGTATTCAATATACCGCACCAAGCACAACGCAAAATAGATCTTTGTAGCCTGTTAGCTTATTCACAGGAGTTTTAGTAATTAATAAGTAGATAAACAATGATAATAATAATTATTATTATTACCAATATCCACTTGCTTTATTCTAATAGTAGTGAGAGTGTTCTGTAACGAATTCTGTCCAACCCATTATTTCTCATACTAACAAGTTGAAACTAAGTGAATAAGTGACAATAGCTTCCAAAAGTAAACTAAGAAGTAATCGTTTTTAATACTTTCAGCATAACTCTATTCCTCCTGATCGTCAGTGGTATGGCGATTTCAGTTCAGTTTTGTATATACTACCTTCACGAGTGCAGTATAAACCTCTGTACGCTGGTATATTCTTTGACTTATTTTCAAGTACTTATGGGTCTTCTTTCTCAATGGAATACAACTAGTGCATCGCTTGCTTCTGGTAGTAATATAAATAAGGAATGGAAGTTAGTTGACTGATGGGAACCGATGTTTTTATCAGGTGTTTATTAAAGTCCATAGGACAAATATACATTGTCAACACTTAAACTGAGTGATAGGAAACACGCACGTTTTCCTGCTGCTGTAATACATTTCTGCTTATTAGGAAGAGAGCTTTAGGTATTATACTTGTTGGTGTTTACCGTTCAAACGTGTACGACACTTGGGGAAATTCATGGTATCTCTACATCTGAACTCTGATCAGTCAAAGAATCATTCAGACGAATAATATTGATATCACCACTTAGTAGATGAGAAACTGCACTTTAGACATGTTGACTTTTTCAGTGCAACTGAAGTCAGTCAGTGAATTTAACATCTTCTTACTGATGAAGCAACCTGTATAAAGTTTCTTCTCACACTTTGAAAGTGATCTCAACTGACATCGCACTTATTCTCAAGGCTCATGTGAATCTTCAGTGTGTACTAACTATGCGTCAATCAACTTTTGGCTGTTTTCATTTAATCAGTGTGACAAACTGATTTGTGCCGAGGTTAAATTTTGTCCTTTTAGTTTACTATGTAGTTGAATGTAGGAACTTGGGCTGTTTTCATTTCTCATTGACCTTAGCCATTAAAGTTCTCGTGGTTCAGTAGCTTAGTGAACAAGCTCTGGATTTTAAAACTGCGGCTGACTTTTAGTAGGAGCACCATCATCCACTAGGAAGAATGCACATCCAGTTGATGAATCCCAAATGAGGCGGAAACAGTGCTCTAAATTCAACTGCTAGCCACTGTCAAATCACACTTTAGAGTCTGACGTTCACGGATAGTACGAAGTATACTAATGCAAGATCTAATACCCACAACATCTATAGTATTCGTTCCGCGTAGACCAAAGGCAAAGCAAAACACAAGAATTGATCGTTCAAATTACGAGATATATTTGGGAACCAAATCGGAGTGCGAGATGATTGCTTAGCTGGCTAGGGATCGTGCGCGAACGAACGAACGTGAGACGACGGAGTACCAAATGGCGTGGATGCTTGACCGGAAGCCTTCAGCTAAACAAGTTAACTTAAACAGTGTGGGCCAGAATCCAATGTTCAGTGCTGTGGCCAATAATTTTGGGGCACTATTTACCGCTACAACATCAAATGGTAACATAAAACCTTCAACGCACCATCATCTGCCTATGTTGCTTAATGTACAATCACGTTGAAGAATCCGTCACGAATTACCTGCCGATAGGAGAATAGAACCTGTGCACTGTGATACAGTATAATTCCATTGTGGATAAAGTTTATTTTGATAAAGTCTCAGTGTTATACAGCAATATTTACTGATGACGTTTCGAGCACATTTTATTGCTCATAACCATATCAAATATGAGTAACCTATTGGTTTCATGGACTCATAAATGGCTGCCGATAATACTCCCTTGCGGCTCAGTTTTTTAAGACAGTCTGTCATTAGTTTCTCTACTTTTATATTGAGGTCTTTGGAATTACCATGAGATTAGAATTTGGTTTGATCATTCAGAATACCTTCCATTTTCTCAATGTAATCACTTTTGTCCAATAACACTGCCATCACCTTTATGCAGCCTGCATCTAACTTCTTCTAGCATTTGAAATGATACTGTTTTTAAGAACAAAATGTCCAGCGAAGAGTCTCTTTTCGGCGAATTCATTCACTCAGCTGTAAAATACTGTTTTTTTCAAAGAAAGGACTTTCTCATCGCCAGTAAAAACTGTAACAAATTGAGTGAAACGTTTGTCTTGCTGAGTGACTTCTGCACAATCTTCACTTATTTATTTACGTAGGTTAATGTAGGTTGGAGTAACTGTTTGCAGTTTAACTTCTGATCTATCGATTTAAACAAGCTAAAACCAACAAGTTGATAAAGGAGGCAGCGAAGAAAGGAAACCAGGTGAACATAGAGAAGATAGATGTGACGAAGATACATGACCACCACCGACAACAACAGCAAGCACCAATCACAATCGACGGGAGTGATATAGGGGAACTAATCTCTTTCACTTACCTGACCAGTAAGTCGGTCAGCATCGTCTCAATTACAGGTGAGCATCACAGATGAGAATGTCACGATCATCCAGGATCGGATAAGGAAAGCAAAACAGACGTTTGTTCATCTGAAACTAGCGTGTAGACCTCCAGCACTCAACGCAACGAACAACACCGAGACTCTTGACACTAATGTCACGTCACTGCTTTTGTATGGTTCAGAGACTTGGCGCTCCCGTCACGAAAAGCATTTCCGTCAACGAATGCCTTCTCTGGCTCGACACTTGACATCAAATGGTTGGCTGTTCAGAAAGTATAACCAACAAGGGACTTTGACAGGCATAAAACCAGCTAAGAACCTATTGTTTGACCAGGAAATATGGAGAAGGGACTGCATATGCCTTAGACATATACGAGGTGACCATTGAGTGATATCACGTGGCAGGTTGTTGATTGGTAGCTGAGTGGAAATCGATAGGTTTGGCGTCCCAGGGTGACATGGAGGAGATAGCGTGAAAAAAGATGAAAGTTTGTGATCTGTCTAGTAGCCAGCTGCAAGTGAGTGTGATGGAGGTGTGCTGATGAAGTCCTATGTTCAATTCAGAACTCAAGGAACGAATAATAATGACGATACAAAATAAGGGAGATGAACTCATTATTCTTTCAGAAAAAATTATATACGGCAGCAGTAGTGTGACATTAAGCCTGTACCTCGGTCCGATTAGGAAAACCGACTCAAAACCTATCAAAGTGATTTGTGCCAGAATGCCGCATTTTACCTGCTAGTGAATGTTTGTATGACAGTCAATCAAGCGTCAAAATTTTATGAAATATTAAATTGCAGTAATCTTAATTCGATACTAATATTTGATTTTGAAGTTAGTAGACAAACAAATAAATACGTTTATCTTCTCACAGTGTGTAGGTGGCACAGCGGTAGAATGCTCGCCGGTCAAGCATGTGGTCCGGGGTTCATCCCCGGCCGACGCACTCCTTTACCTCGCTAAGCCAATAATAAGACTAGTAAAGAAACACCACTGCTGCCGAAATTTCAAGCCTCTAGCTTGAAGCCCTATGTTCCACTGGGAAAGTAAGGGAATAAGAAATTTTCTCACCGCATATGCGTAGACGCAATTTAACTCATTGTTCATCGGAAAACGACTGGAAGTGTAAATTGATGAGTTCCATTATTTTTAACCGGAAAACACTAATACCTCTCTCCGAGTGTCTTCTTCTTTATTACACAATGAAGACTTTTCACCTAATTTGGAGCCGCAACGACCCTGTTAGGATAACAGAACTGTATGGATTTCTATTATTCCGTCAAATTTGGAGCGAACAATGTGCTGTTTTATAATTGAATTAGGAAGTAATTTCCGCACTAAGTGCTAACTACAACTTGTATATAGGATCACTTAGGAACAAGAAGCAGTGATGTGCTGTCACAATAATCAAAGTTTAGGCCGATGGGCCCACTATTCGAAGAGGACAGGTTGCTGCCTTCCTATTGTCCTCTCACCAATAGTACTATTTCACAAACAGTTCTTCCGCTTTTTCACAACTGTGTAACCACTATTAACAACTGAAGCCAGAGAAACACTATCCCTAGTTTCTTAGACCCATGTTTCTAACTTCATATCAGAGCTTTCTCTATCCAAACTTTATGCTAAATAGACACGAATCGAGCATCTCAATCTTTGAATTTTTGTCACTGAAACATGCAGTAAGTTTGATTATTCACATAACTCCACCTGATCAACACAACAACTGTTATTAAGTAGATTACTTAACTTTTCGTCGACTTGTCAGTGTAACGATAGCATAAAACTCAATACTTGATTAGCTCCCGGTGGGCAGCCGTCAGTGCCTTGTCCAACTGGGATGAATCAGTAAAAGTAAGGCGAAGCATTAATAGTCATCGACGCCGTTTGGTTATCTCCAAATGAATACACCCTGGATAAAGTCGAAGAATGGCTGTTATCAGAAGTTATCCGTTTTACTGGTAAAAGAAAGACACTCACATACCATTATCTTAGGTGATTTTAATACTCAAAGAGGTACGTTTGGACTAGTCCAAAAAGTATGTTGGATGTATCTATGTAGTCCCATGCCGAGAAGCCCAAGACGGTGATAGTCCTTTACACTTCTGATTCGACTACCACGTTACCGTTACGTTTAAACTATCATTCCACCTCTTTTTTCCTGGATTGAAATACACCTAACTATTTTAATAATATTAAATCGTCCAAACACGTTAGTCAATCTCTTCCTGCTTGGATAGATTCCAATGTCATTATTTCTTCTGACTGCATACTCAATTTCACATGTACTGAACATTATTCAAAACTTTTACCTGCTATTATAGAACTTTGATCACAATCATCGTTTCTTATTAACCTTAACTTCGCCTATTATAGTTATTCACTTCAATTTGACAACGTACTTTTATACTACACATGCTAACATATTCACTTTGAACTTTATTCCAACAGCAGTCAGACTTAAAGATCGTTATACTTTCAGAAAAGTAGACGATGGTTATTTGTCCTAACGATCTACGGTTAGTATACACTATTTTATTACGTAACTAATATTGATATATAACAGCACAGACTGAGGAATTTATTGAAAGAATATTCTTTGTTCACTAATTGTATTAAGCAAGAATGCTGATTACATGTAATCTGACTACTGAACTACAACAATTCAGGAATACTCCTTTTATTTCGGGGATTCAGATGAATAGCAGAGGAGAAATGAACACATTAATGATCTCATAATATTAATATATTTCTTTTATCTTGTATCACAGTATGTTTAAGATCGAGCCCAAACCACTATTTGTCATTAGCAACTAAAACAATTATTCTCAAACAGACCACTAGTGAATATGACTCAAGTTGTAATAGAAACAATTGTGACATTTATCAGAAATTCACGAGCCTTTAGTTTCAATTCACATATTTAGACACGGATGCTAATAATTACATCATGAAAGCATGAGTGATGACCAATGCCAAGAGGAATAGCAGTACGGAGTTCCAAATATGACTATGTGCAAAAATTATTCAATTAAGTAACTGCTTACTGATACACAAATTAGTCTGTTTATTTAAGTCAACTAATAAGTAGGTTCTTGTGACACAAACAGTAGATGATATCCAGAAAGAGGATAAAAGCACAAGCCCGTAGGTACATCAAAAAATAGCATCACTCATACACTTCCATTGCCTGTGGAACCTTCAGTTTTAGTATAAAGCATTCTTGTACACGCTATTTGTTGTAATGTACAAACGGAATCTTCTATATCTGTTGAGTCGTCACTAGTGGAATCTGTTGACTTCTCAGAATCTGAATCTGAATAATCGCTCAATCCTGGTAGTATGTCGAGAGGTCTATTCAAGTGCTTAGATATACCACGATAATTTGATTCATCCGTACACAATTTTGCCAAAGGATCATTTGAAGCTGTGGTGAATGCACAAAAATTGAATTAGAGTAAACACCATAAAATTAGTAAATCACTTTCAATCCATACAAAATTAACTTGAAAATAGTTTAAATATGTGACTGGCAAAAATAGACTAACTATCCAATGAAGATGTGTATCAATGTTTTTAGTACTTGACTTTCGAACAGCGGTTCTCGAGTTCAAAGTTCGCCTCACCTACTTCATCTTCGATAATTAGGCGGTATCATTAATTCCTACACAATTAGTCTGACTTATGACATGAGACATTCAGTTCCCACTCTGTAGTTATGACTGACAACTCCTACCAACGGAATATATTGGTACAACTGTGCTCAGATAGATATCTATTCTCAAACTGCAATTTCGGAAGAAACACTGTTTAATCAGCTTCGTAGTGAACATGGATAGATCATGTAGATATCACTTAGCAATGCAGAAGTTTCGTGAAGAATTATCAGTATTTATCGACTATGTGCTTTAACTACAGACTACCTTGTACATAAGTACATTCTAATAGACATAGGTCCGAACTCGGAAGACTTTTCTTACTTAGTCTAAACAATAAGCAAATATATGTTATGGTTGGAAGTAGACAGAAAGTTAACAGATCAGGAAATGGTTACCCGATTCTAAAGAAGACTGATACTATTTCCTAAATGCAGTATAATCAGTGACAGGTACTGTTATGACACGACGAATTGTTATGCAGAAGATATGTCCTTTAATGGGACACTAAATGACAACGAAATTAATACAAGTTAGCAAATGCTAAACGAGCCCATCGTATCCAATGATAAGATTTTTCCAACAACCAGTTCACTGGGGGTGGAGCGAACCCTGAAATAAGTGCAATGTTTAACGTATTTAACAAACTTACTTCTCATTTTTGAGATAATAGTAGATGAAGTCCAGTTTTGTATCATTACCCTACATTTAACATGAGTAGGTCGCACGATAATTAGAGTCAGATATTCGCCCAAGGTGTTCAGTCCTAAGGACTTTGTCGTCTACGGACTCTATGTAAACAAGAATTGTTTCTAGTAGTAAGTCAACTGCTATGACTTTGAAGTCAACCAGTGAAATCCACCAGCACATCTACGATGAGATTGAATCATAACGATGACACTAAGCATTTGTGACCTAAACGACAGCTCTCCTTAAGACCTTGCACTGCTGAACAAGTTTAAGTAGCCCCCTGGTTAACACAGTATACTTAAGGTGGCTAGATGGAATCCGCAAGAATAACCAGTCGGTAGCTTATTTACAAAAAAAGGGGACTGGATCGCATAATTTAAATAACCTCCATCCAAATTTAATTATTTCCCTACTGACACGGTACTTATTTTGTTTGCAGCTTATGAGGAAGCCGTATGTCATCTAAAACGTAGTATAAACTCAATTTCCCTATACAACACCAAACAATGATGAAAACCAAATAAAATTCTTAGTCACTTACTAGATGTCCTTGTGTTTGCTCGCTTTGACAGTGGGCCAATTATGTCCAAGCTACTACAATAGCCAGAAGTATAAAATTATACAAAATCACTTACGAATTCCGTTTAACAGCACTAGCCATGAGAGCTCGTTGACTTGAACCTCCTTTATTATAAAAAGACTTTGCGCTCAAACCAGATGTAGTAGTATTTGTAGACGAAACATGAACTGGTCGATTTGCCTGAGTGTATACTTTAAGTTAAGAAACTAGCGAAAATAGGATCACAAAGGTTGAAGTATGTGGAAAAATTTAAAATTAAGTTTATAATTAGAATGTAGCAAGCTCAATAAAAAGGATATTTTTGCTTCTTTTACTAATTCGGCGATTTCTTCCTCCTTCTCCAAATCGGCTTTGTACTGTTTAGCAGATAACGTTTGTAGATAATCGACTTCATCCTCATCCAGACGATGAATACGGTTTTTCAGAGCATTAGTTGCTTCATACTCCTCTTGCTTTCTATCCTTTTCAGCCTAAAAGTTTTCAAATTAACTGAATTTCAGTTAGTAAGCCATTGTATACACTATTTTGTTGTATGACGTACAGTTAAGTAATAATATTAATAACAATAATAATTCCTACTTTAGGACGGACACGTTAGATACAAATTACACAGGACAACTGTTCAATTTGTCTCACGCTCATGACTCAGAACTGAAACTAGTAAGGGTGTACTTATTGATTCACAGTGCAATCATATGCATATCCATTGTTGGCGAAATACATAGCTATGAAGCCTTATTATAATTTCCTTTGGTAATCCCGACCGAAAGCTGCTACCTAGGCGTGGTGGTCGGGCTTGAACACTGCAATGATCCAACAAGCTATACTGGCTGAGACTGATGTCGCTTGAGGTCCTACCATGCCAGAAAGGTTGTTTGTATAGCGGTTAGACAAAAAGCAGCTACCCAATCAAATGCTGTGATTCAAACAAAGTCACAAAATATCATGCCGGATCAGTCGGGGCCCGGATTAACAACGATCGCGCTTCCTGCTGCCGTGTCACAGGGCAGAAGTGATAAATGTGCTACTGAGACACACCAAATAAAAAAGAACAAACAAAAACAAGCCGCGTGTGACCGGCCTCAAGCAGTTGTCCCCTGGGTTCTGAGGTCACGCAACCAACTTCCACGGTGTGGTCAGCCGAGAAGTGACAATCGTCCTCACAATCCAAAATGCACGCGAAACCTCTCTAATCCTCACTCATCTTTGTCTTCATCTCTATTATCTTGCCTTCCTTCTACTGATGCAACTCCTCTACGTAATGGCTCTTCACTACCTCTTCACTCTGTGTCCACTAAAAACGACGGAAGCCAAAAAACCACTACCGATAGTCTCCTGAAGCCACGCCGCCAATTTCATATAGGAGCATTTAATGTTAGGACACTTTGCCAAATAGGACAACAAGCATCACTAGGCAAGACTTTGACATCCCGAGCCATTGATGCATGTTGTGTTTCAGAAACACGCATACAAGACCCAAGTGTGGTTATTCACCTAACCCCACCTGGCCAACAGGATGAATCTGCAAAATTCACCTTGAGGGTGTCAGGAGATGCCACAGCTAGCTCACGAGGATTAGCCGGTGTTGGGATAGCTTTGAGTACTAGGACAGAAAAGACATTACTTGACTGGATCCTGGTGGATAGCCGAATGTGTGCTGTCCGTCTGAACGGATCAGTAAAAAGGAGAAAGGACTGCACTACTCATCGATGCCTTTTCGTAATCTCCGCCTACGCCCCCACTGACTGCAGTTCGGATGAAACGAAGGATGAGTTCTACCAAAAGCTGTCTAGTTTGCTGCGAAAGGCTAAACGCTCAGATATAGTCGTTCTAGCTGGTGACTTTAATAATAATAATGATAATTTGCTTTATTCCAGAAACAGTACTAGTGGTACAGTGTGGAATTTTCAGCACATATCTACAATATTTGCATCTAATTTTACAAACATTTCAAAGGAGTATTTAACAAAAAAATAAATCTAAAGACACCAACAGCAAAAAAAAACAGGATAAACACAAAAATAATTATAAATGCGAAAAAATACCAAGAAGTAGAAAGGAAAATAAACATCATATAATAATAACTCAGTATTGGGTAGTGGAAGCTATGATATAATTATGCATGGTGACAGTAAAGCTATAGTCAATCAAGAAGTTATGAAATGATATTTAAGAATGTTTATCGCCAAGGTGGTCAGTCAATTTGGTTGAAACAACTCTAAACAGTCATAAAACAACATATTAGGGTTGTTGTTTTGTTTTTTATCGTTTACAATGCTCAAGTAGGAAAATTGTGTTAATCTGAGAAGGATGTCGGTGGCACCTATGGAGTTCCGTGCCAGCGAACCGACAACGGTGATAATCATGTGTTTATTGTAAGCACTAACTTCAAACACAAGGAGAGACACTGATTGACCTGGCGACCCCCATCATCAAACCAACGCTGGACACAAATAGACCACATAGCAATAAGCTATCGTTGGCGTGGGTCGGTAGAAGATTGTCGCTCCTTCTGGAACACGTGCGTAGATACCGATCACGCACTGGTCCGCGCTCGTGTGTGCTTACGAATGAACGGACGTAGGAAACAGCTAGCGGCAAACCCATCACGTCCCCAGCTCGATCAGGAAACTAAGTCTCTATTTGAGGAAGAGCTAGCTAAACACATATCTGAGTTCGACAGCTGTGCTCACCCTGAAGAAGCCTGGAAGAATATTCAGTCAGCCATAGATACAGCTGTAAAAGCTGTGAATAAGGTAAGTCCAAAGGTGAGTAAAAACTATTGGATTTCGACTGCCTCATCCGAACTGATAGATGCTAGAAGACTTATTCCGGCGAGCTCCGAATTCAATGAGGAGCGAAAGCTGCACCAAAGGAAACTTACGAAAATTCTCCGCAAGGACCATGAACAGTGGTGGGTGACAAAAACGAAAGAGATGGAAAAAGCACCGGTGATAGGCAATACTAGGCAACTCTTTAGACTCATCAGGGAAACGGGTGGGAGAAAGCAAATCATAAGTGAGACTATTTCTGAGAAAAATGGCTCCTTTATTAGCTCTCAGGATAGATGCCTTGAACGCTGGAAAGAACACTTTGAGGAACAATTTAACTTGCCTACAGCCATACTGAGCCTCCCCGCCATCCAGCACACATCCGAATGGGATATAGACACTGGCCTGCCGTCTGTAAGTGAGGTCACAAAAGCTATCTGTAATTTGAAACGAGGCAAAGCGGCAGGACCCGACGGAATTATTCCGGAGGTGTTTAAATATGGGGTGACAAACTAGTATATAGTTTAACTAAGGTACTAGGTAACGTCTGGGAATCAGAGACGGTTCCATCAGACTGGGGTAAGTCACTTATTATACCGATATTCAAGAAGGGAGAAAAGTTCTCATGTGATAATCATAGAGGGATCAGCCTAACGAACATAGTTTCTAAAATCCTAGGCTCAGTAGTCATGCACAGACTAAGTAGAACTCGGGAAGAACAAACGAGGGAAAATCAATCAGGATTTAAGCCAGGTAGAGGGTGCATAGATCATATCTTCACTCTCCGACAGATCCTAGAACATAGACACACTTCGGCGTCCAACAATTGCCATATTTCTCGACTTGAAGGCGGCCTTCGACTCCGTAGATCGAGAGGTACTATGGCAATGTTTGACTGTGAAGGGAGTGCCAAGAAAGTACATTGCACTAATCAAGGCACTCTACTCAAACTCACGTAGCCGTGTAAGGGCTTATGGGGAATTGTCATCTGAATTCATAACAACCAGTGGTGTCCGTCAGGGATGTCCACTTTCCCCATTCCTGTTCAACTTCATCATAGATATGCTAATGGAAGTATCCTTAACTGAACTTAACGACTTAGGAATCGACTTGTTACCAGGGTATAGTCTTATGGACTTAGAATATGCAGATGACATAGTCCTGTTAGGGGAGGATGCTGACAAAGTGCAGAGTCTTCTGAACACCTTGAGCAGCAATCTTCGTATGTTTGGCATGCGATTCGCCCCTGTAAAATATAAGATGCTGCTACAGGACTGGACTACGTTAACTCCTAGCTTAGTGATAGGGAGTGAAGTGATAGAACATGTTGACCACTTCATCTATTTGGGAAGTTGTAGCAGCACCAACGGACTGATTGGCGACGAAATCTCAGCACGGATCCAAAGAGCTCGGGCTGCTTTCGCTAACTTACAGCATCTCTGGCGTAGGCGTGACATCCGGCTATCAACCAAGGGATGTGTGTACTGCTCAACAGTTTGCTCTGTCCTCTATGGCTCTGAAACATGGCCAATACGAGTTGAAGACATGAAAAGGCTGACTGTTTTTGATCATAGATGTCTACGATCTCTTTCTCACGTTAGGTGGTATAATAAGGTAAGTAATGTTGACGTTAGGCATAGAGTGTTGGGAAAAGAGGGAAAATCAATCGAAGAGGCTATAAAGTTACATAGATTGAGATGGTTAGGTCACGTGCTGCGTATGCCTAACCATCGTCTCCCCCGACGGGCACTACTAGCTGATAAAGGTGCAGGTTGGAAAAGAGTAAGTGGTGGCCAAATAAAACACATGGCTTCAATCCATGAAATCCTTGACAGTTAAACTGAGTCAGGTAGGGAGATGGAGACTTCCGGGTTGGGGCCCTCGGGATTCTAAGAATCAACGGCTGGAGACACTAGGTGACATGGCTCAAAATCGTTGTCGATGGCGCAGATGTATTCAGTCTCTTTAACCTTTCATATTCCTTTCTACCATTACTCATTCTGTTTCACTCTTATATTTGTCTAAACTCTACTGATTCTCTTCACTCATTTTCCTGTCTACCTTTGTGTGCTATTTGGAAGGTGGCAACTCGAACTGCTGCACTTCGGTGCCAAGTTCTATGTTGAATCCAGCAGCAGCAGTCTAGTTGCAACAAAACGGCAACAAATAACAAATTTCAGTGAATACAGTAGTAAGTGGCTTTCGTTGTTAAGCTAGTGAATAATGCTTTACCATATAGAACGATAGGGAGATAAGTATCTGAGTCTCAGCGCAAACACCACTACGGTACACTCACATGCAGATACATCCAGATGACGAGTTGCAAACAAGACGGAAAGTGTCTCTCGGTAGTCACCAACATACAAATGCACGTTAACTTGTTTGGAAAGAAGTGATTCAGTTCATGAGGCATAATTGAGAAATTTTAATTAGTATTAAACACAACATCACTGTGAACAATATTGGAGTAAAGGCACTCCTACACGGGCTATATGGTCATCTGTCTATAGGTAGGCAGGAGGTGGGAAAAAGTTGAAAATTTACAATATCTTTTTAACTGACTTAAAACTTTCAGAAATAGAATAGACAACAGCATTTCATACAAGAATAAGTAATGATAAGATCATCTAAGCAAAATATAAAAAGGCATTTAAGGTAATCAACTATGTGCAGCGATAGTGTTGTTTAGCAAAAAACGAAAGTTGACTTGAAACTAGCTGAACACTCACTCATCCATCCTGTATAGTTGTATCAATTTTCACTAGTATTGATTTATTTGTTAGGAATTACAGAGTATTTATCATTTATGTTTGTATAAAATATCAAAAACAAATGTGTGCAAATTGTGGGAACTTCATCACATCGTCGACTGAACATTATTCCCTGCTGCTGACGACGGTGGTGGTCCAGTTATATAAAATAGGCGAGTTAAGGTGCTTACAGTACTGGTCATTTGTTTCATACTGTCTGTCTCTACCATACCTGTATTTGATCGATACTGATAGGCTACTACACGTGCAACAACTGCAAGCAGTGTCATGATATCTGAATGATTCACTCTTTTCATGTCCGATTCAAGAACATTACACAATTCTTGAATAAACCAACTACCCATTGACGAATTACGCCAGGCAAAAAATCCTGCAGAGGAAAATCATATCATAAAGTAAAACAGAAATTACGATGTTTGATGAATGAGTTCAATTACAGTCTCACAAAGAAAAAACACCCACAAAACTTTCAACAGTTGACGTCATCATGCCTGACGATTGGAATTCGACAACCTTAGTATCATTGAGATACTGATAAGTAATCGAATATGTAGACTTTGTTACGAACTGACATCAGTTACGAAACCTTTGAAACCATGCAGTACTGAACATCCGTTTCTTGCTGGTTTGAGACTATTTGGCAGTGCACACCACTGGTAATGAACCCCGGTATCTTAGGGTTACAACGTGGGCCTACCCCGACGGGCATTACTCGCTGATATAGGTGCAGGTTGGAAAAGAGTAAGTGGTGGCCAAATAAAACACATGGCTTCAATCCATGAAATCCTTGACAGTTAAACTGAGTCAGGTAGGGAGATGGAGACTTCCGGGTTGGGGCCCTCGGGACTCTAAGAGTAAATGGCTGGAGACAATAGGTGACATGGCTCAAAATCGTTGCCAGTGGCGCAGATGTATTCAGTCTCTGTAATCTTCAATATTCCTTTCTACTATTACTCATTCTGCTTCACTCTTATATTTGTCAAAACTCTACTGATTCTCTTCACTCATCTGCTATTTGGAACGTGGCAACTCGAACTGCTGTACTTCGGTGCCAAGTTCAACGTTGAATTCAGAGAGACCTTTGGTAATATTTGAACCGCTTGATAGTTTAAGTGTTGGTGAGATTGCCAGAGGAATAACTGCAAAGAATTTACTACTAGTTGGTGCACATGTTTTCCAACTACTCTTATTGGTCAATCGCATAAACTGTGTTACCATTTCTCAAACATTTTCTAACGAGGTAAATCTTGTTTAGTCTTCAACTCTTAGATACCTCAAGAATTTGTCTCTAGTCAAATCAATGAATCTTTCGCTCACTAATTTTTGCATTAGAGTCCAAACAGACTATAGATAAATGCTGTTACTTCACACCTTTTTAAACAGGAGCACTATATTATTAACTCCATCGTTTTATGTGACCTAATTACTCCATGTGCTACGTATACTGACTAACTGTATAATTGTAGTAGAGTGGTTCCGTAACTTCGATACTTAGCTTCAAACTAATACGTTCTAAGTTTAAACGACGAAGTAATGTGATAACTTTGCATACACTAAGTTATTTTCTTTATTTCACTATGATCCCTATACCAGACCTATAAATGAGAATGAAGAAGTGCCAGGAATAGGACTGTTAGGAAATAAAGAGGGGGTGACTAAACAGAACGCGATACAAATCCATTTCATAAGTAGGTGTAATTTGTATACCTCGCGTCCAAATGACAACTAGAATGTATGATAAAAGGCCGAGGGTAATATGATTTATAAGGCCTTCATATTTTTATTTTTCATATCTTCAAATTAATGTACTAAATGTAGCGACCAAACAACCACGCAGTAGCATCACGTCTCATGTCAAAAACGTTATCGTGAAATGAAACCACCATTAAATAAGTAATCTTAACGATATACCTAGACGTTTAAATGAAGATTTGTTAATAAGGTCGTAACAGACAACTGTAATGAAGTAAAACTTACAAGAAATGAAGGGCTAATGGTTCCATACTATGTATCGGCGGACATGGGAAGGAGTAAGACAGAAGTAGAGCTCATAATGCGGGTCTTTAGTGTCTGAAATTCTCCTAAATAACAACTGCTGACTCACTATGGTATTTCAGTAAGAACAGTTACCTGGAACAGATTTTTTGGACACAATACCTGGAAGCCGAGTGAATAGGCTACTCTAGTTGTCTCACGAATGTCCAACATTACGAAAATTTAATATGTAACACGAGTAAGTAATAGGCCGATATGTCAAATGGCAGCTATTGGAAACAATAGTTAGCAACAGAATGTATCACCAGTATATTGGTAAAATAGAAACGAATGATAACTGACTACATAATGCAAGAACGTTAAAAATAAACATCTTGCCTTATGTATGTCAGAACCAAGTTCACTTTTAACAGTTTGAAAAAATTTAGGTATTGGGTATATTATATTCATCATAAAAGTTTTCTGTATTTCGCAATGAATGGAAAACAAAACGATATAAATATCTTGCCTCTTATAATAATCAACAATCTACTTTTCATAACACCCAAGATTATTGGGCCGTTGACTTAGAATATGCAGATGATATAGTCTTGCCTCCTAGGTGAATACGCTGACAAAAGGCAGTCTTCTTAACACCTTGAGCTGAGCAGCAATCTTCGAATGTTTGGCACGCAATTCTTTCACGTCAAATGCAAGATGATGCCACAGGACTGCACTACATCGACTACTCCTAGCTTAAAGATAGGGAATGAAGTGGTGACTGAGCGTGTTGACCACTTCACTGATATGGGGAGTTGCATCAGCCAGTGTCAACGGGTTGACCGCTGACGAAATCTCAGCACGGATACAGAGGGCTCGTTTTGCATTTACTCGCCAACTTACACCATCTCTGATGTAAACGTGATACCCGACTGGCTATCGATCAAAGGGCGTGTGTACTACTCAGTCGTTTGCTCTGTCCTCCTTTATGGCTGTGAGTGAGACATGGTCATTGGAAGTGGAAGACATGAAAAGCCTGACCAGCTGTCTTTGATCATAGGTGTCTGCGTCCTATGTCCCCTGTTAAGTGGTATAATAAGGTGAGCAATATTCAGGTTAGGCGAAGAGTGCAAGGTAAGGAGGGGAAATCAATTGACGAGGCTGTGAAATTACACCGATTGAGATGATTAGGACATGTGTTACGCACGCCTAGCCATCGTCTTCTTCGGCGGGCGATGTTAACTGACATAGGATGGATCAGGTTGGAAAAGAGCTAATGGTGGTCAAACCAAAACATGGCCTCACCAGTCAATGAAACCAACAACAGTTAAAGTCCGTCATGCAGGGAGATGTAGACTTCCTGGTTGGGTTCCTCGGGATGGTAAAAACCAAATGCTGGAAACAATTAGTGATATGACTCAAAATCATTCTCAATGGCACAGATGCATTCGTTGTTTATAATATGCAATAAAATTATATTGTTCTTCCATGTTACTCTTCTTTTTCCCTGATATCTCTGTTTATTACTTCTCTTTACTCTCTTCTCTTACTTCATGTGCTACATGGAGGTTGGAGATTCGAACTGCTGCACATCGGTGCAAAGTTGTACGTTGAAACCAGTTAGTCAATCAATCAACCTCTGAAATGAAAGTATAAGTAATATATTCTTAAAGTATTTCACCGTCAATTAAGTGTTCGAAAAGAAATTTCGAAAAAAAACGTGTAACCAAGCAGAATTGACTAGAGGATTACATGATCACTTCAATACAGCACAAATTAGCCAGAAAACTCGAGATAAAATTTGATTTTTAATTTCAATGAACAATCCTAGATTATGGATCATTACTACGACTTATGACTACTAAATACACTTTCTAACGAAAAAATGATGTTGAACTCAACTCTGATAACATGCAGGTGACACAATCAAATGTTTGCATGACATCAGTCTCTAATGCAATACCTACATAGAATTTGGCCATACTTTGGTCTCTACAGATATATATACTTGCGTCTGAAAGGACACAAAAAGCCAACGTCTAAAAAACCTTCATGTATGAAGCTTCTTGATGAAATGTGAAGTCTGAGCACAAGTAATATTTATCCTAATATGAAAGCAATACTCATCCTATGGAAACCTCTCACTATATCCAGCTTGCTGTGAAAGGATAAATGATAACCCCTAGCCAAAGGTTAGTAAGAGTCAGTTCTCACTTAAACCTGGAATGCTTTTGTACGATGCTTCCAGGATGTTGAAAAACTAAGGAACGCCTTGCTCTAACAGACAATTCCAAAGAGAAGTTATATGCAATAAATCGAAGGCGGCAATGATGGTCTACAATAAGTGTAGTAGGGTTCTGGTAACTGGTGAGAGATAAACACATTTACGACCAGAATGAAACCCAACTTTTACTTCGCAAATGAATTCGTCATGCATTTTACAAATCCTGTAAGCTACGACAGAAGCTAGTAATTCAGACGTAACTAATAACAGAAATATCCCGGTGATAGTCGTGTGCACCAAGTAGATTGATACAATAATGAACCCACTCCATACTGATGGGACACTCACTTTTCGTAAATTTACAAGCAAAGCAATCACTTTTGTGATTGCTCTCACAATCATTTTTTTTAATGTCTGAGAAGCGTGCCTTGTGATTTTTGAGTACTGCGTCCCTTTCGGAACTGTGAATGGTTAGATGGGTTGGTACTAACCGAACACTACTATACAGAATATTGGCTATAGGTTGTGAACCAGCTAAACTAGTTTTATAAATGACCGGTCCAGTATTTTAGGTGTCCTATAAAGTTGTTAGTCGGTGTACCATCTGCCTCAAATACCATTTCGCAAATATCATCCCTCAAACAAAAAATGAAGTTATACGTTAGTGGAAAACTCAACTAATCTAAACACTCACTCAAACTGGTGCACTAATGAAACATCTACTGCTTTGATCCACTAGCGTTTTACTCTTATTTTCGTAAATAAACTAATTTCTTTTACTCTCATTCTCTTTGAGCTGTTTAGTACCTTTACTTCTGTTAGACACTTGTCATTTGAGATTTCAGTTTGTCAGCACCTTTGTGAATATCAAGTTGGTCTCCAGTGCGATATGTTATACATAGCTAATCTGAAACCACGTTGCACTCAAATATATCACAAAAGCCTGCTAATTGGTGAGAATTGGACAACAGGCACACCTGATCAAAACCCTGGAAAACCTCTCTGCTGGTGCACACTGTATTTCAGGGATCTGTATAAAACATACCAAGATAATTCATTTGAATACAACCATCTGAAGGCCCGAGCAGTATTTCATGTGCGCATCATTGTCCAACTTATCTGTTGTTGGTGTCACATCAAGTGCTAAAGACAAAAGTGCAGGTGGCTTGAGTAAGCTGCCACATCTCCCGACTTTCGCCGGTTGCTTTTTATTTTGGCATAACCTTGCAGCCTAAACAACTGTAAATAGAAATTAAGTCCAGTAATTCGAGTTCAGAAAACAAAGCATCCAGTCTTGCTGATGCCAATGCGGCGCCAAACACTAGAGCTGATTCTACTTTCAACTAGATCACCATTAACACCTGTTCACATGTATGTAGGCAGTTGCTATGTTGGCCCGACCTCTGTTAATGTATTGGAACGCTTTGGGTTGATTTCATGAATTTATGAAGCATAGCTGTTCAAGATGTTGTTGTGTATGCCCCAAATAAATCACGGACTTTCTAGAGTTATTTTACTTCTACACTACCAGAAGAATTACGAATTAATGAATGATATGAAAAACACAATATGAGGACTGTAACGCACAATAAACCTTATGTGACTTCTTGAAACTAATCATGAACAAGTGTGCCGGGCAATGTTTTGATCTCTAAATACGAAGTGGAAAGTGTCTGCATGCATAAACACTTTGCTTAAACGTCCAGATTAATAGACATACACACAGATTTATTTGCCTAGGGTACGTGGTCAAAATAAATTTAGAAAAGGTATTACAAAAACGTCTAGTTGCGTTCGTAATTATATTACGTTTCACACTGAGGGCTTTTGTAATACTTGATCAAGCAGATAGACTCGCTAGGGTCCGTTGCTGAAAAATATTTGAAATTCCGAATTTTTGATTATGAAATAAACAATATCCTTCTCGAAGAAATAGCTGTACAACAGCCACAGATGACAGACAGTGTATCTTAACTGCATATTTCGCAGGACATTCTAATCACTGAAATTAATTCTGACGAATAATGAAGGTGGGCATGGCTTCACAATCGGCTGTACAACAGACTGAATCTATAAGTGTGGAAACTCCAAATCCGTACGTCACAGATAAACGCATTTTATTTTGCACCAGGTACATACATGAGAATGTGAGGTAATAATGCATGGTAATAGCGACCCAGTAGGAGAATACACCGGGATATACAGCGTGTTCTGTCCAGACGTTCTCGTGTTTACGAGAACATTCCCCTATAGGGGAGCCAACATAGGAGGCAGCCTAAGAACTATCCCCTAGTCTTATACGGGTGTGTTCAGAAGAGATAAAAACCGTTTCCCGATCTACCACAACCCTTATTATTAGTCTAAAAAGCTATCACAAAGGAAAGACACAATAATAATAATAATCAAAAACGTTAAAATATGATTAACAAATGGTGGAAATACCTGCAGTCTTTCATATAGAGACCTAGCATCGTATGGAGCTTCGACTATACCTTCATCCTCCTGAATCTTTTTTCGGGCTTCAACGTCAACCTCAGATATAAACTTCGGCATTGCAACTGAACGTTATGTGGAACAGTGTGTGTGGAGAGTAAGATTAAAAGTGGCGCTGGTGTGTGTTCGGAAGACTGACTGTGATTGGACAATATTTTCGGAGACATTATTCATCTTTGTTTGACTCGCGAAGTATCTTGTCATTTTCGCATTGTGATGTGTTTTGTAGATTCTGCTACTGCTGCTCCCCCAACAGTTGATATTTACCAAGGATACTATTAATAATCCACCGCCACTACTTTAAAATATATATTTGCTCACTTCTAGGCTGTAAAGTGGAGGTTCTTAGTCTCTGGTTAGCACTTGCGTAGTTCCTCCCGCCATTTGACTGTGTAAGCATCGGTTGATTCCAAAAGAAATGATGCTGGGACTGATTATATATGGTTTTTAGTATGTGACATGTTAGGACAGTATCGCTGCAGTGAATGTAGTTGATTTCTTCGACTTTTATTCATCCGGTGGGGTCGAGGGAAGAAAATAATAGGTATGATTAGGGTTGATTATGTGGACAAAGGGAAAGAAAGCAGATTGCTAATGAAACTGGATGTATGCATATCTACAATAATATAAGGTAATTAGTAGATGCAGTAGTCATAAAAGGGAGACAAAGGAGAATGGGAAGTAATAAAAGGATGATTTCAAAGGTATATCTACTAGTAGTGTGTGAGTGTCAAGGAGATAGGTCATTTGGATTCAGTCACTGTGTCTCTGTATAATTTTCCAGCCTCAGCTCAAGACTTTCCACGAACACACCCTCTGCTGGTAGAGAACTCCGAGTCTTTGCTCTCTGGTGCGCTATCAACCTTGGATTACTGTGAGAGAACCCACATGTATCTAATGACACAATACCTTTGTTTGGGTGTTTCTGGTGACTTTTAATCACACAAGCCACCCATAAGTCGACAGTAGCTAATTGTGAAAAGGCGTCATTTGTTCAGTCGCTCGTCATTTAGTTGATATAGGACACCCATCACCCCTTCTTCTCCCAACTCTGGACTTTTTCCAAAAGGTTACTATCTCTTCTGAGTAATGCGGGGAGCAGCGGCATCTTGACTTGGTCTAACGCACGTTTCGTACAATCCTACAAAAGCTCGGGAATGAACACACCTGAATGTCTATGTGTTAAGTGTTTAACCACATATGCGACCTGCGGATGCGTAGCTGCACTACTTTGCTTTTTTCAGTTTGAAAGTCATGTATAGCGGTTGACACCTGTTAACTGTGATGTTATAATATACTACACAATTTTGCTCTAAGTTGGCGGATATCTTATACTGATGATACAGTTGCCAGTGTTCTGCTGATACGCCAGCAGTAAGAATGGAGTGGTGTGATGTTAATTAACAACGGCAATTATCATGGGTTCTCTGTATGATAATGTTGACGGATGGTGAGCATGATGGACTTATTAAACAGCATATCATCGACTGACTATTTAAAGTAGCTGTGAAGGGGAACTAGTACGATATGTTGCCACATTTGTTTGCATTCGTTTCCTGCTTGCCGAACATTTAGCAAGAAGATTTGATGATTACTTGTTGTTAATTTGAAATCTGATTTTCAGATAAAGAATGCTCAGAGGAAAACGTTGGCTTACAAACTGGCCAATGAAAAGGATGTGGGCTTACAAGCTCTTCACTGCGAAATGTTAAGAGTTCTCACAAGCAACTAAAGTATCCTTTAGTTGCGATTCAGAAGTTCGAACTCCCCATTCGGAAATGTAGTGTACCTTAATTGATGCAATGTACTTTTTCCCACACTCTCTTCATCGTTAGATATTGCTACAACACCTCTAGATCAATGGAAACCGATTCCGTCTTCAGGTTGGGAATTATGCCAAGTGTTGGACTCTGGAAAGTGTTCGTGCATTCCAGAATTTGCCAGGTAGTGAGGTTATGTTAAGTGCCCATCATCTTGGTTTAGAGCCTCCCTGATTTCTCCAGGTCTACTCTTTCCCTGTACCGCTTGGTCTACAAGTGATTATTGAGTCTGGGACTGCTGATACTATATTAGTCAAGTTTATCCCCTTATGATTATACTAGGAGGACTTGTCTGTCTTTATATAAACTGAGATAATCAACCGTTTCTACCTGTCCAACGAGGCTAACTTTTATTCCCAGACATTATCTAATGTCTCAGGTAACCCAGGAAACACTCCATCACCACTATCCTTAAACAATTCTGTGTTGGCTCCCTCCCCCCTCCATCTGCTTTATTCTGTTTCTGATTAAACGGTCTTCATAAACTCTGATGCATTTTGAAGACCAATTGTAGGCAATGATAGGCAATTACAACTACATCAGAAGCAGACGGGCGAATGTGAGTGTAATAGCAGTCAGGTCAGAGGATAACAATCACAAAATTACCTGAAATACTGAACTAAGTGTCAAAGTTATCAGTAGGTTGCACCGGAGGGATTTTCAGACCATTTAATAATAATAATTCGCTTTATTCCAAAACATTCCGCCGTGATTGCTTCCACATTTTACTGAAGTCAGTGGTGAAGACGTCTGCATTTCTGGTCTTTCTGTGAGTGGCAATCGTGAGATTGCAGCCAAAGTAGAGTGAATGGCATGGTTTGGTATTAGACTACACTATGAAGAGCCCCTATGACTTTGACATTTACTATCCTGAACCACACAGGCCTTTTTCAGTCATGTGATTCCGTAAGAAACTTCCGTTTGCTTTATCAATATATTCTCGTACTTTTGCCGACCTGCTTACCTTAGGCTAACATATGGAGGGCCCACTACTCAAGTTTAGGGTGAATGGATATCTTGTATATAGTTAATGTGGCTTTCCAAGTTTCGAATTTGAGCAGGAGGCAACTAGTATATCTCTTCCAGTGGCCCACGGTTTCTATGCACGAGGAGAGGGGAGAAACTGTGAGTCTTTTCAAACCAGATCTAAAGAACTTGTGATATGACTGTGTTAACCACCTGGATAATTTCGCCTCTTCTTGGTGTAATTGTTGAAGGGATTTCAGGAATCACAATTAAGAGAACGACTAGTGTAGTTTAGATTTGCCTATAGAGCTCAAACTTGTTACTGCAGTTTGTGATAGTAGCTTCCCCAGCTGATGCTTCCTAGGAAAAGCTGGGTCGTTATGGGGAACAAAAATTAAGTGCTGATACAGACTAGTTAGCCTATTGTTATTAATACGGACAACAGAATACTTAATTGTAATTGTGTTCCTATGATTGACACTTAATTCTAACTATCAGTCTTCGACACAGTATCTGGCGTAATGTGTTACAACTTTTGTTTGAACCTAATCTATGCATCATACCCAGCTGCTTATCACAACTGATTCATAAATGTTCTAGTGTCATACTATCAAGTTTTAAAATTTTCGATTTATTATCATAACATGGAAATGCTCTGAAGTCGGTAGTTTCTCAAAAAATTCCATCACAAACTTTGTTTTTCTCACCCATAGGTCAGCGAGTGACCTACGTCCGTTTGGTCCCTGTTTTGTTTGGTGCTGGCAGAACTTAGCAGATGGCTCCAATTAGTAGGTCGCACGAGATTGAAATAAGAAGACGTGAAGTTCAAGATCTAAGGATTCACTGTGCTCATGAGAGACAAAGATTCAGCCATACTGTTATAGACTTAATCAATTACTGCCAAGAAAACCTACTCTCAGATCCTCTTGTTCACCGTGTTAAGGACAATCCTTTCAAAGAGAAGAAGTGGGCGTGTAAGCTCTTTTAAAACACTCGAAACGACCTATATTACTTCTAAATGTTCGTATAAGTGATTTATTTATTGGTTGCAATGTTTTTTAATTTTTGGAAGCCTAATATTTCAGATTTTTGTAATTTGAATGGTTGTGGGTTCTCATTATTGTCTTCATCCGATGCTAATAACATCACTGTATCACTAGCTGTTTGTTCTCCACCATCCTTACATGATTTCACGGTTTCCTCTTAACTGTGCTATGAAACATAATATTATTCCTCACTGACCTTTTGTCATGAAAAATGCTTAATACGTTCACTGGTTCGGTAACCTTATTATTGTGGTGTTTTTAATATAGGATGTTATGTTGATTAAAGCATGACTAGTGGTGAAAGACTGCCCAACAAATTGAAGTTCATAAGAGATAAGATTTTATTTTGATAAATCACACACTTATACAGTAATATTAACTGATGACGTTCCGAGCACAAACTATTGCTCATAATCGTATCAAGTCACTCACAACTTTCCACTTCATTTATATACATAAGTGAAATTGATTAGACATTTGAATAAAATTAATACTGTGCAATTAACTGCTTCTTTCGATAGGCTAATTAAGTTCGCTTATGTTTGAATAATGGCAGCATACGTTATCATCGACGTCTTGGCTATTGGGAGTGTTTTGGTTAGTCGCAAAAGCTAGTTATCAGTAGCATCTTCATTTCGACTAACTGACTAATTAGTATAGACTTCCACACAGATACGTACCAATTTAATTTTCTACACTTTTAAAAAGCACATTTAAAGCAAATGCAGTGGTATCACGACAGACAAAAATGCGTATCTGAAAGTTTAGCTTATGGGTGGGTGTCAAAGGTAATTAAAATTACAATGATAGAGACTGAATAAATCCACCAATGTAAGTGAACTCGAGCCATCTCACGAAGAGTCTGCTACAATTTTGGAGACTCCAACCGTTAAACTTCCCTACCTGTCTCAAGTTGATTTCATGGGCTGATGCATTTTTGATCTATCACCAATGCATTTTAAGGACTTGTATAAATTGGGTGGACTAATAGTTGCTTGTAAATTTAAATCAGACTTCTTAAGAATAAAAATATAGTTTCGATACGATTCCATTTCATATCAGCGTGCACTTACAAAGCAGTGGGATTAATATTTAAGGACCACAAGCTTATTTTTGATGCGTTACAGGTTGAGTTCCTGTAATTAGTCTTACGTTCGGGATTCTTTATAAGGACGCCAGTGGGGGTTTCTACGGAAGGACCGAAGTAGATATCGACTGCGGGTATTATGTATCATTTATTTGGGCAAGAGAAAGGGTTAGTGGTATTACCTGTCTAAGTGCGCTGTCGTTTGCAGCGTGATGCTGGAGTGCGATAGTTGTGTCAACTTGCTTTTGAAACGGTAATATAAGGTATACAGGCAACATGGTCCCTTCAATAAGAGGTACTGTCAAAATCCAGAGTCTTGTGCATGCATTTGGCGCGCTGAGCAGGTGGTAAGACCAGTGCGTCCCAGTCTTAAATTAAGGGTAGTTATATATTCTAGCGTTTCAGTCAGTTCACACACTGCATTAGCACTAATAGACGGGTCACTGACGATGTAGAAGCATAGATTCGAAAGGTCTGTGTTTTGGTCTGCATTATCTATAGCATCAGTAAGATGTCAGACCTCTAGTCAACGGATGAGTGTACTGTACTGTATTTCACCATGTCCTACTCAACGATTTAAACATACTCGCTGACGGTGTAAGATATCTTCGATCTGCGACTATTTGTTCTGTGTTTTTGAATTATTGCTAGGTGGAGAGGGGGATGAAAATTAGATAAAAGGCACTGAATAAAATGTGTGGAGTATGCGTTGTACAGTCCTAGTCACTTATTGCGATGCGTGGTATTAAATTGTAATAAAAGTCAGTGTGATTTGGAATACGCTTCTAACCGACGAAGATATGTTTTTAGTGTTGTGTAATCCAGACTGGCTGATTATTTAGCAAGACAGCATGTGATACTGGTTGATATTAGTAGTTGTAAACCACTCGTGTCAAGCAATGGCTAGATCAAAATGATGCATACATCAGGTCGCCGTTCCGCACGTTTGGAGATTTCTAAAAGAGACGGTGGTGAGTTTTCACTTTACGCTGTGTATTTTGTCAGTAATGAATGTATTGCATGTCCTATTTAAAACTCGGTATGGATTGATCACTGATACGTCTCAAAATCGATTTAGTAGCATATATGTATGTACAGTAGCTAGATGAGACTAGAATCTACAGCTAAGAAGAAACTGTTTCGCTCAGAAGTCGTATAGTAGTTATAGTAGTAGTGAAATAATCTGTTATTAAGTAGATTACTTAACTTTTCGTCGACTTGTCAGTGTAACGATAGCATAAAACTCAATACTTGATTAGCTCCCGGTGGGCAGCCGTCAGTGCCTTGTCCAACTGGGATGAATCAGTAAAAGTAAGGCGAAGCATTAATAGTCATCGACGCCGTTTGGTTATCTCCAAATGAATACACCCTGGATAAAGTCGAAGAATGGCTGTTATCAGAAGTTATCCGTTTTACTGGTAAAAGAAAGACACTCACATACCATTATCTTAGGTGATTTTAATACTCAAAGAGGTACGTTTGGACTAGTCCAAAAAGTATGTTGGATGTATCTATGTAGTCCCATGCCGAGAAGCCCAAGACGGTGATAGTCCTTTACACTTCTGATTCGACTACCACGTTACCGTTACGTTTAAACTATCATTCCACCTCTTTTTTCCTGGATTGAAATACACCTAACTATTTTAATAATATTAAATCGTCCAAACACGTTAGTCAATCTCTTCCTGCTTGGATAGATTCCAATGTCATTATTTCTTCTGACTGCATACTCAATTTCACATGTACTGAACATTATTCAAAACTTTTACCTGCTATTATAGAACTTTGATCACAATCATCGTTTCTTATTAACCTTAACTCCGCCTATTATAGTTATTCACTTCAATTTGACAACGTACTTTTATACTACACATGCTAACATATTCACTTTGAACTTTATTCCAACAGCAGTCAGACTTAAAGATCGTTATACTTTCAGAAAAGCAGACGATGGTTATATGTCCTAACGATCTACGGTTAGTATACACTATTTTATTACGTAACTAATATTGATATATAACAGCAGAGACTGAGGAATTTATTGAAAGAATATTCTTTGTTCACTAATTGTATTAAGCAAGAATGCTGATTACATGTAATCTGACTACTGAACTACCACAATTCAGGAATACTCCTTTTATTTCGGGGATTCAGATGAATAGCAGAGGAGAAATGAACACATTAATGATCTCATAATATTAATATATTTCTTTTATCTTGTATCACAGTATGTTTAAGATCGAGCCCAAACCACTATTTGTCATTAGCAACTAAAACAATTATTCTCAAACAGACCACTAGTGAATATGACTCAAGTTGTAATAGAAACAATTGTGACATTTATCAGAAATTCACGAGCCTTTAGTTTCAATTCACATATTTAGACACGGATGCTAATAATTACATCATGAAAGCATGAGTGATGACCAATGCCAAGAGGAATAGCAGTACGGAGTTCCAAATATGACTATGTGCAAAAATTATTCAATTAAGTAACTGCTTACTGATACACAAATTAGTCTGTTTATTTAAGTCAACTAATAAGTAGGTTCTTGTGACACAAACAGTAGATGATATCCAGAAAGAGGATAAAAGCACAAGCCCGTAGGTACATCAAAAAATAGCATCACTCATACACTTCCATTGCCTGTGGAACCTTCAGTTTTAGTATAAAGCATTCTTGTACACGCTATTTGTTGTAATGTACAAACGGAATCTTCTATATCTGTTGAGTCGTCACTAGTGGAATCTGTTGACTTCTCAGAATCTGAATCTGAATAATCGCTCAATCCTGGTAGTATGTCGAGAGGTCTATTCAAGTGCTTAGATATACCACGATAATTTGATTCATCCGTACACAATTTTGCCAAAGGATCATTTGAAGCTGTGGTGAATGCACAAAAATTGAATTAGAGTAAACACCATAAAATTAGTAAATCACTTTCAATCCATACAAAATTAACTTGAAAATAGTTTAAATATGTGACTGGCAAAAATAGACTAACTATCCAATGAAGATGTGTATCAATGTTTTTAGTACTTGACTTTCGAACAGCGGTTCTCGAGTTCAAAGTTCGCCTCACCTACTTCATCTTCGATAATTAGGCGGTATCATTAATTCCTACACAATTAGTCTGACTTATGACATGAGACATTCAGTTCCCACTCTGTAGTTATGACTGACAACTCCTACCAACGGAATATATTGGTACAACTGTGCTCAGATAGATATCTATTCTCAAACTGCAATTTCGGAAGAAACACTGTTTAATCAGCTTCGTAGTGAACATGGATAGATCATGTAGATATCACTTAGCAATGCAGAAGTTTCGTGAAGAATTATCAGTATTTATCGACTATGTGCTTTAACTACAGACTACCTTGTACATAAGTACATTCTAATAGACATAGGTCCGAACTCGGAAGACTTTTCTTACTTAGTCTAAACAATAAGCAAATATATGTTATGGTTGGAAGTAGACAGAAAGTTAACAGATCAGGAAATGGTTACCCGATTCTAAAGAAGACTGATACTATTTCCTAAATGCAGTATAATCAGTGACAGGTACTGTTATGACACGACGAATTGTTATGCAGAAGATATGTCCTTTAATGGGACACTAAATGACAACGAAATTAATACAAGTTAGCAAATGCTAAACGAGCCCATCGTATCCAATGATAAGATTTTTCCAACAACCAGTTCACTGGGGGTGGAGCGAACCCTGAAATAAGTGCAATGTTTAACGTATTTAACAAACTTACTTCTCATTTTTGAGATAATAGTAGATGAAGTCCAGTTTTGTATCATTACCCTACATTTAACATGAGTAGGTCGCACGATAATTAGAGTCAGATATTCGCCCAAGGTGTTCAGTCCTAAGGACTTTGTCGTCTACGGACTCTATGTAAACAAGAATTGTTTCTAGTAGTAAGTCAACTGCTATGACTTTGAAGTCAACCAGTGAAATCCACCAGCACATCTACGATGAGATTGAATCATAACGATGACACTAAGCATTTGTGACCTAAACGACAGCTCTCCTTAAGACCTTGCACTGCTGAACAAGTTTAAGTAGCCCCCTGGTTAACACAGTATACTTAAGGTGGCTAGATGGAATCCGCAAGAATAACCAGTCGGTAGCTTATTTACAAAAAAAGGGGACTGGATCGCATAATTTAAATAACCTCCATCCAAATTTAATTATTTCCCTACTGACACGGTACTTATTTTGTTTGCAGCTTATGAGGAAGCCGTATGTCATCTAAAACGTAGTATAAACTCAATTTCCCTATACAACACCAAACAATGATGAAAACCAAATAAAATTCTTAGTCACTTACTAGATGTCCTTGTGTTTGCTCGCTTTGACAGTGGGCCAATTATGTCCAAGCTACTACAATAGCCAGAAGTATAAAATTATACAAAATCACTTACGAATTCCGTTTAACAGCACTAGCCATGAGAGCTCGTTGACTTGAACCTCCTTTATTATAAAAAGACTTTGCGCTCAAACCAGATGTAGTAGTATTTGTAGACGAAACATGAACTGGTCGATTTGCCTGAGTGTATACTTTAAGTTAAGAAACTAGCGAAAATAGGATCACAAAGGTTGAAGTATGTGGAAAAATTTAAAATTAAGTTTATAATTAGAATGTAGCAAGCTCAAGTCAATCAGTCTGTGATTTTGGTATCATTTTGCTTAACTGTACTTGACTGTGATACTATTATTGTTGTTGTCGCTTGTTACCCTTCTTTTTGTGAATTATTTTCCTGTGCTGGTTTTGTTCTGATTGTTTTATTCCTGGTTTTAAGGGGAGCAACCCACAAGGTCTCTTCTCTCTAAACTATATTTTAATGTTACAATCCTCTTCTCAGGTGTGAGGCTAGCAACCCCACCCTGTAAACAAAGCTGCTTTCGCCAAAAGAAAAAGTTTGTGTGGGGACATGGAATGTCCGCACCATGTACGAGATTGGCAAAGCTGCCCAGATCGCAAACGAAATGAAAAGATACGGAATTCAAGTACTGGGGATATGTGAAAGCAGGTGGAACGGGAATGGACTCACCAAATTGTCAACGGGTGAGTCAATGATCTACTCCGGTCACCCAGAGGATAACCACATGCACATCGAGGGCGTAGCTATCATGATGCCACCAACGGTAACGAAGGCCCTGCTGCAATAGCAGGCGATCTCGCTCAGGATTATAACCACAAGATTCAACTCCAAAGGAAGGAAAGTGACAGTTATACAATGCTATGCACCGACAAACAACGCAGACCTCGAAAGGAAAGAAGAATTCTACAGACAACTACAGGCAACAATGGACAATACTCCAGCTGGTCACATTAAAATACTAATGGGAGACATGAACGCCAAACTGGGGCCAGACAACACAGGAAGTAAACTCATTATGGGTAAAGCAGCTCTCGGAGAAATGAATGAAAACGGAGAACTCTTCACCGACTTCTGCGCCTTCAATGAACTAGTGATTGGTGGCAGCGTATACAAACACAAGGATATCCACAAGGCTACATGGGTGTCACCAGATGGGCGAACCAAAAACCAAATTGACTTTATCTCAATCTCAAGGAAGTGGAGACGCAGCCTACTGGACACAAAAGTAAGAAGAGGAGCAGACGTTGGCTCAGACCACTACCTCATACAAGGGACAATCCAAATCAAATTAAAAGCTTTCAGAGTAAGAGGAGCTGCAAATAGACCACAAGCCAAGTTCAACACTCAAAAACTGAAGGACCAGGACACAAAAGACATCTTCACTGCAAGCATAAAGGACAAAGCCGAGACACAAGCCAACACTAGCGAAGAGGTCAGCGTCGAAAAGCACTGGAACAACTTGAAAACAGTGTGGAGTCAAACCTGCATGGAAGTTCTAGGCAGAAAGAAGTGACAGGACAAACAGTGGCTCACTACGGACACTTGGAGACTGATAGGAGAGAGAGGGATAGTGAAACAAAATATTCTCCAGTGCACCGACGAGCAACAAAAACAGGATTTGAATGCAAACTACAAGACACTGAACAAAAGAGTAAAGAAGAGTGCCAGAGAAGACAAAAGAAAGCATTATGAACCATGGCAAGTGAAGCAGAACAAGCTGCAGTGCAGGCAAAGGAGACCTCGCAACACTCCACCAAACAACTAGGTACCTATCGGGTAAAAGTTTGACACAGATTCAACCAATGAAGGATGACAATTGAAAGTCACTCACCAAAGAAGTGGAGCAAAGGAAACACTGGGCTGAACA
Source organism: Trichobilharzia szidati (assembly GCA_944472155.2). Classification (NCBI taxonomy): domain Eukaryota; kingdom Metazoa; phylum Platyhelminthes; class Trematoda; order Strigeidida; family Schistosomatidae; genus Trichobilharzia; species Trichobilharzia szidati. Next base: position 84,303,359 of record OX235279.1, on the reverse strand, counting down.
CTTCAAAAGACTCCTAAATCGACCACCACCTACAACGCGCCCAACAATACCAACGACGGAGACAGAGCTACCAGTGAACACCAAACCCCCCGACGAAATCAGCAGCCCTGAAGGCAATCAAGATGCTGAAAGCTGGAAAAGCAGCAGGACCAGATGGAATCCCAGCAGAAGCATTGAAAATGGACCCAGAGATAACAGCAGGCTTGATGACTCCACTACTGGAGAAGGTGTGGAAAGAAGGCAAAGTACCTGAGGATTGGAAGAAAGGATACTTATTCAAACTACCAAAGAAAGAAGACTTAAGTCAATGCAAGAACTGGCGTGGAATTATGCTCCTGTCTATCCCAAGCAAAATACTAAGCCGAATCATCCTGGAGAGGACCAAACAAGCCCTGGATGAAAACTTCGACCGGAACAGGCTGGATTCAGGAGAAACAAGTCATGCATTGATCAGATCGCCACATTACGGATCATCATTGAACAAAGCTTGGAATGGCAGTCACCTCTCTATTTCAACTTCATCTACTTTGAAAAGGCCTTCAACAGTGTCGATCGAGAGGTGCTTTGGCAAATACTTCGCTTCTTCGGGGTGCCACCGACAATAGTACATCTCTGAGGAAACCATCAAGTGACATCACTAGATAAGCCCTCGAGTGGAACTTGAAAGGGAGGCGGCAACTTGGTCGTCCAAGGGTGACTTGGAGGAGATCATGTGAAGAGGAGATGAAAACGTGTGGGCAGACTTGGAGCCAGGTGAAGACTCTAGCAGAAAACCGAACGCAGTGGAGACGCACGGCTGAAGCCCTAAGTTCCTCTGGGAATTAAGGGAAACAATAATAATAATAAACTTATCAAAAGGATATTTTTGCTTCTTTTACTAATTCGGCGATTTCTTCCTCCTTCTCCAAATCGGCTTTGTACTGTTTAGCAGATAACGTTTGTAGATAATCGACTTCATCCTCATCCAGACGATGAATACGGTTTTTCAGAGCATTAGTTGCTTCATACTCCTCTTGCTTTCTATCCTTTTCAGCCTAAAAGTTTTCAAATTAACTGAATTTCAGTTAGTAAGCCATTGTATACACTATTTTGTTGTATGACGTACAGTTAAGTAATAATATTAATAACAATAATAATTCCTACTTTAGGACGGACACGTTAGATACAAATTACACAGGACAACTGTTCAATTTGTCTCACGCTCATGACTCAGAACTGAAACTAGTAAGGGTGTACTTATTGATTCACAGTGCAATCATATGCATATCCATTGTTGGCGAAATACATAGCTATGAAGCCTTATTATAATTTCCTTTGGTAATATTTGAACCGCTTGATAGTTTAAGTGTTGGTGAGATTGCCAGAGGAATAACTGCAAAGAATTTACTACTAGTTGGTGCACGTGTTTTCCAACTACTCTTATTGGTCAATCGCATAAACTGTGTTACCATTTCTCAAACATTTTCTAACGAGGTAAATCTTGTTTAGTCTTCAACTCTTAGATACCTCAAGAATTTGTCTCTAGTCAAATCAATGAATCTTTCGCTCACTAATTTTTGCATTAGAGTCCAAACAGACTATAGATAAATGCTGTTACTTCACACCTTTTTAAACAGGAGCACTATATTATTAACTCCATCGTTTTATGTGACCTAATTACTCCATGTGCTACGTATACTGACTAACTGTATAATTGTAGTAGAGTGGTTCCGTAACTTCGATACTTAGCTTCAAACTAATACGTTCTAAGTTTAAACGACGAAGTAATGTGATAACTTTGCATACACTAAGTTATTTTCTTTATTTCACTATGATCCCTATACCAGACCTATAAATGAGAATGAAGAAGTGCCAGGAATAGGACTGTTAGGAAATAAAGAGGGGGTGACTAAACAGAACGCGATACAAATCCATTTCATAAGTAGGTGTAATTTGTATACCTCGCGTCCAAATGACAACTAGAATGTATGATAAAAGGCCGAGGGTAATATGATTTATAAGGCCTTCATATTTTTATTTTTCATATCTTCAAATTAATGTACTAAATGTAGCGACCAAACAACCACGCAGTAGCATCACGTCTCATGTCAAAAACGTTATCGTGAAATGAAACCACCATTAAATAAGTAATCTTAACGATATACCTAGACGTTTAAATGAAGATTTGTTAATAAGGTCGTAACAGACAACTGTAATGAAGTAAAACTTACAAGAAATGAAGGGCTAATGGTTCCATACTATGTATCGGCGGACATGGGAAGGAGTAAGACAGAAGTAGAGCTCATAATGCGGGTCTTTAGTGTCTGAAATTCTCCTAAATAACAACTGCTGACTCACTATGGTATTTCAGTAAGAACAGTTACCTGGAACAGATTTTTTGGACACAATACCTGGAAGCCGAGTGAATAGGCTACTCTAGTTGTCTCACGAATGTCCAACATTACGAAAATTTAATATGTAACACGAGTAAGTAATAGGCCGATATGTCAAATGGCAGCTATTGGAAACAATAGTTAGCAACAGAATGTATCACCAGTATACTGGTAAAATAGAAACAAAGGAGAACTGACTACATAATGCACGAACGTTAAAGATAAATATCTTGCCATTATGTATGCAGCTTCTTGATGAAATATGAAGTCTGAGCACAAGTAATATTTATCCTAATATGAAAGCAATACTCATCCTATGGAAACCTCTCACTATATCCAGTTTGCTGTGAAAGGATAAATGATAACCCCTAGCCAAAGGTTAGTAAGAGTCAGTTCTCACTTAAACCTGGAATGCTTTTGTACGATGCTTCCAGGATGTTGAAAAACTAAGGAACGCCTTGCTCTAACAGACAATTCCAAAGAGAAGTTATATGCAATAAATCGAAGGCGGCAATGATGGTCTACAATAAGTGTAGTAGGGTTCTGGTAACTGGTGAGAGATAAACACATTTACGACCAGAATGAAACCCAACTTTTACTTCGCAAATGAATTCGTCATGCATTTTACAAATCCTGTAAGCTACGACAGAAGCTAGTAATTCAGACGTAACTAATAACAGAAATATCCCGGTGATAGTCGTGTGCACCAAGTAGATTGATACAATAATGAACCCACTCCATACTGATGGGACACTCACTTTTCGTAAATTTACAAGCAAAGCAATCACTTTTGTGATTGCTCTCACAATCATTTTTTTTAATGTCTGAGAAGCGTGCCTTGTGATTTTTGAGTACTGCGTCCCTTTCGGAACTGTGAATGGTTAGATGGGTTGGTACTAACCGAACACTACTATACAGAATATTGGCTATAGGTTGTGAACCAGCTAAACTAGTTTTATAAATGACCGGTCCAGTATTTTAGGTGTCCTATAAAGTTGTTAGTCGGTGTACCATCTGCCTCAAATACCATTTCGCAAATATCATCCCTCAAACAAAAAATGAAGTTATACGTTAGTGGAAAACTCAACTAATCTAAACACTCACTCAAACTGGTGCACTAATGAAACATCTACTGCTTTGATCCACTAGCGTTTTACTCTTATTTTCGTAAATAAACTAATTTCTTTTACTCTCATTCTCTTTGAGCTGTTTAGTACCTTTACTTCTGTTAGACACTTGTCATTTGAGATTTCAGTTTGTCAGCACCTTTGTGAATATCAAGTTGGTCTCCAGTGCGATATGTTATACATAGCTAATCTGAAACCACGTTGCACTCAAATATATCACAAAAGCCTGCTAATTGGTGAGAATTGGACAACAGGCACACCTGATCAAAACCCTGGAAAACCTCTCTGCTGGTGCACACTGTATTTCAGGGATCTGTATAAAACATACCAAGATAATTCATTTGAATACAACCATCTGAAGGCCCGAGCAGTATTTCATGTGCGCATCATTGTCCAACTTATCTGTTGTTGGTGTCACATCAAGTGCTAAAGACAAAAGTGCAGGTGGCTTGAGTAAGCTGCCACATCTCCCGACTTTCGCCGGTTGCTTTTTATTTTGGCATAACCTTGCAGCCTAAACAACTGTAAATAGAAATTAAGTCCAGTAATTCGAGTTCAGAAAACAAAGCATCCAGTCTTGCTGATGCCAATGCGGCGCCAAACACTAGAGCTGATTCTACTTTCAACTAGATCACCATTAACACCTGTTCACATGTATGTAGGCAGTTGCTATGTTGGCCCGACCTCTGTTAATGTATTGGAACGCTTTGGGTTGATTTCATGAATTTATGAAGCATAGCTGTTCAAGATGTTGTTGTGTATGCCCCAAATAAATCACGGACTTTCTAGAGTTATTTTACTTCTACACTACCAGAAGAATTACGAATTAATGAATGATATGAAAAACACAATATGAGGACTGTAACGCACAATAAACCTTATGTGACTTCTTGAAACTAATCATGAACAAGTGTGCCGGGCAATGTTTTGATCTCTAAATACGAAGTGGAAAGTGTCTGCATGCATAAACACTTTGCTTAAACGTCCAGATTAATAGACATACACACAGATTTATTTGCCTAGGGTACGTGGTCAAAATAAATTTAGAAAAGGTATTACAAAAACGTCTAGTTGCGTTCGTAATTATATTACGTTTCACACTGAGGGCTTTTGTAATACTTGATCAAGCAGATAGACTCGCTAGGGTCCGTTGCTGAAAAATATTTGAAATTCCGAATTTTTGATTATGAAATAAACAATATCCTTCTCGAAGAAATAGCTGTACAACAGCCACAGATGACAGACAGTGTATCTTAACTGCATATTTCGCAGGACATTCTAATCACTGAAATTAATTCTGACGAATAATGAAGGTGGGCATGGCTTCACAATCGGCTGTACAACAGACTGAATCTATAAGTGTGGAAACTCCAAATCCGTACGTCACAGATAAACGCATTTTATTTTGCACCAGGTACATACATGAGAATGTGAGGTAATAATGCATGGTAATAGCGACCCAGTAGGAGAATACACCGGGATATACAGCGTGTTCTGTCCAGACGTTCTCGTGTTTACGAGAACATTCCCCTATAGGGGAGCCAACATAGGAGGCAGCCTAAGAACTATCCCCTAGTCTTATACGGGTGTGTTCAGAAGAGATAAAAACCGTTTCCCGATCCACCACAACCCTTATTATTAGTCTAAAAAGCTATCACAAAGGAAAGACACAATAATAATAATAATCAAAAACGTTAAAATATGATTAACAAATGGTGGAAATACCTGCAGTCTTTCATATAGAGACCTAGCATCGTATGGAGCTTCGACTATACCTTCATCCTCCTGAATCTTTTTTCGGGCTTCAACGTCAACCTCAGATATAAACTTCGGCATTGCAACTGAACGTTATGTGGAACAGTGTGTGTGGAGAGTAAGATTAAAAGTGGCGCTGGTGTGTGTTCGGAAGACTGACTGTGATTGGACAATATTTTCGGAGACATTATTCATCTTTGTTTGACTCGCGAAGTATCTTGTCATTTTCGCATTGTGATGTGTTTTGTAGATTCTGCTACTGCTGCTCCCCCAACAGTTGATATTTACCAAGGATACTATTAATAATCCACCGCCACTACTTTAAAATATATATTTGCTCACTTCTAGGCTGTAAAGTGGAGGTTCTTAGTCTCTGGTTAGCACTTGCGTAGTTCCTCCCGCCATTTGACTGTGTAAGCATCGGTTGATTCCAAAAGAAATGATGCTGGGACTGATTATATATGGTTTTTAGTATGTGACATGTTAGGACAGTATCGCTGCAGTGAATGTAGTTGATTTCTTCGACTTTTATTCATCCGGTGGGGTCGAGGGAAGAAAATAATAGGTATGATTAGGGTTGATTATGTGGACAAAGGGAAAGAAAGCAGATTGCTAATGAAACTGGATGTATGCATATCTACAATAATATAAGGTAATTAGTAGATGCAGTAGTCATAAAAGGGAGACAAAGGAGAATGGGAAGTAATAAAAGGATGATTTCAAAGGTATATCTACTAGTAGTGTGTGAGTGTCAAGGAGATAGGTCATTTGGATTCAGTCACTGTGTCTCTGTATAATTTTCCAGCCTCAGCTCAAGACTTTCCACGAACACACCCTCTGCTGGTAGAGAACTCCGAGTCTTTGCTCTCTGGTGCGCTATCAACCTTGGATTACTGTGAGAGAACCCACATGTATCTAATGACACAATACCTTTGTTTGGGTGTTTCTGGTGACTTTTAATCACACAAGCCACCCATAAGTCGACAGTAGCTAATTGTGAAAAGGCGTCATTTGTTCAGTCGCTCGTCATTTAGTTGATATAGGACACCCATCACCCCTTCTTCTCCCAACTCTGGACTTTTTCCAAAAGGTTACTATCTCTTCTGAGTAATGCGGGGAGCAGCGGCATCTTGACTTGGTCTAACGCACGTTTCGTACAATCCTACAAAAGCTCGGGAATGAACACACCTGAATGTCTATGTGTTAAGTGTTTAACCACATATGCGACCTGCGGATGCGTAGCTGCACTACTTTGCTTTTTTCAGTTTGAAAGTCATGTATAGCGGTTGACACCTGTTAACTGTGATGTTATAATATACTACACAATTTTGCTCTAAGTTGGCGGATATCTTATACTGATGATACAGTTGCCAGTGTTCTGCTGATACGCCAGCAGTAAGAATGGAGTGGTGTGATGTTAATTAACAACGGCAATTATCATGGGTTCTCTGTATGATAATGTTGACGGATGGTGAGCATGATGGACTTATTAAACAGCATATCATCGACTGACTATTTAAAGTAGCTGTGAAGGGGAACTAGTACGATATGTTGCCACATTTGTTTGCATTCGTTTCCTGCTTGCCGAACATTTAGCAAGAAGATTTGATGATTACTTGTTGTTAATTTGAAATCTGATTTTCAGATAAAGAATGCTCAGAGGAAAACGTTGGCTTACAAACTGGCCAATGAAAAGGATGTGGGCTTACAAGCTCTTCACTGCGAAATGTTAAGAGTTCTCACAAGCAACTAAAGTATCCTTTAGTTGCGATTCAGAAGTTCGAACTCCCCATTCGGAAATGTAGTGTACCTTAATTGATGCAATGTACTTTTTCCCACACTCTCTTCATCGTTAGATATTGCTACAACACCTCTAGATCAATGGAAACCGATTCCGTCTTCAGGTTGGGAATTATGCCAAGTGTTGGACTCTGGAAAGTGTTCGTGCATTCCAGAATTTGCCAGGTAGTGAGGTTATGTTAAGTGCCCATCATCTTGGTTTAGAGCCTCCCTGATTTCTCCAGGTCTACTCTTTCCCTGTACCGCTTGGTCTACAAGTGATTATTGAGTCTGGGACTGCTGATACTATATTAGTCAAGTTTATCCCCTTATGATTATACTAGGAGGACTTGTCTGTCTTTATATAAACTGAGATAATCAACCGTTTCTACCTGTCCAACGAGGCTAACTTTTATTCCCAGACATTATCTAATGTCTCAGGTAACCCAGGAAACACTCCATCACCACTATCCTTAAACAATTCTGTGTTGGCTCCCTCCCCCCTCCATCTGCTTTATTCTGTTTCTGATTAAACGGTCTTCATAAACTCTGATGCATTTTGAAGACCAATTGTAGGCAATGATAGGCAATTACAACTACATCAGAAGCAGACGGGCGAATGTGAGTGTAATAGCAGTCAGGTCAGAGGATAACAATCACAAAATTACCTGAAATACTGAACTAAGTGTCAAAGTTATCAGTAGGTTGCACCGGAGGGATTTTCAGACCATTTAATAATAATAATTCGCTTTATTCCAAAACATTCCGCCGTGATTGCTTCCACATTTTACTGAAGTCAGTGGTGAAGACGTCTGCATTTCTGGTCTTTCTGTGAGTGGCAATCGTGAGATTGCAGCCAAAGTAGAGTGAATGGCATGGTTTGGTATTAGACTACACTATGAAGAGCCCCTATGACTTTGACATTTACTATCCTGAACCACACAGGCCTTTTTCAGTCATGTGATTCCGTAAGAAACTTCCGTTTGCTTTATCAATATATTCTCGTACTTTTGCCGACCTGCTTACCTTAGGCTAACATATGGAGGGCCCACTACTCAAGTTTAGGGTGAATGGATATCTTGTATATAGTTAATGTGGCTTTCCAAGTTTCGAATTTGAGCAGGAGGCAACTAGTATATCTCTTCCAGTGGCCCACGGTTTCTATGCACGAGGAGAGGGGAGAAACTGTGAGTCTTTTCAAACCAGATCTAAAGAACTTGTGATATGACTGTGTTAACCACCTGGATAATTTCGCCTCTTCTTGGTGTAATTGTTGAAGGGATTTCAGGAATCACAATTAAGAGAACGACTAGTGTAGTTTAGATTTGCCTATAGAGCTCAAACTTGTTACTGCAGTTTGTGATAGTAGCTTCCCCAGCTGATGCTTCCTAGGAAAAGCTGGGTCGTTATGGGGAACAAAAATTAAGTGCTGATACAGACTAGTTAGCCTATTGTTATTAATACGGACAACAGAATACTTAATTGTAATTGTGTTCCTATGATTGACACTTAATTCTAACTATCAGTCTTCGACACAGTATCTGGCGTAATGTGTTACAACTTTTGTTTGAACCTAATCTATGCATCATACCCAGCTGCTTATCACAACTGATTCATAAATGTTCTAGTGTCATACTATCAAGTTTTAAAATTTTCGATTTATTATCATAACATGGAAATGCTCTGAAGTCGGTAGTTTCTCAAAAAATTCCATCACAAACTTTGTTTTTCTCACCCATAGGTCAGCGAGTGACCTACGTCCGTTTGGTCCCTGTTTTGTTTGGTGCTGGCAGGACTTAGCAGATGGCTCCAATTAGTAGGTCGCACGAGATTGAAATAAGAAGACGTGAAGTTCAAGATCTAAGGATTCACTGTGCTCATGAGAGACAAAGATTCAGCCATACTGTTATAGACTTAATCAATTACTGCCAAGAAAACCTACTCTCAGATCCTCTTGTTCACCGTGTTAAGGACAATCCTTTCAAAGAGAAGAAGTGGGCGTGTAAGCTCTTTTAAAACACTCGAAACGACCTATATTACTTCTAAATGTTCGTATAAGTGATTTATTTATTGGTTGCAATGTTTTTTAATTTTTGGAAGCCTAATATTTCAGATTTTTGTAATTTGAATGGTTGTGGGTTCTCATTATTGTCTTCATCCGATGCTAATAACATCACTGTATCACTAGCTGTTTGTTCTCCACCATCCTTACATGATTTCACGGTTTCCTCTTAACTGTGCTATGAAACATAATATTATTCCTCACTGACCTTTTGTCATGAAAAATGCTTAATACGTTCACTGGTTCGGTAACCTTATTATTGTGGTGTTTTTAATATAGGATGTTATGTTGATTAAAGCATGACTAGTGGTGAAAGACTGCCCAACAAATTGAAGTTCATAAGAGATAAGATTTTATTTTGATAAATCACACACTTATACAGTAATATTAACTGATGACGTTCCGAGCACAAACTATTGCTCATAATCGTATCAAGTCACTCACAACTTTCCACTTCATTTATATACATAAGTGAAATTGATTAGACATTTGAATAAAATTAATACTGTGCAATTAACTGCTTCTTTCGATAGGCTAATTAAGTTCGCTTATGTTTGAATAATGGCAGCATACGTTATCATCGACGTCTTGGCTATTGGGAGTGTTTTGGTTAGTCGCAAAAGCTAGTTATCAGTAGCATCTTCATTTCGACTAACTGACTAATTAGTATAGACTTCCACACAGATACGTACCAATTTAATTTTCTACACTTTTAAAAAGCACATTTAAAGCAAATGCAGTGGTATCACGACAGACAAAAATGCGTATCTGAAAGTTTAGCTTATGGGTGGGTGTCAAAGGTAATTAAAATTACAATGATAGAGACTGAATAAATCCACCAATGTAAGTGAACTCGAGCCATCTCACGAAGAGTCTGCTACAATTTTGGAGACTCCAACCGTTAAACTTCCCTACCTGTCTCAAGTTGATTTCATGGGCTGATGCATTTTTGATCTATCACCAATGCATTTTAAGGACTTGTATAAATTGGGTGGACTAATAGTTGCTTGTAAATTTAAATCAGACTTCTTAAGAATAAAAATATAGTTTCGATACGATTCCATTTCATATCAGCGTGCACTTACAAAGCAGTGGGATTAATATTTAAGGACCACAAGCTTATTTTTGATGCGTTACAGGTTGAGTTCCTGTAATTAGTCTTACGTTCGGGATTCTTTATAAGGACGCCAGTGGGGGTTTCTACGGAAGGACCGAAGTAGATATCGACTGCGGGTATTATGTATCATTTATTTGGGCAAGAGAAAGGGTTAGTGGTATTACCTGTCTAAGTGCGCTGTCGTTTGCAGCGTGATGCTGGAGTGCGATAGTTGTGTCAACTTGCTTTTGAAACGGTAATATAAGGTATACAGGCAACATGGTCCCTTCAATAAGAGGTACTGTCAAAATCCAGAGTCTTGTGCATGCATTTGGCGCGCTGAGCAGGTGGTAAGACCAGTGCGTCCCAGTCTTAAATTAAGGGTAGTTATATATTCTAGCGTTTCAGTCAGTTCACACACTGCATTAGCACTAATAGACGGGTCACTGACGATGTAGAAGCATAGATTCGAAAGGTCTGTGTTTTGGTCTGCATTATCTATAGCATCAGTAAGATGTCAGACCTCTAGTCAACGGATGAGTGTACTGTACTGTATTTCACCATGTCCTACTCAACGATTTAAACATACTCGCTGACGGTGTAAGATATCTTCGATCTGCGACTATTTGTTCTGTGTTTTTGAATTATTGCTAGGTGGAGAGGGGGATGAAAATTAGATAAAAGGCACTGAATAAAATGTGTGGAGTATGCGTTGTACAGTCCTAGTCACTTATTGCGATGCGTGGTATTAAATTGTAATAAAAGTCAGTGTGATTTGGAATACGCTTCTAACCGACGAAGATATGTTTTTAGTGTTGTGTAATCCAGACTGGCTGATTATTTAGCAAGACAGCATGTGATACTGGTTGATATTAGTAGTTGTAAACCACTCGTGTCAAGCAATGGCTAGATCAAAATGATGCATACATCAGGTCGCCGTTCCGCACGTTTGGAGATTTCTAAAAGAGACGGTGGTGAGTTTTCACTTTACGCTGTGTATTTTGTCAGTAATGAATGTATTGCATGTCCTATTTAAAACTCGGTATGGATTGATCACTGATACGTCTCAAAATCGATTTAGTAGCATATATGTATGTACAGTAGCTAGATGAGACTAGAATCTACAGCTAAGAAGAAACTGTTTCGCTCAGAAGTCGTATAGTAGTTATAGTAGTAGTGAAATAATCTGAAGTTGTAGGTAGTTCTTTACCTAGGTAATTCATATGTTGGAGGTAGATATCCAAATATGTTATATGCGGCCATAAGTAATGAGATCATGGTGCTAAATGATTGATAAACTTTATATTTGACGAGATGTATTCAGGTGGATTTGATAATAAAGTCTCACTTTAATTCCAACTAACTTCAAGTAGCAAGACGATTACCTCATCGAATCTTTAATTATTAAGCGTTCTTAAACCTGATGTGTATTCGTCTTTTGGAAAGCTGATTTTCTCTGTGGACGCACAGAAGGTAGTCTGTGTATGATTACGACATCTACCGGGAAAGAAGCCTAATAAAGGGAGTTCATTCAATCAGGTGACCGTACGACATCAAATTTTGTCGTTCAATACTAGGTATTTTGATCGACTGTGTAGTATGGTAACTGAACTAGATGACTTGACACTCGACGTATTAATTAAATAATTATATTCAAAGTATTATAGAATAATTGTTACTTTTAGAATATGTACATTAGTAAATCTTTTTAAAATGTGATTATTTGGCGTATGGTTATCGTCAGTTAATCAACAATTAGATTGGAAAGATTGTGAAATCAGTTATATCCTTCACATTGACAAACGAAGTATTAAACTAGGTAATAAGAAGACAAATGAAAATCTTTTTGTGATTTGTACAAATCAGTAGCTCATGGATAATGTGAATAAAGTTATGACTATTCAGCAGTTATTTTTGAAGAGGTTCCTGTAGGACAGATAACAGTTTGTAGCATAAATATTCATAATTGGTGCTACTGTCGGCAAAACCAATAACAGTTGGAGCGACAGCACTTCTAGAAGTGGTAGTGGCATGTGTTTTACTATTATCACTAGTAGTAATAAAATAATCACTAACAAAAATGCTCCCTTAAACGACACTTTTATGGTATTGTTTGTAGGTAAAAGAATTTGAACGCATTACCGGTTGTTTCATGGTGGAATTCTCTCGAATACTGTGTTGTCTGTCTAGCTGTACATAGCTTCTTGAACGGTTTACGTTGCATTGTTGATTTTGGTCCATTTGTCTGCATGGTTTACTTCTTGACCGAGTGTCATATTCTTTACTCAGGGTTTCAATTAAATCACCCAGTGAGTTCGGTACATAAGTATTCATGCTTACCTGGAGAGAAATACAAAGTTGTTAACATAATGATAAGTATGACACCTAGTTTGTAATTAATGTGAAGTATGCTAATTCTGCAAATGAAATGATACAGATTATTTGTTGAAGACGAATGATGTTGACCACTTACTGTAATTGTAGGGTAGTCCTGTTCAGATTAAGAAAATCACCTTCAGTGAAGCATTTTTGTTAGCACCGCAAGTTTAAGTAGTATCTACTAGTTATCATCAGAGATAGGTAAGTAGCAAACTATCCAATGGTGTCATGGTCAAAAATTAATAGTGCGTTCTTAATTCCGCACTTATAATGACGTTTTATGGTGTGATTTCTGTGCGGAGAAGTATTTATTTGCTGCAAAAAATCATATCGGTGGGAATATCTAATAAAATTCTTTTGTGTCATGGGTTAGACAGTTGTGTCCAGTACATTCTTATACATGGAAAAGTAATCGGTCAGAGTTCAATGAATGGGCATTTTCTCTTTTTGTCAGACTCCTGTTAAAATACTTCGAATAGTCTTTATATATTCTCTGTAACCGGGGCTCCACTGATAGTGTAGTTCGATTATCCATTACCATTTGACCTACGAGAGTAGGATGACCTGGTGGTAACTTTGACATTCCAGCTTAACATACATGTCCAGCCGTACCTAACTGGACTGGATAATAACAATTCACCTATTTCGCTTCGCTTTACACCTCACTTAGCAGTTAGGTAACAGCGGGTCTAATTCCTAGTCAAGTGTGCAAACTTGTGAGATGTTTTTGAGTTACACGCCTCGAGTACAAAAATAAGGATTTCAACAAAGAAAACTTACCTTACAAAATATCAACAGACCAATAGTAGCTTTCAAACGCTGATGAAACACCATATGATTGAATCCTATAATATCGTCTGTTTTCTTCTGAAGCATTTTCTTGGGGTGATGAAGTAACTGAAGCTGAAAGTGTTGAAAGCCTGTGAGTGTTTTATTCAATGGACTATTTGCACATATCGTGCATGAAGCAATTGTGTTTTCATCAATATTTTTGACAGAATTACTCTCATCGTCATACATTTTCCTGCACATTTTCTCGCTTAGTTGAATAGAAATAGATTCGGGTAAATGAATACGGGAGAATGTGACTTTACGCGTGGACATTGAGTCAAGCATTAATTCGGAATTACTTCGCGGCATTGAACTAAAACTAGAGCACATATATATCCTCTCCTTATCATTCAATGGAGATAGTAGTGCGTATGAGGATCTTGATAGAATTTTCGAGTTTCCTAGGCTATACTGGTTATGATTAGTGGCAGTTCTTGTAAGAAAAGAATTGTTTGGATAAAGGCGATACCGTATTGCATCATGTTCCATAGGAACTTTCCAAAAGCGACTTGTTACATCCGTAGAAAGATGTGAAAACTTGAACAATGGTGCTTTTATTTCCGCCTGAAATTTCAAAGCAACAGTCAACGTTAACAATGTTTGTACAGTATAAGAAGGAATTCTACCAGAAATTTCAGATCCAAAAGATTGAGATTATCATCATTCACTATTTAGTATGTGAGTTAACTTCTTTTGCCCTATTCAAGTAGGTGGTTACCTGGGGTTCTAGTGAGAAGTCGTGACTAGTAGGGTGCAGCAGCTCGGGTGTGAGCACAAATACTCGCCGAAGACATTGGCTAGGGGTCGCGCCATGTCGTGAATTGGCAGAAGTTAGAATTCATGGGCCATTGGATCGATGGTATACGAGCTCGCCTTGTAACTAGAAGGTCCTGGGTTCGAATCCCGGTGGGTGCATACTGATGAAGAGTCTCAAAGTAGAACGAAATAGCTGTCCAGTACTCCCAGGTTTTCCATTGGTTCTCTAACTAATGTCAGCTCATGATGAAAATCCTGTATCCAATCAAATCCCTTCTAACCAACACTTGAAGATCAGTACTGTGTTGGCAAGCCGTATCGTAAGGAAGTGTTGTATCTTTTTCTCAAAAGTCTATGGGTTACATTTTGTTGGACTGACGTGAGAAAACATTCACGGTTAAATTAGGAATAATATGAGGCTGTCAGATTGTGAATTGAGTGACACCTACTGGTAAATGGACTCAGTAGTACTCTATGAATTCAGTTTAATAATAAGTGAAACGAGTATTTCTGAAAGATTTTGCATTCAATATACGAGTTGGTCACGGATTGATATCAGTTAGACAACCATTGAAAACCAGGGAGCACTGGACACCTGCTGTTTCATCCTAGTTTGGGAATCATTAGCATTACGCACCCACTGGGATTAGAACCCAGGAGCTTCCGGTTACCAGGCAAGCTCGTATACCATTCAGCCACTGGGGCCCGATTCAATGGCTCATGAATTCTAACTTCTACCAATCGGTGATTTAGCGCGACCCCAACCATTGTCGTTGGTGGGACATCCATCCACACACGTGACATCTAATTGGACCTCACTGGTCACGACTTCTCACTAGAACTTTTGTATTGTATTTTTGTATTTCCCAATGAATGACAAACAAAAAGATATTGTTTTTACTGACGTTTCGGTATTTAATGCTAATAGCTTTATCAAGGTATTATTAAACCGGAATTTACAAAATCTCAGGATAAATATAACAAAGAGTTGAGGGGTGAGAAAATAGACTTAGGTCAAGTTAAAAGGACATAATTAAAGTTAAAATAACAATGAATATCACTAAATCAAATAACAAAGGTAATAGTACATCTGTTATGGTATCAAAACAAAGGTTACTAACTTGATCATCGTTCGTTAGTCTGGGGTCATTTTTCGTTGTCAAGTTGGTCAATTGGTAAAGATAACAAAACCAAGTGTAGATTGTTGGGTTTGATCAGTGTTTAAAATTACAAAGACAGTGTTTGTTTACATAGTGAACTTGCATATCATATTCGTGTTGATTTTGTCACTTCATGGGAAGGGACTTTATCAAAATAAATTTTATCGACAACGAAATTTGAAAATTCCCATTCAGTCATAGAAAAGAAAAGGCGTTCAGCAAAGAGTTACTCTTTTCGGCGATATCATTCTCAAGCTGTACAAACCGCAAATTTATAGTAATTTTTCTTGGCAACAAAAGGAATATTTCCAAAGATGTGTTAATGCAATTGTTAATTTTTGACAACAAATTACGTAATTTAGAAGGCGTTAATCGGTTAGAAACTGAAATAAAGTTACAAAAGTAGGTTGGGTGACGTAATCTAATTGCTAGGGTTCAATGAAAAATGAATGAGAGTCAAGTTAATAGTCTGAGTAGAATTCACTTGAAAATGAATGAGAGTTAAGTTGACAAGCTGAGTAGAATTCACTTAAAAGTAAACGAAAATGGAGTTAGTAACAGTCGTCATGAGGGTAGAGATTTAATAGAGGGTGGGGGTAGAAAATAATGCAATTAAGAAACAGACAAACAAAGAAGAAAGAGGTAAGACAAAATTACGTATTGGGTGTTGAAATAGATCAGAACCATTGTAGATTTAGTGACTGAACAAACTTCTTTTGTATGCAGAGTTCAGGATTCAATATGTGAATTGCCATTGGTTCTGCAGTTTGAAGAAGTTTAATTCGTACTCTTTTGGCAAGACCCCCACGTATTGTGTAGATAACTGAGAAGTTGTTTTGTGGGTTTGCTTGGTGTCCGGATTCGATCAAGTGTTCTAGGATAGAGCTGTGGCGGGGGGATCTTCTTTCTCCTTTATAAAACCATGAAGGTAAGTGTTCGCTGATTCGTTTGGATAGCAAACGCTGGGTACGGCCAACATACCTCGCTCCACATGAGCAGGTGAATTGGTAGATGCACATTGATGAGGCCCCCAGTGGAAGCTTATCCTTCACGTTCGTGCGAATCATTGGTTTCGTAGAGAAAGTTAGTCTGAGTTCAGCTGCGAAGAAGGTTTTCTTCAGTGAACGGCACAGGCGGTTTCTCAGTATTTCTGCTGAAGAATCTCCGTTGAATTGTAGATTCAAATAGAGAAGTTTCTTGGGAGCAGTAAGCATGGACGGTTTTTGTGTTTTGGGCTTCATGGCTTTTGTGATGAAACGTTCCAGGTAACCGTTTTCAAGGAGGATTCTTTTCAGGGTCTTCAGCTCCTCTTCTATGGTTTCCGGACTGCAAATGTTGTGGATTCTGTGAGTCAGTGAGCGGATTAGATTTCGTTTTGTATATAGAGGCACCCAACTGTGAAAGCTGATGAGTTGTCCATTCCATGTCGGTTTTCTGTGAATGGATCTTTTGAGTGTCCCATCTTGTTCGCGTCTTGTTAGTTGCACGTCCAGAAAAGATATTGTTGCGTTGGACTCCTTCTCTAGTGTGAACTGGATTGCTGGATGGCAACTGTTGAAGAAGTCCAATATGTTCTCCAAGTTTTCCTCATTATTGGCGATAATAAAAGTATCGTCCACGTATCTCTTGTAGAACCCGAAGTTATCTATTGTCTTCTTTAGGTGTGTATTTTCTAGTTTTGACATGAAAATATCTGCAAGCAGCGGGCCGAGTGGTGAACCCATAGCTATACCATCTTTTTGTCTATATATTTCATTATTGAAAGTGAATTGGACGTTTAGAGTGCATCTTAATACGAGTTCCTTCAAATAGTCCGTGGGTATACCAATGTTCATCTCCTTTGAATCAATATATTCACATATAAAGCATATTGTTTCGGTTAGTGGGACGTTTGTAAACAGTGATACCACATCTAGTGAGAACATGGTTTGATTGGAAACGTTGACGTTTTCAATGGAATTGACAAAATCGAAGGAGTCTCGAAGTGAGTGGCGAGAGATTTGCTTTCTGACTGGTTCTAGTATGTCTACTAGCCATTGTGCTGTACTGTGATAAGGTGAATTAGTCATATCGAGAATGGGTCGAAGAGGTACGTCTTTCTTGTGCACTTTTGGTAGTCCATATAGCCGGGGTATATTTGAGCCCGACGGTTTCAACGATTCGAAGGTTTCAGGATCGATGAATGATTCAGTCTTTAGTTTTCGGAGGAGGTTCGTTAGTTTTTGTTCAGTTTGTTCCGTCATGTTCTTTTCGTTTGCTGGTTTTATGAATTTAGATTCGTCGGATAGGATGGTCAGCATTTTACTTACGTAGTCTTCACGATTCATGACTACGATTCCCCCACCTTTATCCGGGCGTAACAGAATAATCTCTTTGTTGTTTATTAATTCCTTGAGCTCTTTATAGTGTTTTTTGGTCAGTATTGACTTTCCATTTGGTTTGGTATTCATAAATTTATGGCAGCTGTCGAGGACTACCGACCTGAACTGTTGCAGGTTCTCTTCGGAAGTTGGTGATAGATCATATGTTTGGTTTATCAAGTTTTCGAACTGAACTTGGGTTTGGAGTTTTTGGATTTTTGATGGTTTTGTGCAGAACTTTGGACCGAGGGATAGTGCTTCTAGTTGAAGTTCTGACAGCTCAATGTTTGAGAGGTTAAATACGTATTTTTCTGGATTGCTTGGGAATGGACGTTCAGGGTCGCCCGTTGGCTTCAGGCTTTTAATAAGGTTTGACTTGACATTCTCACATTGTTTCTGTGCAACTTCTTCGACATATTCTTCGAACGATTGGCGTAGTTCTTGTTCTAAATTGTGGACTGCGTGAGCTCGTAAGTCAACATTTCGTTCTAGTTCAGGGACACGTGATTGGATGGAGTCAATGTTGTTTAGTGTGTGTCGCCTGAGCGTTCTGGTATTCGGATGGATGTGGTTTCGTCTGAGGGACTTCCAGTACATCTTTGGATATTCGTGCCGATCTAAACATTCTCTCAAGAATTGAATCTCTGTCTTCGCTACTGCAAGCTTGACGGAGTAACGCAGGAAACGGTCCAGCTCCTTCACCGTCACTAGGTCCTTGCAGTAATTTGAAATTCGGCACGAATATCCAAAGATGTACTGGAAGTCCCTCAGACGAAACCACATCCATCCGAATACCAGAACGCTCAGGCGACACACACTAAACAACATTGACTCCATCCAATCACGTGTCCCTGAACTAGAACGAAATGTTGACTTACGAGCTCACGCAGTCCACAATTTAGAACAAGAACTACGCCAATCGTTCGAAGAATATGTCGAAGAAGTTGCACAGAAACAATGTGAGAATGTCAAGTCAAACCTTATTAAAAGCCTGAAGCCAACGGGCGACCCTGAACGTCCATTCCCAAGCAATCCAGAAAAATACGTATTTAACCTCTCAAACATTGAGCTGTCAGAACTTCAACTAGAAGCACTATCCCTCGGTCCAAAGTTCTGCACAAAACCATCAAAAATCCAAAAACTCCAAACCCAAGTTCAGTTCGAAAACTTGATAAACCAAACATATGATCTATCACCAACTTCCGAAGAGAACCTGCAACAGTTCAGGTCGGTAGTCCTCGACAGCTGCCATAAATTTATGAATACCAAACCAAATGGAAAGTCAATACTGACCAAAAAACACTATAAAGAGCTCAAGGAATTAATAAACAACAAAGAGATTATTCTGTTACGCCCGGATAAAGGTGGGGGAATCGTAGTCATGAATCGTGAAGACTACGTAAGTAAAATGCTGACCATCCTATCCGACGAATCTAAATTCATAAAACCAGCAAACGAAAAGAACATGACGGAACAAACTGAACAAAAACTAACGAACCTCCTCCGAAAACTAAAGACTGAATCATTCATCGATCCTGAAACCTTCGAATCGTTGAAACCGTCGGGCTCAAATATACCCCGGCTATATGGACTACCAAAAGTGCACAAGAAAGACGTACCTCTTCGACCCATTCTCGATATGACTAATTCACCTTATCACAGTACAGCACAATGGCTAGTAGACATACTAGAACCAGTCAGAAAGCAAATCTCTCGCCACTCACTTCGAGACTCCTTCGATTTTGTCAATTCCATTGAAAACGTCAACGTTTCCAATCAAACCATGTTCTCACTAGATGTGGTATCACTGTTTACAAACGTCCCACTAACCGAAACAATATGCTTTATATGTGAATATATTGATTCAAAGGAGATGAACATTGGTATACCCACGGACTATTTGAAGGAACTCCTATTAAGATGTACTCTAAACGTCCAATTCACTTTCAATAATGAAATATATAGACAAAAAGATGGTATAGCTATGGGTTCACCACTCGGCCCGCTGCTTGCAGATATTTTCATGTCAAAACTAGAAAATACACACCTAAAGAAGACAATAGATAACTTCGGGTTCTACAAGAGATACGTGGACGATACTTTTATTATCGCCAATAATGAGGAAAACTTGGAGAACATATTGGACTTCTTCAACAGTTGCCATCCAGCAATCCAGTTCACACTAGAGAAGGAGTCCAACGCAACAATATCTTTTCTGGACGTGCAACTAACAAGACGCGAACAAGATGGGACACTCAAAAGATCCATTCACAGAAAACCGACATGGAATGGACAACTCATCAGCTTTCACAGTTGGGTGCCTCTATATACAAAACGAAATCTAATCCGCTCACTGACTCACAGAATCCACAACATTTGCAGTCCGGAAACCATAGAAGAGGAGCTGAAGACCCTGAAAAGAATCCTCCTTGAAAACGGTTACCCGGAACGTTTCATCACAAAAGCCATGAAGCCCAAAACACAAAAACCGTCCATGCTTACTGCTCCCAAGAAACTTCTCTATTTGAATCTACAATTCAACGGAGATTCTTCAGCAGAAATACTGAGAAACCGCCTGTGCCGTTCACTGAAGAAAACCTTCTTCGCAGCTGAACTCAGACTAACTTTCTCTACGAAACCAATGATTCGCACGAACGTGAAGGATAAGCTTCCACTGGGGGCCTCATCAATGTGCATCTACCAATTCACCTGCTCATGTGGAGCGAGGTATGTTGGCCGTACCCAGCGTTTGCTATCCAAACGAATCAGCGAACACTTACCTTCATGGTTTTATAAAGGAGAAAGAAGATCCCCCCGCCACAGCTCTATCCTAGAACACTTGATCGAATCCGGACACCAAGCAAACCCACAAAACAACTTCTCAGTTATCTACACAATACGTGGGAGTCTTGCCAAAAGAGTACGAATTAAACTTCTTCAAACTGCAGAAGCAATGGCAATTCACATATTGAATCCTGAACTCTGCATACAAAAGAAGTTTGTTCAGTCACTAAATCTACAATGGTCCTGATCTATCTCAACACCAAATACGTAATTTTGTCTTACCTCTTTCTTCTTTGTTTGTCTGTTTCTTAATTGCATTATTTTCTACCCCCACCCTCTATTAAATCTCTACCCTCATGACGACTGTTACTAACTCCATTTTCGTTTATTTTTAAGTGAATTCTACTCAGCTTGTCAACTTAACTCTCATTCATTTTCAAGTGAATTCTACTCAGACTATTAACTTGACTCTCATTCATTTTTCATTGAACCCTAGCAATTAGATTACGTCACCCAACCTACTTTTGTAACTTTATTTTAGTTTCTAACCGATTAACGCCTTCTAAATTACGTAATTTGTTGTCAAAAATTAACAATTGCATTAACACATCTTTGGAAATATTCCTTTTGTTGCCAAGAAAAATTACTATAAATTTGCGGTTTGTACAGCTTGAGAATGATATCGCCGAAAAGAGTAACTCTTTGCTGAACGCCTTTTCTTTTCTATGACAACGAAATTAGTTGCCGATAGGTTTAAGGGGTCGGTAGGTGGTGTGCGTTTCAATCTTTCTCTGCAACAATTTGCATTATATAAGGCTCGTAATAGTGACCACTTCCGTGAAACTTTGTATTTGTTATTCCTCTTTTAAGAGGAATGCCTTCTGGAACATTCGCTTATTCAAGAGAATTCCTAATCGAATGAGATTTGCAGACTGATAGGGATGCCCGGAGAGAGTTTTTGATTTTTATGGGCAGTTTAATTTTATGCTATAACATGAATTTAAGACTCGAGTGGAGTGGCTTTGAATAAATTCATTGCAATAAGAGTTTTGTTGTCAAGTGACGTTAAACGTTTACAGCTTTATTATGCATGGCATAGTACAAAGCATGATACTGTCCGGATAGTGATTTCAGCAGCTTTATAAATTATTCTTTCTTACCCTCAATGCTTCACAGTGATTCAAACAGGATCCATCTACTCCAGTGGGTAAAACTCATCCAATATATATTAAAAATCAGTAGTTAAATGCTAACATTAAGATTCTTTGCTGAAGGAACACGTGACTTGTAAACTTATATCAACTCTTAGGATTAAATAAATGTATTAGTTGCTATTCAGAAACAAAATAATTATAGCCCGTGTAATAATACTGTGTTTAAAAAGGAAGTGTAGACCGTACTTCCAACCATGAATAGTGTTATCTAAGGTTAATAAGGTGGAAACTAGTTTCTGTAATGCATGAGATATCATTACTGTATAAACTTTGATAATCAGTGAATCACTTACACAGTAGTGCTTTAAGTGTATAAGCAGAATTAGGCCTAGTTACATATAAGTTGATTGTATCGTCTCACTCGTTTTTCATAGTAGCGTAGTCGTCTCGACCACATCCTATCGAAATTCCCCATTACACTTAGAAATACCTTTGAACTACTCTTTACGACATTGTTTATTACTCGGAGAGGATTTATTTAGTTTTCTCATTAGCACGAGTACTAGGTTTGAAATCAAAATTCACTTAGTCTTTTCTATTTTAGAAGTGTATTTAAGAATAAATATCTCAGGTTTTGTCATCATACTCCCTTGATAGAGCTAATCAAGCTTAAAACTCTTACTGATACAAGTAGTCTTCATAGCCATACGAAAAATGACATTAACCTTTAAAAAATATAGGTTACCAGTGAACTGATCACAGTTAGAAAAACAGTTGAAGTAAAAAGCCAAGATCGAATTCGCTTATTTTAGAAGAGGGATCTTTGCAAAGTGTGTAACTCGAGGTGAGATTTTGGTGAAGCTTTGTATAAAAATTGTGAATTTTCATATTACAAAATGTAAATAACATGGTACTGTGAATAACATCAAGAAAACAAGCGGGAATGAGACACCATACACCGCTGACTGATATAAATCAGCCGCATATAGTTTACATTGGATACAGATCACAGATTTTGTTTTGGTTTTTAGCTGCTCCTAACTAATTTCTTAAATTATATGTCTAGTTTGAAGAACTCCAAATGCAGATTTGACTTTGAATTCTAATGCTATGATGGCAGGATTTCCACTCAAATATTTTGTCGAAAGGATCACGTCTTGGAGAAAAATTTCATCAAAATGAATTTTTATAACTGTTGTTCACTCTATATTATTTACCGTGTCTCAAATTATTTCTTTTCATACTTTTTGCATAAATATTGAAGAACAGAGTATGACATGAATATATATATATATATATATATTTATATAGCAATAATTCGAGTAACAGAAAAACAACATTTCGAAATAAACTTGATACTTACACACAGATCCTTCCTGTTTTTAAACTTACAACGAGGATCTGACTATTACCTTGAGAGTATTATCGTACAAATAACAAAGTTTGATATTTTTGTAATGGACAGCTAGGTGTTTCTCATGATCACTAATGAAGATTTCGTGGACTAGAAAGAAGGTTGTCATATTGTCGCTTGGCCAAATTTAATTAATTATATTATATCCCATCGGATCTGTTATGATAGACGACTGAAACGTTGGAAAGAACACTTTTAAGAGCAATTTAATTGGCCAACACCTCCCTGAGTAAAATATAGACACAGGTCCTCCGTCCATAACTGAGGTTACAAAAGCTGTCACTAGTCTGAGACGAGGCAACACAGCGGGACCTGATGAAATGACTCCAGAGGTGTTTAAGGGTGGCGAAGACAGTTTACTGTCTGCGCTAACTAAGGTACTAGAAAGCGTCTGGGAACCAGAAGAAGTCCCGTCAGGTTGGTGTAAGTGATTGATTATCCCGATATACAAGAAGGGAGACAAGTCTTCCTGTGATAATCACAGGGGAATTAGATTCACCTATATGGTATCGAAAGTTCTAGGCTCAATAACCATGCGTAGACTAAGCGGTGCTCGGGAGGAACAAACACAAGAGAACCAGGTAGGCTATAGGCCAGGAAGAGGGTGTATTGATCTTATCTTCGTGTTGTCATACTATGAAAGCTTTAACAATATACTTCCCTAAGGTGGATTATTTTGATTCACATTCTTCCTGGAGTAAGACAGTACTAGTTAATTTTCTCGAAAATGAAATTTACTTTTAACATGCCCAGTTTTTTGACACTTTAAATCATAAGTAATTATGATGTGTCTTCGGTTATGAGTAATTATATGCGAGGTTTGAGCTATGGTCAATTCATTCACTTAATATTTACCTCATTTTGTAGCGTGCTGTAATCATTATTTGAAGACATTTCATAATTATGTGCTAGACTTTGTCGGAATATATACTTTTAAGTGGATCTAATTGGTATAAGTAACTAACGTGTGCGAATTTGCAGCTCAAGAATTTGTATTATTTCAGAATTGCTTTAAGACTGAAAAAATACAGTAGAATATCAGTTACCTTATTTAAAAGGTAAATGTTATTATATCAGTAGGAATGTTTAAAGTGTGTATCTTGCATCTCTGCTATTTATGAGAAAAATGACTAAAATGGCGTTATCATGCAATGCAGAAAGATCCTCAGTTTTGAATTCAACTGTTAACACCTCGCTATAATAACTGGAAAGCTTTTGTGCTAGTTATAAGATTACTTTACAATCTAAAATTACTCACGTCAATAATTATGCCTTCACGATTTTCTTGGAAATCACCATATGCATTCTTCAGATGAATGTTTTCTTGGCTCTTATGTTTAGTTGGAGTTGGTAAACAAAAATTATCTTTTGTGGACTGGTCGTTTTCCGAATTTGTAGTAATTCCTGATAAAGGCATTCGTCCTGCACTTGCATGCCTTTGGCGTGTGGCTGTTGCATTAGCTGCACGTCGGTAGCGTTTTGGTAATTTTCGAGGTGTTTGTATGTTTTGCTTATCGTGACTAGATATTTGTGAAGAACTACTTTCTAAGAATCTTTGACTAACTCTCATAAAATTAAGCAACTGCACAGTGAAGTTCCATGGTAAATAGGCATGTTTTTCGTCATCTGAAATAACTGGCCATTCACAATTTATTGTTCCGTCCGATATTTTACCGATCATTTCTCGTTCTGACCCGATATCTAGTGGGTCATAGCAGCAAGGGCATCTTAAATAGTTTTGAATCTGATTTCTCACATCAGGTGAGTTGGGCTTAGATTTTTGAAAACGTTTTCGGAATTTATTTCTTGAAATAAGTTGACGATGGTAACGATTTATAGTTGGTATCCTCAGCAAAGCAGGTTTCAGAGTATATCTAGGGATAAACAGACTTTAGCAATAGAGTTATGAATGAATAAAACAAACTAAAAAGAGTATTCCACACTTATATGTTTTAGGAGCATTTCGGCAATCAGTATGAAGTGACAGTTTTTGAGGAAGTTATACCTCAACTACCTAGCTGTTACTAAATGCGAAATTCGTCCAAATTTAGTTGTCATTGATATCCATTTCCGAACTGTGAACCAAACCTAATTCATAAAGTTAACTGAATCAAAGTTTGTAGCAAATGAGTATGGCGTAACAAGCAATGCATGTAAATTAGATTATTATTATTTTTATTATCATTCCCTTGGTTTCCGAGTGGAATATAGGGCTTCAACAACACACCTCCACTTTGTTCTATTCCCTTCGGTCAGCTTTAGGTGGCCCCTCGATTCACCATAATCTCTCATCTCCTCACACGATCTCCTCTGTGTCACCCTCGCACTGACGACGCACTCGTCGATTCCCACTGGGATTCCACTCAACCGATAACCTGCATTGTGCGCGATGTCATTCGACGGTCTACTCAATTTATGCCTGATCCATCTCAATTCTCTCCTACATATTTGTTGGGCGATCGGCTCTGGTTGGTTCGTTCCGAGCCAGAGTTTCTTGTTGCCAATTCCATCTGGCCGGCCGGCCATTTGATCTTCAGTATGGAGCCAGCCAGCGAAGGGGGCAGTTGTAGAAAAAAGTCTGTAGTGACCTGTTGGAAATCCTTTTTGCGACACGCACGCCAAGTTCCTGATCCGTATAGGGAAACTGACTCACTTGACATTGGTGTTGAAAATTCGAATCTCGTTCTTCATGCAGGCTGAGTGAAGCAGAAGATTTTCAAAATGGTTTCAGGTTGATGAAGACGTATCTTACCCTTCCGATTCTTGCTGGCTACCTGGCTGGCTGGCTTTGGCATTTTCATCCATGCCGTGTGCCTGTGGTTGAAATCGTGCTTCCTGGCCAGATAAGTGAAGGAAGTAGCCTCTGTCAAATCTCTCCCGTTGATGGTGATTGGTGTTGGTTGTTGCTGCTTCTGTTGGTTGGTTATCTTCATTAACTCCGTCTTCTCTATGTTCACCTGGAGTCCACTCTCCTGTGGCTGCTTCCTCACCCAGTTTGTTGGTTTTCTCCTACAAGTCTTCGAGTTTGTGTGACATTAGACATAAATCATTCACACACGAAATCCAGATCTTCTAGGGTTTTCTTATCGGTTAAGGCTGTCTGTTGAAGACCTTTTCAAAGTGGATGAGGGTAGTTGAGTTAGGGAGGAGTTTGGCTGCCATTCTGTTCTGTGATTTGTTCTGTGATGACGATGCGTAGAGTTGCAATTTGATCATCACATGATTCTCCTTTCCTGAATGCAGCTTGTTCTGGTTGGTCAGGGTGGTGGAGTTCTGTATCCAATGCATGTTTTATTCCCTCCAGGATGATGCGAATTCGATCATTATTCCGCGCCGGTTCTTACAGAATGAGCCGTCAGTTGCCCTGTTTTGGCAGCTAGACTAGGTAGCCAGTCATTCTTCCAGTCAATATGTACCTTGCCATCCTTCCAAACACTGTACAATAATGACGTCAGCATATCTGCTTCAGTATATGAGTCTGTTTTCAGTGCTTCGCAGGAAATTCTGTCTGGTGCTGCTGCCTTCCCAGATGGACTTCAGTAGATTGATCGCATTCACGATTTCTGCTTTCGTTGGAGGATAAATGTTCAATTGCAGAAAGGTCTGTGCGTGCTAGTGGCGGTGGTGGTGGTATTTGTGGGCGAGTTGCAGGTGATGGGCGATTCAAGAGTCCTCTGAAGTGATCAGCCTATTGTCTTATTTGTTTCTTCTCCTTGGTAATCAGGTTCTCTTGAACATCATTTATTGATTTCATCATCTAGGTTGATCTCATCCCGGATAATGACTTAGTTATCTGATATAGTGTCCTGAAGTCTCTTATGCTTGCAGTCGGCCTGTTCTGCTTCAGTTGCCGACCAGTGTCTAGTAGAACTGTCTTTTGTCTTTCCTAACACTCTTCTTCACGTTTTTCTTGATTCAGTGCAGTGTGCATTGCTGTGAACTCAGCTTCTCCTTCTCCTGTTGTCCATCTCGGCATTGAGTCATTCCATCTTCTCTTTCACCATCCTACTCTCCTCGCTTCTTCCAGGTAAGTGTCCGTTGACAGCCACTCCTTGTCGTGTGTCTTCTTCCTTCCTAGAACAGTTGCACACGTTTCCTTGAACATCACCTACAGAGAGTTAGTTCCAATGTTCTCTCTCTCTCACACACACAAGTTTCCTCAGTGATTCCACGTAGTGTCTCCGACTTTGCTCTGATCTGATAGCTGGAGTGAAGGCATCCCTCGTAGTTTTGTCTTCCAGTTTCTGAATGTTGAACTTGAATTGTGATGATCTGTCTCCAGTTGTTTTCAGGGATTTTAGCCTCACCTAGAAGGTTCCTTGAAGTAGATGATGGTCTGAGCCCACCGACATCTGCTCCCCTTCTCCACTTTGTGTCCAGCAGACTGACTGCGTCTCCACCTCCTTGAGTGGCATTGAGATGAAGTCTATCTGGTTTGTGGTGTGTCCGTCAGGCGAAATTCACGTCGCTGGCTTTGTGTATATCCATGTGATTGCACACGCTGCCTCCGATCATCAAATCGTTGAAAGAGCAGAAGTCTGTGAATAATTTTCCATTCTCATTCATTTCACCGAGTGAGAGCCTGTCAATCCATGATGAGTTCTCTTCCCGTATTATCTGCTCCCAGTTCGGCTTGCATTCATATCGCCCATTAGGATTTTGATGTCACCATTTCTGATGTTTTCCAATACTGTTTGTAGTTGTTTGTAAAAATCTTCCTTCTTCTCCTGTTCCGCGTTATTTTTAACCCTGTGCGTAGCATTGGATAATTGTGACCTCCCTTCCCTCCTTCCTTCCTTTTGAGTTGAATCTTGCTGTCATGATCCTGCATGAGGAGATTGGTTTCCATTGCATTAGAGTTCTGGCTGACACTGGTGACATCATGATAGCCACCCACTGCCTGAGTGTGCTCGTTGTTGTTGTCTGGGTGACTGGACTGGAATAGATTACTGACTCTCCAGTTGACAATTCTGACAGTCCACATCCGTTACATCTGCTCTCGTAGATACCCAGCTCTTCTATGCTATATCTTTGCATTTCGCTGGTTACCTGGACAGCCTTCCAAGTCTCGTACATTGTACGTACATTACACGTCCCAATTCTTATTCTTGCTTTCATCGAGAGGATACACATCTGCTGGCTGACTGACTTCCCCGAAGGAGGAGTTTCACCACCCCACCGTGTCTTTTCGTCTCTCCGATTCGAGCGAAGAATAAGATTCTTGTCATTTGAATTTGTTTAAATATTTAATGTATATTCTGTGTGTTGAAGTGTCTCTAGCAGTTTGATTGATATCCTTTCGTAAATTTTCTACAAGTCACGTATTTTTGAAAATACAATGTATTAAATATAGTAATTTAAATTCTGTATCCTACCTGTACTCCTACAGGGCATGTTCTGTCGTGATTTCTTCGTAGCTATGAGTTACCACTCAAAGGACAAATCCATTTATATATTTGCCTTCAGCTTTAAATTTAAATCT
Source organism: Trichobilharzia szidati (assembly GCA_944472155.2). Lineage (NCBI taxonomy): Eukaryota > Metazoa > Platyhelminthes > Trematoda > Strigeidida > Schistosomatidae > Trichobilharzia > Trichobilharzia szidati. The sequence goes on along the minus strand of OX235279.1, from coordinate 84,274,848 downwards.
AATTTTCACGGTGCTGCTTGGTTTTATATAAGATTGAAGTAATAAAAGACATTATATTTTATAAATAATCTCAGCACTTGGAGAAGATTAGGTATTTGACAGTTCAATCTACTTAATGAAGTGAAACGCAGGTGTTGGGGTTACAGTTAGATTTGACACACCTAGTGGGCATTAATAATTTCTCTGAGTCAATGTAAAACAATGTACATTTATTTAATAAGAGAGTTAAAAAATTGATACTGTGGCTGTAAACTAGCCATACAGTTTGCAATTTAATTGCATAATGAAGATTATTCTTACCCATCTTCCAACAAACCTCTATTGTTCTGCAGACTGCAAGTCTGACTGAATTTCATAAATTGTTGACGTACACTAACTGGTTTATTAATGTCGTATACAAATGGGGAAACATCGAGGTCGTAAGGGATTAACTGGCATCCGGCGGAGCGAAATAGCTAGCAAAACAGTGGAAGAAAGGGCCCATTTCACTTGGCAGTATTAAAAAACAAAAGAAAATCTTAATGTCTTACTACTTTCTTATAAACCTGCAGATTTGGCTGTGTTAGTGTATTAATGTTTCCATTCATAACTGAAGATTAAAATTATATGCATCAGATTGAAAATATCACTGTGACTCTGTCAGTAAATAAGAAAATCATAGTCTGTAATATAATTCATTATTCACTTCAGTAACCTAATGAATGGGTCACTGGTATTCGTACTGATTTAGTGTTGAATTCAGTTTTCACTAAGTAAATCGATGCAAAGCAACAAAATTTAGGCTGATGAATTATATTTAAGAATACGTATATATGTATCAATCAAAGTGCCTATGATTAAACAGCTCATCTTTCAATGCTGTAAACCTTAAGTAACACTGAAAAGCAAAATTTTATTAGTAACAGGACATTTGAAATTATCATAATAAGATATACTCACTTGATAGTAATCCCATGATTTTTCTTTGTCACTTAGGAAGACACAAGTAAGACGTTCTTTGTTGTACCTTGTAAATGTTTAAATAAATACAATTAGGAAAATAGAGCATGTCTACGAACGAGACTGATTATTGATAGCGTCATACATTTAAAATAAATATAACTTGACCAAAAATGACTTTCATAAGGTATTTGGTACTCGAGAGTGATTTCATCACACACAGTAATACCAGCTTCAAAGTAGTCTCTACGCCCAATTCTATGCTAAACTTTTCAAGCTAGTGTGAGAACGTGAGTTTTTATCTGCCAGATTAAAATTCAACATCGCAATAATGAAGTTGACGGTAATCTGTGTTCAGTCCCAACTTTAATAACTCCATAAGTCAAGGCTTCCATTGAGGTTTTCGGGATTGTAATTCTAGTACTGAATGAAGTTCAGAGATAAATACCCAGTGATTTTTAACGACTAAGATGGAAAGTAACTTACTTGCAGAATAATGTATACGTTCTATTCTCGTATTGTTGGGCCACGTTTCAGCACAGCTGAAATGAAACAGCTATACAGAGTTAACTGGTTTCCAACACTTCAAAACAATCTTTAAATCGACCAGTTCTTCGAAAATTAATTAAACGAGTAGGTCCAAATTCCAGACAATTTCAGTGCGAATGGTGTTCGAAATTCAAATGGTCGCACTAGTGCCCATAACAAATATGCTAATTTGAATGAATAAACGTTAAGGGTTGGTATTAACTAGAAAGAAATCCAGGATGCGCATTTCGTCCCATTTGATATTCATCACATGGATGTACCTGAAGTGCAGTGTGATAGCTTTCCTACTGGGAATTGAACCTTGATAACGATTATTTCACTTTTTATGCAACTATGCATTCTGTTTATTATTATTAGCATCATCATTCTGACCCACTGATATTAACTCTGTTGATTTCTAATTACTTTTGAATGCTTTCTTGTGTACTGTTACTTCGCCATTTTTCTGTGTGTTGCTAGTTAACTTTTGTTTTGTTATTACACTACTTACCAAAGCTTCCTGAGTGCTCTTTCAAACTTATGATAAATAACCGGTTTCTTTTTGTCTCAGTTGTAAGGATTATACCATCACATTCTATTCATTGTTGTTCCCTAACTACTGCTCAGTTGAACAGAAAAGTGTACATCCTCACTTCATCAGTCCTGTGTCTATGTCTGCAGCACATCTGATGCTGTAAATTTTGTTCTTTAAGGTTGGATGGAAATACAGGTGTTTAGATAGATCTGTAATCTGAACTAAAGATCTTAGTGGCATAGCTTTCAATAACTTTCTGTTCTTTATGTTTAAGAAGACATTAGAGGAAGGGAAATAACAGAAAGCTAACAAGTGCATGAAGACATCGATTCTGAAATTGAGACTGTGTTAGGATTTTGGGCTGGTCTCATTGTTATAGAATGATAATTAAGCTGGTTTGAAGATTTGTTTCGTGGTTGGACTCACCCCAGCAGTGTTCAGCTTACTGGTAAGTTGCTCTGGTGGTTGCGCTGTGAATCTTAACTTCTAGTTTTCCCCAGCTCATGTTGATTACTCAGAGACCAGATAAGATAAGTAGCTTCTCTTTGTTGTTGGTCTAAAGGCTAGAACTAAAAGTACTCAACTCATAATATATACCTTCCAAGAATTTACAGTTGCTGTTACCAAAATCAAAAGAATTAATTCCATTTCTTACAATCAATGGTTATTCACCTGTAACTTCAAATAGGAAAGTTGTCTTCAAGCTTTTAAGAAGTACCAAAATGCTTTCGGTAATCTAAGTTAAAGTCCATGTGATCAAGACGAATGTTTATCAAGGAAATAAAATTTCCATAGCATTACTGTGTTAGTTTTCCTCTTGTATAATACATGATATTCATAAGACTTAAATAGCGGTAAGCACCAAAATTAAACTTAAAGCATCAATTATGAAAAGGATACCTTGCCAGTGATTTCGTCATTTGCTTTTTAGATAGTAAATACATTAAGTCAGCAGAAGAAACGTTTGTTAATTTTGGTCCAATAAACCATCTTAAAGAATCTAACCAATAATCCGTCGGTGAATGGGGACAGCTTTCATAACTCTCAATGGTAGATTGTCTTTTCAAAACACTGCGTTTATTGCTTTTGTCTTGATGAAATAATGCATTAGTCAGTGATGTAATAGAGTGACGGACATTTGATAGACCTGCTTGAAAGCTTTTAGCAAGTACAGTTTTTACTGGTGAATCAACATTTTGCTGGTTCAACTTGTTATCTGAAGAACTATTGAAGCTGTCAGCACTACTATGTGTACTTCGACTGGACTTTGTATTTGATGATAACGAAGTTTCTTCAGTTGTTGAGGAGACCGTTGAAACAGTATTTGTTGATCCCGAGTCATCTGACTTTAAACTTGGTTCACTTTCACTCCATGAAATTATTGACCTTCCAGTGCTAGTTAGATTAGTTGGTGTAGCATACTTTTCAAATGACTTCTGTTTTTCATGGGCAAATTTATTCCTAAATTTTTGTAGACCGTCGCGAAAATAACCAAGTTTACTCTGTCCAACTTGTTTTTGTGATGTTTCATGTACGGGGGAACTTTTCTCACTACGACTCCCACTACTACATGAGCAGTGACCACAACTGGAATTGGGACTTCGTTTACGATAACTGTTATCTGAGGATTTACGTGACTGTCTTCTAGATTTATGGCTACTTTGTAAGTCTTGAGTTGGTTTACGCTGTTTTAATTTGGACTGTTTTACATTTTTGTCAGGTTCTTTTCCAATTAGCAGCGATCCTCTTTTGGTCATATTGTTATCTAGAAAATGTGGTTCTTGCTCGTCGCTTTCTTGAATATCTGTGTAAACAAGAAAAATGGTTGAAAATAAGACTATTTTCATGAGTAATTTATTAAGAGAATGAAGAAACTTGTTTTTGATACAGTGGGTAAGCCATGTATTTTCTTTATGCATATTCAAAATGAAATGTCTGATGAAACCTGGATTTCATCGATGAGACAACTTCTTCAATCGACACTGTTCATTATATAAAACTAACCAGTTATTTGAATTCAAAAATTATTGATGCACACTGTTAGTTGTAACATTATAGTGGAAAATAGATCTCTTTGCATTTATGTCATTTTCATAGCTGTACAACAGTATGGATCGGAAAAGATAAATCAGAGGATGTTATTTAATACAGGATATTCTTAACAAAAAGGAACGTCGTAATGGTTTCGGCCTCTATTTAACAGAGTCAATAAGTATATAGCTGTCTTCAGTAAAACAATTATAAGGTTAGAGGAAAATATCTAGTGTCATCGAATGGAAGTTAATATCTGAGTGTCTGCCATCACGAATACTTGTAAAATGAATGAAAATATAAAAACGTTACTGATATGATAGAATCCACTCAACAAAATAATTCATTTTCATGCAGAAAGTAAATAATATATTTGTTGTTTCGCAATTTCTCTTGTGAAAGCTTTATATTTTGTTAACCATTAGTATTCATGTTTTGAAAAGAAGTAGTGTAAACACTTTCAGTCATATGAATGCTTGGTTTTGAAACAGAACTGTGATGTCTTTTGATATGCATAAATTCAAGGGATCTCCTGTCATTCTGGGCTCTATCCCTTTATAATCAGTCGAGCCATTTTCAAAAGTTACTTTTAAAAAACTCTCACATTTTTTTAGCATTTGAAATAATATTGTTTTTAAGAACAAAATGTCCAATGAAGAGTCTCTCTTCGGCGAATTTTAGCTGTAAAGTACTGTTTTTTCAAAGAAAGGACTTTCTCATCGCCAGTAAAAACTGCAACAAATTGAGTGAAACGTTTGTCTTACTGAGTGACTTCTGCACAATCTTCACTTATTTATTTACGTAGGTTAGTGTAGGTTGGAGTAACTGTTTGCAGTTTAACTTCTGATCTATCGATTTAAACAAGCTAAAACCAACAAGTTGATAAAGGAGGCAGCGAAGAAAGGAAACCAGGTGAACATAGAGAAGATAGATGTGACGAAGATACTTGACCACCACCGACAACAACAGCAAGCACCAATCACAATCGACGGGAGTGATATAGGGGAACTAATCTCTTTCACTTACCTGACCAGTAAGTCGGTCAGCATCGTTTCAATTACAGGTGAGCATCACAGATGAGAATGTCACGATCATCCAGGATCGGATAAGGAAAGCAAAACAGACGTTTGTTCATCTGAAACTAGCGTGTAGACCTCCAGCACTCAACGCAACGAACAACACCGAGACTCTTGACACTAATGTCACGTCACTGCTTTTGTATGGTTCAGAGACTTGGCGCTCCCGTCACGAAAAGCATTTCCGTCAACGAATGCCTTCTCTGGCTCGACACTTGACATCAAATGGTTGGCTGTTCAGAAAGTATAACCAACAAGGGACTTTGACAGGCATAAAACCAGCTAAGAACCTATTGTTTGACCAGGAAATATGGAGAAGGGACTGCATATGCCTTAGACATATACGAGGTGACCATTGAGTGATATCACGTGGCAGGTTGTTGATTGGTAGCTGAGTGGAAATCGATAGGTTTGGCGTCCCAGGGTGACATGGAGGAGATAGCGTGAAAAAAGATGAAAGTTTGTGATCTGTCTAGTAGCCAGGTGCAAGTGAGTGTGATGGAGGTGTGCTGATGAAGTCCTATGTTCAATTCAGAACTCAAGGAACGAATAATAATGACGATACAAAATAAGGGAGATGAACTCATTATTCTTTCAGAATAAATTATTTCCTCTTTGCGATAGGGTTCTAGTGATACTTTTGGTGTTAATGGATGTCAGACAGTGAGCATGATTTGTCAGGAATATTTTTAGTCGGGAGTTCTAATAAATGCCATTCATTATGAAGTAAAAGTATTAAACATTTAAAATGTAAATCAAGTCATTCACCTGTTGGTTTTCTGCTTTTGTCAAGTATCAGTCCTGAGTGTTGTGAGTGTTTCTTTTCGTCTAGACAATCCATTGATATATCAGGTGTTGTATTTACTGTTGAGGAATTAAATGAGCGGTTGAACTTTTGTATTGATGCATTCGACAGACGTCGGGCATATCTGACGGTTGCTGTTAGAAAGGTATCCTTATGTTCCGCGTTTTGTTCCGACTTTTTCGGTGGTGAAGTGCACATACGTTTCTTAAACCATCCTTTATGTGGTTTTGAGACGACTTTTTCCGGTGGAATGTTCTGTTCTTCTCGTTTAACCGATGAAGCTGCATATCCATTTCACAGTATATTATTTGAAAAAGAAGCAGAAAAGTGCACAGGTTATAGGAGGCTTTATCTCAAGAAACCCTTCGTAATATTCTTAAAAAAAAACCAAGATCAGATTGGTAGTATAAACTGACAAACTCAATAAGTGGGATTCTTTGTACTTTGGGAAATCGAACAGACTTAGTCAAGCAAAGTAATTTGGTATACCAATCAGCACAGCATGTCAAGTTTGTAAGTCGGAGTAGTGATCAGGGTTTGTTAATACAACAGAGTGTAAAAATTTAGCTAAACAAAGAATAGAAAGATATGTATTCTTTATAAAAAACTGTTTTACTGACATACGTGAACTGATTTGCGTTGGTACTGTAGAATGAAATTCAGGGAGAGAGTTAAGATGTTACAATTTACTATATTTCAGTTGAAATAGATTCTTACGGATCTTTTTTAGTGAGCGAACACTAAACATTTGTCATTAGAATGATAAAATATCAGTCGCAGATATTTGAACAATTTTTCCAGCATGAGCAAAATAAACCAGAGAACTACACCGCACCAAATACTATACATTCTGTGGTATTGCTCTAAAAGTCTTGTTGATCGTCTCAGCCGAAAAATGATAATGTGAACATGTTATTGTCACAATCCATGTACTTATCAAATCCAGCGATCTGTACATATCTGTTATCTTCGATAATTCACTAAGCTGACAACTCAAAGTTCTATCATACAGAAGAATTATGACTGAGTTACTACACAGCCTGAAATTTTTGAAGGTCTTGGTTTACCAATACTTGAATTCAGCCATTAGCATTCAGTGGAAACAACAAGGTCCTTTTCCTTCTTTCGGGAAATTAAAACTTGTTATGATTTACCAAATGCCCAATTCATGGATATCAAGTTTCTTATACCTTCTGCACACTAAAGTCTAATACACCAAATTTAAACAAGTAAGTTACGTGATGTGACTAATATGCAAACATAACTTACTTTGAAGAAGTAGAGTTTAAGCAACAGAACTACAAAAATGATGGAATGGTTCTTTATCAGCTCTTTGTGAAATCAATTTCTGAATAGAAAGGATTACAGAGAACATTGTCTACTGCAAGGCAGCAGATATATCTTGTCAATAAGGTGTAAAAATACAAGTGAAATACGGAGATAGTTTTATCTTCTAATTTCTGTACAGTTTTCATTTAACGCATAATATGAAACAATCTCAATTAGGTTTTCTAATCTAGTACAGATATAATATTTTTTTGTTATAGACTTACATGCACATTTCATGTTGCCGGAAGAAGCATTACTACGTGAAACAGCTGACCTTTGCTCGGTTGCATCTCCATAAACTTCACTGACTAGATGTTTAAGTAATTTTCTTTTTCTTTCTTCATGTTTTAGTAGGGCTTTTCTTGTAGTGATTATATTGAATATTGAAGTAAGTAGTTCAGTTTCGTCTATTTGTCTTTCCACTTGCTGACCAGCTTCTTGAATTGTTTCAGGATTTCTAATGTGAGAATTTTCGTGATGGATTAACTCTACTTTGGATTCTTCTGATTTACCTTTAAGCCCTGACTTATGAAATATATGAGACTGTGAACAGTATTTACTGTCACCTTTCTCAGCGTTTAATTTAGTTTTATTGAGTGAGTATTGGTTGTGCAGTGCTATACATGTATCAGAAGGAAACTCTGGGGTTAGTAATACAGCCAGTCTAGCTAAGCGTGGGTGTAGATATGTAATTTCATCTTGACTAGGAAATGTAGGATTCCGGTCTGTAACTGTGTTTGTATACATGTTGTAACTTGGGGAAGCAGAACAGTTTGGATTACGATGTTCCATGTAAGGTGAAGTCATTGGAGATGGAGTTTTGTTAGGTAAAATTGGTGAATTTAATTTGTGAGTAGTTGGCGGACTTATCTGACTACTACTGTTTGTAGAACCAATATCTTGACTTGCTGACTGAAAGATAAATTAATCATGTGTATATAAATTAATAATTTCTAGTCGCGTTACTTAAAAACATTGTTAGTAGCTTAACACTTCCAATATGTTTTTCATGGAGGACACGAATATCCATTTTTGTTCATCCATTATTCACTGATCAACTGATATTATGTTTAAAATATCTGAATGTCATTTTGAGTTACTTGCCCACTGAACGCTTAAAAATGACATTTTCTTTCTAGAAAGCGGCGGTTCTCCTTTATTCCGAGCATATCCTAAGTGCGTTACACTTTAAGTTGGTGTTTTATTACAGGTTATTGACATTTCACAGGCTTCGATCAGAAAATCAGTCGGATCAGTTAAAGCATAACTTGAACCTTTAATTGCCATTTTCGTTTTAGATGACTTGTATTTTTAACTTAAGAGATAACTATAAGTGATGATTTGTATATAGGCTTCGCATTAAAATACTGAAGGGGGTAACCAACAAAAATGGATGGAAACTGACAGTTTAATTCTTTTCGGACGCATAAAGTAAACGCCAGTTACTAAAACCTCTCCCTTCTCTTCTTACTGAATTTCTGTGAGATATTTGTGTGGTTGATAAGTCAAGAGTGAATGGTAGTTGATTCATCTTAATCCATTTAGAAATTTGATACCAAAATAACAAAATTTGTTGTTCTCTTACTTCAAGATATCTATTCTGTCATATTAATTTTAAAAAGTGATTAACTTCAGTGTTATGCTGGAGGAGAAATTTTCAATTCATATTTCTACAGCCATTGAAAATCAAGGACTACTTAGAAGGCCTTTTACTCAATGCATAACAGTCTAGGTAGCAGAAAGAGTAACTGAAAGACTCACATGCCTACATCTGACTTGTGAAAAAGTCTCAGCCACTCAGAAGTGTTTTTATGCTTGGAAGTAGAAGTAGCCATTAGCGTGAGATTTTGTGTCAAACATTAGTAAAGTCAAAACTAAGTTCACTGTCTGACAATAACAGTCCACTCCTATTTGGCTAAATGACAACAGATATTAAACCTAACTAACTTTTATTGAAATACTTATTTGCGCACATTCATGTATATGAGCTCAACTACAAATAAAACAGTTTAAAGTGACCTAGAAACTCTCCGCTTTAGTTGTGTTCCTTATTTACATAGAGGATATTCACTAATGGACCTAGCCTCCAAAGCCTCAGGATGGTCGGGGGTGGGTGCCTTGCGCTGCGGGTTGGCCACCCCTCCGCACACCTCTTGAAATGCTCCCATATGACCAGACGTCTTACATAGCCTCTCCTGAGGAAGTCCTACTCACTGCCTCCACGTGGCGGAGGTGTTTTTCACCAAAGTGAGAGGGCGAAAGCGGATGCCCGGCGCTCTTCACCGGGTTGACTGTCCATTGGATGACAGTCTAGGGGAGATGGCTAAACCCTGATTCCAAACCTCCAACGACTGGCGTATGAAGCTCACTGGAGCTCACCGGCAGACGTATGAACAAAGGGCTTGTTGGATGTCCTGGATATCTGGCCCCATTCAAAAAGGCGTATGGACCGAACTCCGGTCACCGGCTGCCAATGGATAGTGGACTCCCTACTCCACTCCTACTGCCTTGTAGGTCACACTTGGTCGTGTAAAGGCTAGAGCTGCACTCTCAAACAAAAGGCCGAGCGATTCTGGGGACATCACTCGTACCAAATTCCCATGAAACTTCATGAACTCTCTTGCTACAACATCAACCAAATTCCAGTACTGGTCCAACAACGTCACCTTCGGTGGTTTGGCCATGTTCTGCACCGACCAGATGACGGTCTGGTCAAATCAGTTCTAAATCCCTCGCCATTACTATCTTGGCGATGTCGCAGGGGTGGACAGCTGAAAACATGGCTTGGTACAGTCAAGGCTGATATGGAGTGCCTGGGGCTACAAACCGTCTACGGACTCCGTCTGTGGAACAAGAATTGGATAACCCTGTCGCAAAACCTTGCATCAGATCGCCGCGCCTGGGCAGCGATGATTCGAGATGTTCATGAAGCCGGCTCATCCTCCCGTAGGAGATAGCCGAAGTAAAGTAAGTAAGTAATCCATCAAACTATAAATCTAAAAGAATATTTTCATTTTAAAAACAATAATCGTCTTACTTTTTGTTCACCTTCAGGATTCGTGACGAATACTGTAAGTGGTGCGGTTATTTCAGGATTCAGCATAAACTTCTTGGTCGGAGAGATATTCCGTGACTACAGTGTGTTTGACAGAGAAAGGAGAGACAATTCATTATGCTAATTATTAAAAAAACATTTCTTTTACTATGTAAGGGAAGTATCTGGGTATATTTACAAATACAGAAATTAAACAAACATGAAATTTATTATCTACTATTTATATCTTAATGTTAGTTAGATTAATGAGAGTATTCAGTGGAAAGCTACTTGTTTATATGAGAAATTTACTTCTTGGTTGAATGTTGTTTACATTTGAAGAAATTGAGTATTTAGTGTAGATTCCCTGATGTAGGCTAATGTCTTACAACACGTCAGAGTAGTCTAACCCCAAAAGAATTCCTTAAATCAGCTTGAACTGCTAATCGATTGACGATATATATATATCCTTAAAAGTAAGTCTACATATTATCTCAAAACTAATCGCAACCCACCGCGTCGGTGGCATAGCGGTTAGGACGCTCGCCGACCATGCACATGGTCCGGGGTTCGACCTCCGGCTGGCGCACTCCTTTACCTCGCTAAGCCAGAACTAAAGCTGGTGAAGAGGAAAGGTTGAGCATGAGGCTAGCAACCCCATCCTGTAAAATAAATACTGCTACAGAAACTTCAAGCCTCTATCTTGAAGCCCTATGTTCCACTGGGAACTTGAAGGAATAAAAAAAAAATCGCAGCCCATAGAAAACTCTATTGTTAACACTGCACTTTAATTTAAAATACTGAGGCATCTCATAATGTTTTACAAGAAGTAGCTTTAATTGACCTTACAGGGTCTACGACCATGATGAGGACTAATGAGTTTTGTAACACCAAAGAAATTAGGAATATCATTTTGGTTAATCGCTATTTGTTCTGCTTAGCATGAAATACATGTTCACGTGTTTCAAAAGCTTCCTGAGAACGCATTACATTATGTGTAATGCACTGATATATGGAGTAATTTAAATTTGAGACGTAATATTGGCTTTATGCCAACAGAGTTGTAGTATGTACAGTTAGCTTGTTTTATTCATCTCACTTTCCCTTTGTTATGATGAATATTCATGACAAAAGTTGACATGTTTAATGTTATGAATCAATTGGAGCTTACCGCAAACATTATTTGTGATCAGAAGTATTACAGTCATCTAAACCGTACTTCCAAATAGTATTTCTGTTATCCTGAGTGATAGTCACTACTTTCTGATCATGTAGAGATCACCGTAGTGAATGATGCACTATTATAACCATGTTTCATAATGCTAAACATTTGTTTCGACTATTTAATAATACAAATATGTATTCATTAAAGCGTAACTTTCTTATTTCCTAAAGTGCAGATATAGTATTTTCTTCACATTAGTATAGAACAGTAGAAAACCTATAGTGCCCAACTAAACATATAAGGTAGAATTAATCTTTACATTTACGTGATTATCTACATTGTAAGTCAGAAATTTCATCTATATTTCCAGGCCTCTGTGTAATTTCCTTTTTCATGATTCATTATTTTATCAGTGAATATTACAGTCATTAAACATGTGATCTATGCTTGTTTACACTATGCATATTTTTGTAAATTCACTCTTGTATATCATTGTTAATGTAAATGCCGTTAATTTGACAAGAAAAATATGCTGTTTTAATTTTCTTGTTACAATAATCTACTGAAACCAGATGTTCATTTAAATGTCTATTACTGTACCGAGGAGTTAGCATATGACGGAAATGGGAGCAAACTAGTATCAAATGAATTGCTAATGATGATGTTCATTAGTGTTTAATTGATCGAATAAATATGGAGATGTATATTTATGAATTCATATATATATATATATATATATATATATATATATATAAATTCCGAGGAAAAATAGGCATCTGTATTTAACTTCATGTTGTTACTTTGGAGTGAACGGAATATAGTTAAAATTATAATCAGTCTTCAAATGTAATAGTATCGGACGAAGTTACTGAGAGAAGCGTATAAGCAAATGCTTTTAGCCTACTAAACTATTATTTCATTCTTTTGATAAACACTCGCAGATGTGAATTAATGGCGACATGATGACAAGCTGTGATCTGGAGTATATCAGTTCAACCATTAGAGTAAAGCAGTGACTGGGATAATGACCATAAGGCAACTGAAATAAAATTAGTAGTTTAGTTTCTTTGTTTCACTGACACGTCACTATGGTAACAGTCTGGCAGACGATGATTTTCACGTGTTTGTGACTAAAATCTTCATCAAACTGAAGTTGTTATTTTCGTCCAAATGCATCATTTTCCCACTATGTTTTGCAGTCTAACCAAACTTCATCATACATTATTATATATCAGGATTGAATAAGCTTTGGTAAGAAAAGGATAATTTCTGTAGGATAATGAATAAATAATATACCTGGAAAATGCTGTTACATATGAGAGACATGACAGTTTTCCGAATTTCAAATAGTATAATGCCTTCTATATGTTCGCGTGTGGTGGTGGTTATTATAGTAGTGCACAAATAGAAATATTCTAACGACAACAATATAAGTGGAAGGTTTATGCTCAACAGCTTAGTATATTACAAAATATGCTAGTAAAAATAGAACTGCAACAAAATTTATGAAGTGATATTCATTATTAATGTGCATAATCACATACAAGAAAAAAAATTGATTAACATTCAGTTAAGTGACAGTTTTATTAGTTAACACTACGGTTTTGTTGAGTTATGCTTCATCACTACTGGAGTGTATATTCATTAATTTACATGCACATCTGTGTATTGTGAAATCGGCTTTCAGGTTATTTGTATTAAATAATATCCAAGTGGTTTATTTCTGACTAAAACTGCTAAATGAAAAGTGAAACTACTAGTTATAGAAAAAGAGGCTTTTTTCCAGCAATTTCACACTTTCTTCACCTGTACAAGCGCATTTGTATGCAGCCTTTTTTCCAAGTGAAAGAGATAAACTTTCATAAACATTCTTGCCAATATTGATCAATACACAGGAAGAGCAGAATAAGGGTGACAGAGTTATGTAGTCAGATAAGTGATTTAACTAATCAGTTCTAATCAGTATTCACATAGAAACAAAGGAAATATAGTAATGCGTAAGACTTCGAAAGAACAGAAGAGCTTAAAGAGTTTAAAATGAAAAAAAATGGATGAAAACAACAAGGCTATTACTATTATTGGTAGAGGTGGTTGAAGAAATTACTTTTGTCTTTAGAGCTCCAGTTTCGCTATCTATATGGTTAGAGCTTTAGCAGTGCGAAAGTGGTCATTCCGTATTGTTCTTGTTAGGCTGCTCTTTGCTGTGGAAGAGGAATTTGTTGAGACAGAGTGGCCAGTGTTGACAAGGTGTTTAATTACTGCATTCCTCACGGAACGCCTGCTGTCTACCTTCAACCATGCAAAGTAGTGTTCCTAAACTCTTTTAGGAAATATACATGTTAAACGGTCGGTATACCTGACTCCACAGGAACAGTTGAACTGATATATGCGCATAGAAGTAGTCAGATGTTGTCTTTCAAACTTTTGCATACTAGTAGAAAACTGAAGAACATTAATGCTACAGTTGCTGCGCAGAATGTCCTCTAAGATGTTAAAATTCTTCTTTGGAAGACATCAGAGGTTGGGTCACCCAAGAAACCAAGGTTCATGTAAGGTTTCTCTATTGACACTAACGATTTTTCATGTCTCCTAATTTCCAGTCTGATGTTCTTATCAATAAACCTTGGTAGATTTTGATTTTGGATGACGATTTTCTCAAAGAGTCTAATCCTTACTCTAGGGTGTCATGGCGTAAATACATACAACGTGAGTGACAAGAGATATCATTAAAACTCATTCATTAAATTATCCATCTCAGTACATAACTCTATCATGAAAACTATTTGATTTTAGAGAAATTCAGTGACGGAATTTAATACAGAATTTTCGGACTTCTTTAATAGCATGTTGTTCAGTCAATGCCAAGCACTATGGAGAACTTTCATACAATGATAAAAATGAAACATGGTTTTGTTTCTTCCCCATCTAAGCTGCAGGTAATATAAACTAGCTATATACAACCTGATTAACTGTATTCGTTACAGTAAACAACGGATTTTTAAAGAGAATTTATCGACGACTAGAAAATGTGCTTCCATGGAGTACAGTCAGAAAGTATACGAAGAAAGGTTGTGGAGTGATGGGCCTTCAATACTAAGCTTATCACGGAACTTCCGGTTTCAGAGTTTGGTTTCTTTTAGAAGGTCACTACAGTAGTTTGGTCTAAAACAGCTGTTTGTTATCTTATATCCTTCACTATCAGCCCAAATGATGAGAAGCACAGTTTGTTTTTACTCACTGCAAGAGATTCACCGTAAGTTACCGTTAAGTTCATAAGACTTGTGGTTTGAAGCCGATGGTGTTTTGATTGATATTCACTTTATTATGAAGCAATGTTTACGTCATAAGATTTTTAGTGGAATTTGTCAAAACTAAGTTCAAATATGCTGTGATGCTAAATGAAATGCTTTTAGACAACAAGTAGTCGCTATGGTCTGCATTATGAAAGTAAACGAATATTCAGAACTTTTTGATTGCACACTAGTTACTGACTAGTGTGCAATCAAAAATATCTAATACAGTCCTACAGGAGGTCAGTCGCAAGCCTGAATAGCTCAGTGGTAACGTCTCTGACTGCAGCACTGGGTGACGCGGGTTCGAATCTCAGAAGGGACATCATTTCCTTCAAGGTTGCAGATACGCCTTGCTGATGAGTGCCAACTAGCACGAAACCTAGGTCCAAGGTATCCTGCCGATTGCCTCCAACCATCTAATATTCAGAACTTTACTAGTCAATGTGTAATTCTACGAGGTGATATTTCTCCAGTTGTGAATTCTGATAGATAAGAACCAAGGTATTCTAAAAAGGAAGGTTTAATGTTGAGGTATAATCTGTCACAAAGAATGCATCAATAGGATTTGAAAGGTAAAAATAAGGAAGTTTGGGTGTTTAGCAGGCAAATTAGTACTTTGACTAAATATTTTATGGGGACGTAACTAAACTTTATGTAAATTTTGTGAATTGAGATAAAATGTCTTTGTTGTTTAAAATATAACTGACAATAGCGGCTAACATTCTCATTTAACGATGATTATAATATTAATGGCTTTATTCTGAACATTTTTGCATACATTACAGAATTTTCAGCGTGATATTTTGTCTACCGCTTGTACAAAATCTTCAAATTAAACAGTAATCTAAAGTTTATCATTCGAAAGAATTTTGTTCTATCTGCAACACGCACCAACCCCCGACTTGCTTCTCGCTTCAGAACAGACCAAGCATGATGTTGAAAGCTATTCAAAAGTGCACATAGGTACAGATTGTTCTTCAAGGGTGTAAATAGGTGGTTAAAGAAAGCATAAACAAGTAAATTTAACGTCTTGTACCCTGTGCAAACTTTGGTCGCCCAATGATTTAAGCAGTCCGTCACCCTGCTTACAAGGGAATAAAGTTAGAAATATACTTGAATCGCGCTGTGTATAGCGGAAGCTGTTCGCCATATATCAATAAATTTTCATCGAACTTTATAGTTTATCAGCAAGCTATAATTATGTCCTAACTATGCATTGATGTTTTGTTTTTTCAATAGGGTGAGGTGTGTTAACTTTGCAACATAATTATATACTTGATAATTCAGACCATAAGTAGTTGACAAGTTACTGAGAGTATAGAACTGATTCGTTTTATGTCTCTGAGATTGTTATTTTTTTTAATAAAAATCTTTACATATAAGTTGCGAACAGTTAGATTTATAGAAAGTAAATTCGAATTCAAGATGAATGTTAAATATAAAGATGAAATCCGTTTTGTGGAAAGCACAGTGTACAAATGAGCATAACGGTCAACATATGATGATTATAAACTAATTAACTATCAACATCCCAATAAATAAGAAACTGGATGATTGTATACTTACTGTATTTGATATTAATTCCTGAGATTGATCCTCTGAAAAAAAATTAGTAAGATTAATCAAATTTGAAATCATGTAAGCAGTTCGTTCGGGAATTAATACAATATATTATATATATATATTAAACAGCGTGAAAAACTTCAGATTCTATTTTGATAGTCTCTTGACTTTCCTGAAATTGTAAGGGCATCAAAGTGTTGAAGATATTCTGCTGGCTGCATATGTTTAATGCCCACATTATTATTATTTATTCCTTACCGAATGAAGGAGAGGAATTCAGCTGAATATCTTCACTGCACTCTAATTCCTGCCATCACTTCCAATTAGCCACACGACTGCCCGTAAACTTTCGTTTGCTCTTTACGTTGTCCCCTCCATTTCACCCCGAATCCAACGATTCTCTATCGGGTTACACTTGACGACCTCTCAGTGTATCTCCAATGCATCACCATTTCCTTCTCCATGGTTTCTGGTTAGGTAGTGGGTTCTTAGTTAGTTAGCATTTGGTTACACTTCATTGTTGCTTATCTTTTCTGACTAGCCAACCATCTGCAATTCAGTCTCGATCCAGAGAAGGCGTTGGGAATGCTTTTAGCAACCGGAGTTCCAAGTCTCTGAACCATACATTAGCAGAGACGTGACATTAGTGTCAAGAGTCTTGGTGTTGTTCGTTGCGTTGAGTGCTGGAGATCTACACGCTAGTTTCAGATCAATAAACGTCTGTTTTGCTTCCCCTATCCGATCCTGGCTGATCGTGACATCACCAGGTTTTAGTTTTTGCTTGTGAATCTGCACAGCTTACTAAACAATCTTCAGATAAAAGATTTTTCCTCTAATCATTTAAAGATTATCAGGAAGTAGTATATCAAGTAAAAGAAATTAATTTACATTGATATTCCATCACAGTAACGTTAGATTTCTCACATTTTAAAGATAACCATGAGTATGTCGCTACAGTGAGAACCTGGAAGATCAAGGAGTTGATAGTTCTAACCTATAACACTTCATTAGACATTATGCTCACAAAGTTATCTCTTGATGCTGCACAGCCAAACACGTGATGCCATAAGGAAACTTACGAATTTGTGAGAAATGTGTTTAAATATTCCTTTACAAATGTAATTTCACGTATCAAGGGAGGTGGAATTCCAGGCAAATCTCCTACTTGTTTATTGGTATGGAAATAAGTTGGGTATAGTTTGAAATTTATTTCCGTTTGTGCTTGTTTGTTCCTTATATTTGGAAAATCACCGTTCTCGCTTGCCAGTATCATTGCTTATGCTTGTCATCATATTCTATGAGTGCTTGATATGCCCGAGTGGAGTATAGGGCTTCAACAGCACATCTCCACTTTGTTCTATTTTCTGCTGCCTTCTTCAGCTGGGTCCACGATTGCTCATAATCTGTCATCTCCTCCTCACACGATCTCCTTTGTGCCACCCTCGCACTGACGACGCACTGGTCGATTCCCATTGAGATTCTTTTCGAGAGATGGCCTGCATTGCGCACGATGTCATTCGACGGTCTCTTCAATTTGTGACCGATCCATCTCCATTTTCTCCTACATACTTGTTGAGCAGTTTGTTGGTTTTCTCCTGTAAGTCTTCGAGTTTGTGTGACATTAAACATAAATCATCCACACGTGAAATACAGATCTTCCGGAGTTTTCTCACCTGCCATTCCAAAACATTCCTTTCTTCTCACTTCCTGTTCACAGTATGACGCATGAACCAATCCAGCACAATTAGGGGTATAAATAGTGATAAAAGTCAGGCTGCTTTGGCTTACTCCAGTATGCAGTCTGAACGCCTCGCCGAATTTCCTCTGTGGATCACCTGACTGACACGTGGCATTGCCAAATAGCCGGCTGTTGAATTAGGTTGATAAAGACTTGGGCACTGCACTCCGTAGTGTTGAAGCGGTTTCCAAATCACTTCTCGTTCAACGCTATCTGTCGAAGGCCTTTTCGACGTGGATGAGGGAAGTTGACGTAGGGAGGGTTTTGACTGCCATTCCCTGCTGTGAGTTGTTCTGTGATGGCGATACGTAGGTTGATCAGCACATGATTTGCCTTTCCTGAATGCATGTTGTTCTGGTTGGTAGGGCTGGTGGAGTTCTGTATCCAATGCATGTTTTATTCTCTCCAGGATGATGTGACACAGTATTTTACTTGGCGTGGAGAAGATCATTGTTCCACACTAGTTCTTACAGAGTGAGGCGTCAGTCACCTTTCTTTGCCAGCTTGACAAGATAGCCTTTCTTCAAATCTGCAGGGAAATATTTCTTACTTTTTTATCTGAAATTAGATTATTCAAGATATTTTTGAGTAGATTTATGGATGCTATAAATGTGCCTGTTTCTTTCCTCTTATTTTGCTTCAAACAAACTGACTTACCGAAATGTCCTTATTCAGAACTGTTGGAAAAGGTTACTTGAGAAGTTTAGTCATGTATATATATAATTGTGGAAATGCACAGGATACCTACTTTTAGAGTTTCAGACTTTTGTACACGGGATAAAATTTTATCTGATTCATTAAGTAGACATTAAGAGATTGGTCTAGACATTAAAACAACTACAATTTGGTCTTCTTATATTACGAAATTCAGTTTCGTTCGTGTTAGAGGTAAACTGAAGCACATCTGCGGAGTATAATTACAAATTAGGTAAGGTTGTTTTTGATATGTCAAACAATGGTGCAGCACTTATTATTATTATTATGAAATTTAGAGCACAATTTAGTAGTCATGTGAAGTTGATATGATAGGTATCATAATTTGTAGCCTGTTGAATTTACCACATCACTGTGTGCCATTTCAAACAAACTTACCCAATAAGAATCCAGCTTTGCGTAATATCTACTCCTTCAGAAATAATCCATTGGAAATGATTAAACAAGAGATTTATCAGTTAATTAAGTGAGGAAAATGAATATCATGGTGCATTTTTCTTCTTGTTATAACTCTGATTTCTATAAAATCTGTACATATTTTTATTAATACCGGATGGTGGAAATAGCTGTATTTAAAAGACGCCTTGAGAAGAGTAGAAAATGTGGCTTCCCATAGTCAGTATTGAATGACAACTCTTGATAAAGTAATTGGCATTCTTACTCACTGATACGTACACTTGATAAACTATAAAACCATGAAACACAAGGTATACAACCAAACTAAACACTTCGTTTTGGTTACAGGATTTCATCATCAGCTGACTTCAGTTAGAGAACAATTGGGTTGGAACTTACTGTGGGTGTGTACTGCTAAAGGGTCCCAAACTAGGATGAAACAGCTGTCCAGTACTCCCAGGTTTTCCAATGGTTTTCTGACTGATGTCAGCTACTGATGAAGTTCTATAAGCATTCAAATCAAATCCCGCAAACCAACACTTGAATACCAAACATTTCTATCGTCTACAATCTTATAAACCAAGCAGATTACGGATAAAAACAACATAAATTTCCCAAAAACCATAACTGTTACACATCACGTATTTACATAACGTTTGTTATGCATCAGAATGGTAAAACAATGCCTGACTTGTCTGTCTATTGAAAGTTTATTTTATGTTTTTAGTTTAAGAGGTGTATTTGTAAGTGACTTGGCGCTAATCTTAGTTTTTCAGGATTAAGTTAGTTATCTTGACATTTTTTTAATTAGACAATACTGTTGACGAAAATTTCAATAGAGTATGATTCATTTGTTTCCACTCTCTGCAGACGAAATAAACAGAGATGTCATCTGTAAAAATATCATATTAAAAATAAACCTACCGATAGTGAATAGAAGGATTGAATCTCAATAATTAATGAAACTAAATTAACTGCTATGTCTTTCCAAAATATTTTAAATTTTGTAAAAAGCAATACCAGCAATTAAGATTCAGTAACAAGAATACTTAGTGAATTATTTGTCTGGATAATAATACTTTTCTTTTAATAGTTGATTAAAATTACAATAGCATCAAAAATGGCAGAATACAAATGATGTAATAGATGGTTATAAAGGTTGAATTGAAAATTTCAATGGCAGGGTGATTCAAGCCTGTAGCCTTCAGATCACTATCTAAGTGTTGTACTCGCTGGATGAGAAGATCCAATCTACCTTCATTTATCATCCATTACACCATCTGTTTGTAAAATAATTTCGATCTGTTTTTGGACCGTAAATAATCACACAGTGTTTTACTTACCGGATAATGATTTACTTGTTCTGACCAAACGAATACTTAATAGTACTTTGTTCTTTAACATTTCTGGTGAAGGGAGATGACGCTAAAAATAATCAATATATGCAGTGTAGAAATCATTTGGCAATCTTGTGTTAACAAACTGGCTTTATTCTGAAGTTACATTACTTTAAGAATATGTTTAACAGTCATATTTTAGCAAGTTATTTGAAACAGAAGCTATCAGTGAAGCATATACATATATATATATATATGGTTTAGGAAATGTGAACTGCCCGGTTTCGTTAGTACAGTCACTAGAAAATGTTTATGCAGAGTAAGGAATGTACCATACTGGTCGAGAATAAATAAATTTGAGTAGAAATGGAATCAGTAAATAACAGTTTACTAATGTATAGTATGTTAGGTAAATATGGATAAAAAAATATGAAGTCATTTCACAGAGTTTCCGCTCTAGATAAGACAACGCCTGTAAGTACATCCTCAGAAGAAATGATAATTTGAATTTATTTGAACTCTTCTCCCTCATTCAATTAATTTTCAGTACATGGCCTATTATCAGCTTATGAATTTCTTATTGGTGCTAATACAAAAGTTTAGACTGCGTATTATATTATTTTCTCGGAGGTATTTTTCTAAGTATTGCATTGAAATGTAGAATCGGTAATAATTCAGATGAATACTAGTATCTTTCAGTGTGTGGTAACGTTTTTGTGAAGAATAAAACATGAAGTTCGCCCAAGATTCAAACAGTAACATTTAGACTTTTCGCTCCCGAAAAAACACAAGTTTCAAAAAAAAATGAAATTTAGTGTCTGTTTAACACGTGAATAGCTCATGACCATTTTAGTATCTGAAAGGTTACAACAACCTTCGAGTTAGAATTCGATTGTCCAATATTTTATTTAAGATGAGTAATCATGAGTAGACTAAATGAGATTTGGAAGACGCAATAGACTAAGACAGACAGGAATAACGTTCAAAATAGTATGTATGAAAATAGAAGTATACATTAGAGGATGATACTTACCATATTTCTTGATATGAGAAGGGTATTTGATTTGTCAGTCGAATGACATCGTGGCAATGTCTGACTGAAGGGGTTTCTGAACAAGTGTATTAGGATACTGAAATCACTGTACTCAAACCTACACCACCAAGTAAAGGCCTATGGAAAGCTGTTGTGTGGAATAAAGACATCCAGTCATTTCCGTCAGTATGTTTATTATCACCACTATTATTTTAATTCAGTGAAGGCATACCGATGAATATAATTCTGGTTAACTCTTATTTTTTTCTGATTATAGCTTGAAACCACACCGTATTTTTGCTACAAGTATGGAATTTTCAGCATGTGATATCGGTAGCCCAAATTTTGCTGGCCGACCATAGATATCAGGTGTGCATTGGCAGGGGATCGAACCTCGGACCATATGTATGGTCGGCGGAATCCTAGCCACTGTGCTTCAGGAAAAGTTGTTGGTGCTTTTAAATGTGTGGATGGCATCATGCTTTAGACTAAATATACTAGGGAAATGCAGTATTTTGAACACTATCTACAAATATCTGAGCATATTTGGCCTACAGTTCATCCCTATCGAATATTAGACACTGCATCGCAGATACGGTGAATACTAACCCAAATATAATGCTAGAAAAGTAGCCAAACCAAAACATCGTTTTAGTCGGTGTTATATTTGTCCACTGTTCTGAACCTGACTGAAGTCCAGCAAACTCTTTGCATCATGACGCAAAATCTTTAATTCCATTTGCAGTTAGCAATTTTCTCATAGCTGAGATTAACTGAAGTATTTCCAAAATTATTTTTGTCTTTAAGGATGCTGACAGCTTATATTGACTCACCAACTAAGAGGATATGTGCTGTGATAAACTTAAGAAAAGAAAGAGAGGTTTAAGTGATCACACGACATCAAAGACATGATCTTTTCTAAAACTGGCAACTTTCGAACTGAGATCTTTTTCAGCACATCCAGATTCGCATCAAGCTAAATACTACTGATTAATTGCGATGAGTAGTTGCATACCAGTTATATCAACCAGTAGTGCTTGCTAGCCAGTTTGAGGTGATCTAAACACCAGACGGCTCGTTCGGGGCTGTGCTCATCAGCGGTCCGAATCAGCTCAGACAGCCAAATCAGTTCAAACCACACCCGATTTCTGGCAGTCTAATTGTCTCTTAAACTATGTGAAACGATCATAAGGGAGCACTGCTTCCGTTCATAAAACAATAAATACTTATTATTACAGAGACGTAAGGTGATTTTTAGGCTTAATGTCTCTCAATCATCACCTGCAGCCTGTATTAAGCCGTATGCTTCAGACTGCCAAGACTGTTTAAGCCTCTGTCACCTCATTTCACCTAAATTATTGATTTCGTTCGTAGCAACATGAAATAATTAGTAATAATATCACGTTGCAAAAATTAAAGGCCAACAAAAAGTTGAACCACTTATGCGACATATGTTACATACTGTGTAAATTGGCCTTTGACCAGTAGATCCACTTTTATTTTTCAACTTGTTGCTGAGATTACTGTTCAGATGATTACTGTATTTTGGCAAAGGCGATACCATCATCCACTGTCCCAGATATTCTTGAAGTAAATTAGCAAGTCGACATTGTTGTTCTTGACTAAAATGAAAAATTTCAATTTTGGTATTTTTCAAAAATGAGAAATAAGATTAACTGCCATCTCTTCATAAGGAGAAAAGTAGTGAAAATACTTCACTTCATTTGCTAAAGATAAAACAAGTGAGTTGAATAGGAATTATTCGCTAAATATTATATCCACCTTGCAACTACAGACCTCTGTATGATTTTAAGTTGTCATTAACTGTTAGACTTTTTCCTGAATCAGAATTTTAATTTTTTTTTAAATGAAGTGACAGCTGTAAAATGAGTGTTCAGTTGTCAAACTACAGGCTTTTTTGATTTATATAATCAGTTGTGCCTCTGAATCTGAACATAAAAGGTTAGTTCTATTTCACTAAATGAAATTTCATTGGCAAATTATCGGTAGTTTGAATCGCTACATTCAGCTGTCGATTTGAAATAAGAGAAAAGGTTATGTATCATAGAATGATTAGTCTTGTCATTGACTGTAATCGTTATTTCTTATTCGGAACTCAGTAACTGGATGTATCTGAGTACCAGTAAGATCTAGTATTCTGTTTTAATAATAACTACAAAGTAGTGCCACTCAAATTTTGCTGTTAGGACTTATTGGAACGAAGTCAAAGTCACTTGCAGTTTATAGAAAGTTGCTTTTTTGTACCAAGAGAAGTAATTATTTGTAACATTTTCAAACGACAGGAGCACTTTAGACACTAAAAAAATGAGGATCTGTAGTTTGATTAAATTCCTTTTTAAACTACTCGTATCTTTCTCAAGAAATTTCCACCTAAAAATCTTATTAAGAAATGAAAAATATGTGTATTCAGTGGGTATATTGCTATTAATTATTTGTCTAAACTTTCATTCATTTTTGTCCATTAAATGTTGTGCTGCATATCAGCTGCTCTAATAACACTGTCAATACTCATAAGATTCAATTCTGAAAGTTGTGATGAAAAGCCAAAGTCATTCGCTTCGTAAGGAACACAAAAGACGCACTCCACGGTTCATATCTCTTTGACAGAGTTTTCTTTTTCAGTTCAGGCATGACTTTCACAGAAAAACTATCAGGATGATAAGCGAATGACAAATAATAGACGGAATTCCTCAATGAAAGAGTAGAATCCGGGACAAAATCCTGTATTATTTGTTTAATTTATATAACAAACAGTGATAAAGTATTAAAATCTGGACAGCATTTCGAGCAAAATTAATTACTAACCATGTAGTTTGCTTTGCCTTATTCCGCTTCTTTTTCTAATTCAATTTGCTACATATCTCAAATAGGTGCAAAAACATGGCATCAATCCATGAAATCCCTGACAGTTAAACTGAGTCAGGTAGGGAGATGCAGACTTCCGGGTTGGGACTCTAAGAATCAATGGCTGGAGACAATAGGTGACATGGCTCAAAATCGTTGTCGATGGCGCAGATATATTCAGTCTCTTTAACCTTCATATTCCTTTCTACCACTACTCATTCTGTTTCACTCTTATACTCATCTAAATTCTATTGATTCTCTTCTCTCATTTTCCTGTCTACCTTTGTGTGCTATTTGGAAGGTGGCAACTCGAACTGCTGCACTTCGGTGCCAAGTTCTATGTTGAAACCAGCAGCAGCAGCAGGTGCTGAGTAATTCCCATTAAATGCATTGGGTTCCCTGATAATTATGAGTTTTCAAAATGTTGCATTACCACTAAATATAATGGTAGAAGGCTTAAGTGCTGTAAACATGATGTCAGAAAGTTATGAGAAAAATATGTATCATTTTCGTCCACTAGAGGATGTTGTGGTCTGTTCAGGACTTTCATTACGACATTCATCGAATAACCGAAATAGGGTAGATGACTTTACACTTTTGTTTTATCTGCTAAGTTCACTCAAAACAACAGTTCAATTTTCTATAACTTAACGCTTCGTTTTGGTTATAATTTCTAACTAACTGATAATCGCATATAAAGAAATTTTTATTTTACTTACCTTAGGCCGTGCAAATTTAGAATGAGAATAAATGGAGAATCAGAAACAAGGAAGATATTTTCATTCAGTACTTGTAGGACGGACTAAAAAATAAATTAAGAGGTTGGAAAGATACAGAAGTCTTCGAACAGTAGGTAATAATTATGATATTATCATGTTAAGGAATATATACGAAGAGATTGTTGCGTTAACCTTTGTTTTAATGAAATTCGTGCTACAATAAGGAAGTCGTCTATTTAAAATGTAAAAACAAGATCATCTCAGGCAGACTGAATTACTCAAGCAAGAAAAGTGATCGAGATAAAAATTGTAATTTGAACCCTGTCAAGGTTGTCATTCTAGCAAATCACCTCGAATCCACTGAACTGTTATTTCACAAGTAAATTTCAACTTACCCCTTTAACTTAAGCGATGTTTCCACTACTGTCCCTCAAGTTTTAATATTACCATATGTATGATTTTCAGATTATATACTCCTCACCTAACTGGAATGTTTCTAGCGTCTGTGTCAGTAGCAGATTATAGGGCTGGACTGAAATATTTAATCCATTACTAATATTGAACGAACTTCCAAAGTTTGAACATTTTTCACGTGTTACAAACTTATGAGCAGACAATTGAAGCATACATATCAGACTCACATGCCTTGAAAAAGCATAGCGAACGAAGTGAGATACATGAAGGCGTATAAATAAAGTATCCTTTAAACAATTAAAAAGCGCTTACAACACTTGACTATTAGGCATAGATTGTTTTCTAGGTTAAATAAAGCCGAAAGAAGGAATAGATGGTCTGGAAATTTACTAATCAATTAAATGAAATACCTTTTTCTATATGCAACACATGCAACTTAGTTTGTGGTGTAACGGGGCGATAAAATGAAAGTTTGGTTTACGAAGGATGTTGGATGTGAAGAACACAAAAGCAATTAACCTTGGAGTAATAATTTCACCTGTTCTTTCCAAATCGACAGCTGTAAGCCCATAGATACTACATATTGTTTCTCCGGATACTTATTGAAACAGTTTTATTAGTTGGAGTTTTGCGTCAGCTTGTTTTAGCTTACTAAAGTCCTCAATATAATGACTACATTCAAAGAGATACTGTTTTAAATTTTCAGAAAATTTCATTTTATTCTGTAACATTACAAGGTAATCAGTAAGACAGAAGGAGATAGAATGAGAAAACCTATGAAAAATCAAAATGTTATTAAGTAGAATTATAAAGTATTTAATTGATAAAAACTCCAATCCAAAAACTTAGGTGGTGAAAACAGTTGGAATGCAAATATTACTTGTAATATATTCATTCTGTAAAGAGAACATGGACTGTGCTAGAATAGCTGAAGAAAGGCATATGAAAAAGCAAGCTTACACTTTTAGTAGAGAACAACATTAACTCACAGTGATAAGCAAGACTAAGGTGCCCATAAACTGATTAAACATTAATAATTCACGAGTTGAGATTATAACTGTGTATTTGTGTATAATCTTAGCATTTGACTGAAGCATAATTAAAAATCGATTAATTTGGGTTAATCCTCTAATACGTAGTTATTATAATTTTCCCTTTTAAATTCTTTTTTCTAATGTGTAATTTTTCTTTTATTCATCTTACTCTGCCTTTTGTTGGAGAGTTGCTTTTCTGAGTGTCCTACTCTTTCTGACTGACCTCTAATAAGTAGGTCAGTTCGAATTTGCCAAAAGCACTTTACCATTGCGGTTATCTTTTACGTTTATTTTGAAAATTTAAGATAAATGTCCGGCACTTTTATATATGAACTTTAAATTATTACATATAATACAAATGTGTTCAGGGGCTTTGACTAATTCACAACGATATAAGTATTAAACTTGGGCACTGTGGTAGAGCATAACTCCATTATGGATAAGATTTTATTTTGATAAATCTTATCCATAATGGAGTTAATTCACAACGAATTTTAACCCAATTGCATTGTCACTATTGGCCATCGACAGTCACAGGAAAATTGTATGAACTTGAATTTATTCTGGATTAAAACAAAAAGTGTTGATTTTTGGGTAGCAGGCTTATAAAAGCTGTTGAAAAAATATTGACATTTATGGGTTTTATAAAAACTATTAAAAATTACCTTCACTAATGCATATGGATGATTTTTGTGTAGAATGGATCTCATCAAGTTAAAAGAGTCTTGTGATGTTGTTTCCCTGAAACAAGTCGGTATTCTATTTTTGTTCATTGGTACCACGATTAATTCATTGGAGATATTCGCTTCAGTGCCAACTAGTCTGGACAAATGATGACAATCTAATATGAGTGCCCTTAAACATGAAGGAAAAGAGAGAGGAGTTATAGAAACTATAGATGTGACTTGCATGTTACATTTAAATAGTTTATTGAATAATAATGCCATGGAATGTCATGCATTTATGCAAATAATAACCTTTATTAGCTTACAATAGATGAATCATTAATAAATGACATTTATTCCAAGGTGAACAGTAAATTTATACTATTTTCTGAATATTTCAACACAAACTGATTCCATATTTTCAATATTCATCCGTTATACTTTCCTCCTGATAGTCAGAACAGTTATTTTAGATGGAGAGAATACGGAAGCGGCTTTAGGAACAAATGCTTGCGAACATCTATCAGTACAGTTGAATAAGGAAGTTACAGTTTGCTTAACCAATGCATTCTTTTTCCCGCTGAGTAAATTTATTTTCTGTGTAAAATTCCCATCATGAATTTCATATCTTAAGCCGTTATCCTCTCCTTCCACTTTATCTACTATACGGCATTGAAAAACTTACATTTTTGCGCACAGATGAAAAACAGTAGCTGTGTTATACAGTTACCGCCATTGTTTCATATATTCATTTGAAATTTCTCACGCTTCGTCATTCCATCCTTGTTTTCACTGAGTTTTCACACGATGTGAATATTGGCCACCGCTACATAACTATAACTTGTTGTAGAATGAACAAGCACGGATATAAATTCATGTTCCGACTGTTGTGTCATTTTCTATAAACTTTGTATACTCAAATTGAAATTTACTGTATCGTGCAATGAACTGTTAAGTAATTGTTATTTTACTTTCACATTTCGTTTCCACCGGAGTTATCTTCCACTTACGTACAGCAGTGACTGTTGTAAATTCGAAATGATTTTACTATGAGTCTCACCTTAACTTCTGCATTGACCCGGTCTCCGTGAATTTGTGGTTTTAAGTGTAATAAGTTATTCAGAACAGTTAGTTGTTCGTTGTAATCATACGTTTGCTGAAAATTTGTATATTTATTTTCAATATTTTAAGAATTATACGTCACTTTGCTGCTTACCAGTGTTTTTGTGTTATTGTTAGGCATGGTAATTCTTCAGTGTTCTTCAAGGTATGACCTTTGATGGTAACTGTATCATCACTAGGCCTGGCACTAAGGATGTCATCAACAACTTTCATTATCAGCCTGAGCTACAAATCTTTTCTGCCAAGTGTATGCGTGGAAAATTCATTGGGCGAACCTTACCAGAATTTATGAATAGATTCAGTACTACTTCTTCCTATTCATGTTACCCGTTCTAAAGTTTTCTTATTCACGTTAGCATGAAATGTATGTAGGGTAACTTTGGTTAGCCCTGTTAGAAAATGAAGTTTGTCTGGAAAGTGTTATGCATTTATGCTAAATATCTCAATAGTCTGATCGCAGATTTGATTCACTGCAAACCTTAAGCGCCACATTCTACATTGTATTGCAGTTGGCGTTAGTATGAATACGAATATAAAAGATAGATCAATTACGCTAATTAAGCAGAGACAATGGAACGAGTAACCGAATAAAGGCAAGCAGGTGGCAGATAACCATTTTCGTCTGTAAAATCTTATTGAAGTGAATTAAAGGTTCATTATCAAAATGTTTTTAGGGATTCTTTATAAACACAGTCAGACAATGCACACTGTGATACACTAGATCGATTGTTTTAGTTTGTACGAAAATTCACTAACCATTGCATCTAATCTAATTTAGCAGTCCAGATATTCATATAGTACTGAAATCGAAATCTCATTTTTCATATTATTATTTCCCTAATTTTGTGTTCTTCACATCTGACTGTCTTATCAGTGTTCTCGTATAACTGATTTTCCATTTTCTCTTCTTAATATTAGTTGACTTGTCATTTGAATTTGAGACTATACTGTTCTAAATGTATTTTGTAAGTGCATCACAGTTTTCGAAGAATTCAGTAACATAAAAATCTGTCCAAATTTATTTGGGCGACATTATACGTATGAAGTTTCAGCTTGCATCAAGTGACTTACCGAACTCCACAGAACAATGCTTGACGAATTGTTCTTAGTATATTGTTCGATTTAAAGTTGTGTGCTGCCGATGCACTCATTTCTCTGTGAAATTTAGCATTAAAGTATGCGACATCATTGTTTTGGATCATTTGATCAATATTATCAGTTTGTTTATGGATTCTGTTGATCAGATAGGCACTTTTAATATAATAGTGAGCCAATGGATGTTCCGATTCAAGTAAACCATACTTAAAAGACTCTGCTTCTGTTGGCGGTGAAACTGTCGACTGATCACACGAATGAGAAGGCACATTCGGACGAATACACAATTCTCGATAAGTGGAAGATAAAAGTAGTCTATAGAAGCCTTCGTTTGATAGTAGACCTGATAAACATAGAAGGAAAAAAAAATCAAATTTACGAGAATATACATTCTGAAGGAAAGTTGATTCACTGTGATGCATTTTTACAATTTGGAATCGATGAGAAAATCAAGTTATTTTTATTTATATCTGAATAATTTTGAACGCTACAAAATATACGTGTTGACCGTAAACGTAGAGTAGTTTCTTATTAGGAAACGTTACCTGCATAAAACTATCTGAAGAAAACAGAAAAACACCAACTGAGGCTTTATTTGGAATGGCATTCCATAGAAACGAAGAAAACTCACTGTTTTAAAAAGATAGATGTATATATATATACATCACATGTAACTATTTGTACAGAGGTTTATTTTAAATATGATAAGCACTGTTTGTGCATGTTTTCGGGCTCTTCTTATTGGCGCTGGTTAACATGATATCAGTGTTCCATGAATCTGAGTACCCTCAAATCAGTAATCAGTTCACTCAAGAGTGGACTGTTGGAAAAAGTCAGAAAGGGTCTCTAAACTGTGGTTTCGTACCACATTTAGAACTGTTTACTTCTACACCAGTTGGAATTTTCGAAGCTGTATTCACAACAGTCTATGGAGAAAATTTATTCCTATACCTGACATAAAAATCAGTAAATACGTATCAATTATAATGACTCTGAAAAGATTGCCAATCTTAAATAGCATAATATGGTGCAAAAGAGATGTCAGAATTAAATGTTAAATACAAAAATACCCGAAATCTATAATTTAGACATTAGCAAAGTGATTGTATATGATTAATTTTGTTTTATCCTACATTTATTAATCAAGCCAATGAACTGCCATACTATGCAGAAAAATTATGGAATAAGACCAAAGTTGGTTGTATGAAAAAACCTTACTGAAATCCTGTGAATGTATTAACCAACAAAGGAATTGTCAAGCACAGAAATACATAACTTTCGTTTCCGAGTTATGAGTGAACTCAGTTAGTAACCACTAGAAAACAAACAGTAAAGTTCCCGTAATGCTTGCAAAGACATCCCGCTACATGGAAGCAGGTGTATATAGCTAGCAGA
Source organism: Trichobilharzia szidati (assembly GCA_944472155.2). NCBI lineage: Eukaryota > Metazoa > Platyhelminthes > Trematoda > Strigeidida > Schistosomatidae > Trichobilharzia > Trichobilharzia szidati. The sequence goes on along the minus strand of OX235279.1, from coordinate 84,244,023 downwards.
AGTGAATTTTGTCGAATAATCATTCTAATCGTTAACCACTGATTTTGACAGTATAAGTTAGTGCAAATGCTCTGCACTTCTTGTTATTACGATAAGGACAGTTAACAATGATTTGTAGGTTTCAGCTTTACTGTTTAAGCTTCACTTTGATTAAAATGTCTGCAAATTATCCATAAGTTTAATTGGTCTTTTTTGCAAGTAAAGTGGATGCTAGATTTTGAGGACCACGCGTGGATCACTTTAAAAACGCAATGAACTATCTGACAATTGATTAAGTGATACATTTCCTTAACCTAATGATGATCTGTCTAATTTCAAAACATGACTTTGTTAGTAGAATGGAATGTGCAGAATGGCCATAGTAACCAGCATTTTATGAAGTACAAGTCATGCTTGTTATCAACTTTCGAAAGTAAACTGGTCATAATTTCTATATCTATTATCCTGTTTACTTCTATGCAGTGTAGCCTTTCAGAGTAACAGAAAAGCAAGTAATTTTTAAGTAGTGATTAAAAAAAGACAAATAGACGATGTAGTGAAATAATTTTTACTACTGTTTTCAGAAAGTTGACAGTTTCAAAATACTTCAGAAAAGACGAATGCCGATATAATAAAAAACGCCTCCTCAGGTAATTTCATTCAGAAGGCTTCTATTAAGTGAACATTCGCAAGAATCGAAAAATATCAACAAAGTGCCATATCAAGCAAGGATGTTCATACATCTAAGCGGTTATAGATGTATTCGTATTACGCCACAAGGTCTAACTGCTTTATTTTATTGTTGTCAACGATATCGAGATTCTTGCAGATTGTTCAAGTTCTTCATGTAGGCACAGTGTACCAATGCAATTCCTCCTTCAGTGTGCATTTATACAGATATAACTGAAGGAGGAGAGATAAACAAAAGAAATTTTAATCAAAATGGTATCTGTGAATAAGGCATTAAGAAGACAAATTTCGTGAGGTGATATCGTCATTTCGTAGTTTCTTTACAACCGCTTTACAACTAACATGGTTAACAATAATAAAATAAAGTTCATGACAATTACTCAGTTAAATAAAAACAAAAGTACATACTAATGACCAATCATATTTAAAAGGTCATGTAGTCCATGGTAGGCGAAGATAGAAGTCTATTGTTTTTTGTAAACACAGTTTAGGCTGTATGTGATTAATCCAAAGGGCTTCCATCACCTTCAATAACCTTGAATTAGAGTTATGTGAAATAATTGTGAAACAGTCATTCATATTGATTTGGTGACCTGATATTAATAAGTGTTTTGCAATGGATGATGCTGGATTTCTATTCAGATTACTGGCATTGGGATTTTCTATATGATTTAGTAGCCATTTTGGAACATGTTCTTTCCGACGACATTGGAACATTCTGTTGTTTCTACCTATATAGACGTCACCGTAACTGCAGGTGAACTTGTAGGTACAGTTTGAAGTAGAGTCCATGGAATTTCGTCCTTTAATCGTAGGCACAGGGATCGAAAATGTTCGGCAAGTGAGAAAAAGAGATGCGGCGTAGAATGTGCGTTTGATGGCTGACCGAAGTGTTTGAGCTGTCAACTGCATAATGTAGTCACCCTTGAATGGTGACCCAGATGGTGATCCGGAAAACTTTATCACTTGTCACAGTAAAGAAAGACCACATCTCGAAAAGACCGCTTTTGTTTTTATTTAACTGAGTAATTGTCATGAACTTTATTTTATTATTGTTAACCATGTTAGTTGTAAAGCGGTTGTAAAGAAACTACGAAATGACGATATCACCTCACGAAATTTGTCTTCTTAATGCCTTATTCAAATTTATCAAAGGGACTAATTGTTTTAATTTTCTCAAAATGGTATCTGTTTAAGGTAAGCATAATTCCTTTAGTTACCATTTTTTCCGTCTAATATACTGGAATCTCGTGTTTTTATCATAACGTCACGATTTAAGAGGATAATGAAAATTGTATTGCCCCTAAAATCTCTTTCAATATTACACAGCAAACAGAAGCAAATTAAAAACCATAAGAATAAGTAATTTTTCTCACACCATAAATTTTTGGATTTCTCCTCTGTTGGCTTTTAACATTAACATGAATGTTACTTCTGTAACACCGACTGTTTCCATAAGAACTAAGTACTATTCTAGCATTTTGTAATACTGAAAGTTCGTTCAATGAAGAAGTAAGCACTGAAAAATTTCAGAAAATATCACTGCAGTTGACGAAGAATAATACTTATTATACTCTATTCTTGAACAGAAGACCTGAAACATACTAAAAGGATATGATGTAGGACTGATAAGCAACTAATTTTCAGTCGTATCCTGAAATGAAATCTTAGGGACAGAAGTTTGAGCCAACATAAAACCATGATTAAGGATGCATACTACTTTAGTTAAAAATTGATATTGCGAGCTCCTATTTTGTTTGTGATATTTCTGTATTTTCTTCTGGGGAATATGAAGTTGAAGAATTCAGTGATGTTGAATAATTGGCCATACTCACTGAAGGAATTGGATCTCAGATAATTGTGGAGTATTGTAGTGGTCATTATCCTAGCATTCGAAATATACTCTGAATGACATTTATTCGTTCAGTTTAGCTTAGTCCTACTGACTTTTTCACACCAAAATTACTTTATTTCAACTCAATCTGTCATTGATTAACCTCGTGGTTGTTCTAAAAAGGTAGACTGCAAGTTTCCAAATATTATCTTCTATATTTTTCACGATTTGTCCTGCTCTATCCTTTTTGGTGAGTTCTTGAATTTTTAACTCACTCCTTTTCTTATAATCCAATTTTTCAAGCTTTTTTCTTCATCACATGACATGTGCACTACGTTGCATACTTATTATCGTTGATCATAATTCATTCAATTTGAGGCTAGTTTTAGCTGACAGAATGTTATAGAGTAAAGTGAAAGGATTTTACCCTAAGATTTAGTTATCATTGTTTTATGCAATATATTAAGATGAAATAGGTAACCTCTAAAATGAAACACTTGCTAACAATCCAGGAAGAATTTATTTATTTATAGATTGCATGAATAACCCTAACCTTCACGATGATAAATTTAGCGTGCAGTTCTAATCAAATTGGTACAGTTCATGAAGCTATGAAATAAGAAAATGACATTAGCCGCCTATGCTTACAATACTTATTTGATACCCATTTTTTTGAAAAACTGGTAATCTGTCAAATAAGTATTTGCTTAGATTCCCATAAGGTTCAGCGTTTATTCATGTCTCTGTCAATATTATAAACACATCTGAAGGCAACAATTTAAAGATAAACATTTGATATCACGCATAAAACAGATCTGAACGAAATGAGCCTTCACCGGTTAGTGCATGGGGCTTCATTAAACAGAGTAAGCTAGTTTAGTGATAAAGTAAGTGAATGCCAAGGCCTGCCTCCAAGACCCTTCTGATGTTTTGTTGAAGATTCCCTTAAAAGAATGTCATGTGTTATTAAGATGACAAAACTTTTCAAAATGTGTATAACGAAACCAGCTAATTGGATTAAGCAATAAATTTAATTTGTTACTGATCATATATATATAATTACTTTGAACAGCATAAACACTATTTATGTAGTGCTGGTCATATTGATTGTATTTTGTGGGCTACTTTTGTGATATCTCTTTGAGACATGTTAGTCAGACATTACTTAGATTATTTGCCATGTTGGATAAGTAGCTTACTGACTTGATCTTGAGTAAGATCTTACGAAAGTTCGGTGTTTGTCAATAGTTTTGCAGTTATTGCGCTGGGTAATTTTACTCTGAGAGAGGTGATAAAAGTAAGAAATTGTATTTGAAACAATATCTTACCAGAGTGCGAATTCTTGTCTTCTTACTTTGGGAATATACATAAATATATTTATGTGTATAGCATCATAATGTTTGTAGTGTTTAATTTCAAATAAAATAGATACAAACAAAGAGTAAAACACTTTTCAAGCTGATTAGTCAAAACTTACATTTACTAGCTGCATACTTATTAGTTTCATGATGCTGAATAATTTTGACAAACTCTTCCTCACTAACAATTACTGGAAGGCACTGACCTTTACTTTCTTCTACATCACTTTTGTCTTGATGCATTGGACTGGATGTCAGGGATAAAAATTCCTCTGGTGAATTTGGTGTGTACACTGCAGCACTAACATTGTCAGTGTGTTTTTGACTCTGATGTACACTACTTTTTTCAGTCGTATAACAGCTTCTCGAGCGTTTAAGACATGAAACATCCTGAAGTTTTTGTGATTTTGATTTCCGATTCAAAATTGTTTTTGCTGGGGTCGCTTCAGTGATATTATGTTGCGTCCGTTCCATATGCAGGTATTTAATATGCCTCAATGTTTTCTGTTTTTCATTTGTTCTTAAACCTCTTGAACTATGCACAGGAAAACTTGAATTTGCGAAATATGAAATACTCTGTTAAAAGGAGGGACAAATTGAATGTATATGAGCAAACAATACTCTAAACTCTGTGTAATGCAAACTGTCTTTCTTATTTAACTTTTTAGATATAAGGTAACTGGAACGTGATGTTAGATTTACTATGGTATTTTCTGGTGAAGATGTTCAAGGGACGAAACACATGATATAAATTTCTGCTTAATTTAAAACTTCCGTTATTTGATAGCTTTTCAAGGAATTAGTTATTTTACGACATAAAAGAAAATAATTCATCTTCATAGTATATTTAATGCTGTAATCTGTATGTTTAGGTTTTGTGTGTAGATACAGTCTGTCGATTAGTCCACTTTGCGAATTGTGACTAAACAACACCATGTGGTGCATTCGCTTCAGAAACTTCAAACAGTCTGGTCACATGTGTACTTCTCAGCAAATTCTCTTCAATTTCTTACTATTGTGAAATATATAATTTATTATTACAATAATAGTTACTTGCACTGCGGATACATTTTTACGTGGAATAATAGATTATTTATAAGATGATAGTATAAATAATATTTTGCTATGAAGGTGCTGAGCCAAATGTATTTACAAAATATTGTGAAACCTAAGACAATGATGGTGATCAGTTCTAAAGGATATTAATGCAATATAGGGAAAGAAAACTGGCGAGTCAGTTCACGGTTGTAAAACGTGTCAGGCGAGTGGCTAGTAGAAAATAGTATACATTAAAGGCGAGATAGCAAGACTGAAGTGAACTAGCTTGGTTCAGTAAAGGGGGAATCAAATGCATAAAAAGACTATTCTTGTTACACTTGGTGGATAGAGGACATCGCATCGATTCTAATAAAGCCTTCAGGGTTATATACCATATTCCCGAGTTATTATCACGCTCACTTCGCCACCGTCTTCTACATATAGCTGAAGCTGTTACAGTAAAATCAATTAAACTGGAACTTTTTACTAAAAAAGAACACGTTCGTGCGCTGTTCCTGCCGCAGCCAAACTTGGATTTAAGTTTCTTCACCCTTCAGAATTGACTTTCCCTCTTATCTCTTTTCCCTTACTTTTGTTTATTATTTCTTCTTTCCTTTTGACTTTGTTCTAACAGTTTTAACCACAACGTCTTAGAATTTATACCTTACATTCTTTTGATTGTTTCGGATTGTCGATTTATACTATTCTAACTTATTACAAGTGGTATCGTAATTGCATCAGCCCAGAACGCCTGTCACAAAACACTATTTATACTGTCATCCTATAACTAATCTGTTATTATATATATAAGTTTGAGAACCTGAACAGAATTGATTGAAAAGAATATTTTTCGCATTCAGTCTAACTTACAATTCATGATATGGGAATATTTAATACTCTTAACACTTGCATACTTGTCATATATGTGTGATACCAATAGAAGCTAAGGGGTGAGAGAATAAACGTAGGTTAAATTAAAAGGTTATGCTCAAGGTTAAAACCACAGTGGAGATAAATAAAAACAGAATAAATGAGGGAGAATAATAGTACAAAATTTATCAAAGAAGATTTAATGTGATGACAAAATGTTTGTGAAAAATTATATGTGACTTTAACTTCTCAATCGCTTTGGCTTCCACAAACCTTAGGATACGATCCCAATAAGTCTTCAGATGAATTATTTCTTATGACTGTTATTAGGAGCTAACCAACTTCTTGTACACTTAATGTCTATCTTAACAAATCTTCACCAGTCGTACTGCATTTGTTTTGAAACAGCATTAAATTAAGAATTCCTACTGAGACACCTAGCATTGCCCAATCTATGAAGATAAGTGAGAAACTTGATATAGTTGCTTAAATGGTTGCTTTTGGCTTATTCAAACTATACTCCTTCAAAATGACCAAGTTCTATTTTTTAATTTTTTTGATTACAGCTTGATGCCACACCGTATTTTTTGGTACAGGTATCGAATTTTCAGCATGGATATCGGAAGCCCAAATTTTGCAGGCCGACCATAGATATCGGGTGTGCATCGGCAGGGGATCGAACTCCGGACCATGTGCATGGTCGGCGAGAGTCCTAACCACTGTGCTACAGACGCACAGTGATGTATATGTAACCTACTAAAATTTAAAAAGATAAATCACACATAACAAATTATTGGGTTCTATAGAATGCTGCATTTTATTCTCATCAGTAATCATTTTAGTCGTGACAGTTACTTTAATTGAGAAAAATATTTTCTGTTATCACCGTTTAAAATAATGTCCTCTGCTGCTGACACAATTTAGACCCAGTCACTGTACAGGACATTGTGAGAAACGAATCTATTAGAACATAAAATTTAACACTGATTATACTTTTAGCGTTTAGTTATAATAGGCGAGATAAAATCCACTTTTGTCTCGTCTAAAGTATTTAAGCCTCGAAATTTCACCTTAGTTAAAATAATTACAATAATTTTGCAAGTCGATTAACTAACTCGAAATGGATGGAAAACAAATTACACTGTTTGAGACTGTTCCTCACACATTTAAGTCTTTTGATCAAAAACAATATCTACCGGAATTCTCGTAAAATGGAAAATTATTTGTACACTTGATAAAGTAATAAACTACATGCGTAACTCACAGTATGTAAAAATGAATTAAGCTCTTGGCAGTTCATGTATCCTTTGGATTTTGTACTGAAAAATATAAAAGATTTGCAGTTGATTTGAAAATTAAAGTTATCAAATGCACTTCTTGAAAACAGTGACCTTAGATAAACTTGTTATTATTTTGCTGTAGTTATTTCCACTCAATTCTGTTAATACTTGTGCCGTGTGCTATTTAGATGCAGGTTGATAGGAAGCGGCCAAAAACTAAAATCAAAATTTTAAGACATTGGCTACCTAGGCAAAAGTGCTTACTCCTCAAATCTGGATTTAGTTAACGTTGCAGTCTCGAAATGATCTCACTGAACAACTTACCGTCCCTTAGTTTAACCTTGAGCCAATCTCCAACCAACCGGAACAGTTTGTGGTCCGCTAACTAGCTGACCTTTAATACGGTTAAAAATGAATAATTAGGACGCGTTTTTCCTTGATAAAAGGTCTCTTAGCAGTTCTCTCATCTTCTGCAGCTACATGTAGTCTTAATAAAATGGCGACATTCTGGATGCTGTTTCAGTATTTAGTTTCAAGGAGAAATCAGTCTCCCCTGGGTGGATGTGACGAAATTATTAATAATTAACATATGTTATTGAATTGTGTGGTAGTTACCTGTTAGCTACTGAATATGCAGAAGTCGTCTAATGGAGTCTATTAAAAGATATCCCTATAGACTGCCATGCGAGCAAACTGTATGCAGTATAGCCTTATTATTTTGTAAAAAGGAACGACATTATCAAAAAAAAATTTTGGATATCACACCAAGGAATTAAAATAGTGGGTGATACGCAAATCTCAAATGCTGTTTTTACTTATACCACTGCATCTAAAAAATGGATATATTCTGTAAGTTTTGTAATGGAATAAATAACTAAGCTTAGCAGTTTTGTGATATGAAGAAGAATAAATAATTGTATAAATAATAGCGGAGATTAAGGGGATATTCAACTCCACTTCTGACTTAATTGAGAGATTGTCCTGTGAGTATAAGTCATTTTAAAGCATCACAACTTTATTTCACTTAGGACGTAACCATTAACATTTTCAAAATTCCTACTAATATTATTATCAGTCTGATCTTCCTATAGTCATCTTTAAAATAAGTGGTCTATAAGGAGTAAAAGAATTTGCGTAATAGGCAACAGTCACTACTCTTTCTTCAAGTAATGATTTAAGTGCAGGTGAGCCTTACAGCTGTTTTCTACTACTACTTGATGAAGTGCCGCAAAGCTGCAACTTCAGAATTTGATGAGATGTTTTATTTTGTATAAACAGATTTAGTTTCTCAGCTTTAAAAGAATACTGGTCAACTTATTAGCCTAATGTCGGCTTTGAGAATAGGTTGAAATGAAAGGTTAGTCTAGCTACTAAATCTTATGCATCAGCGCACACGTAGAATTTAGTGTACAAATGGTATAGTTTACAAGTTAATTTTTTATTATGAACTATTTAATTTAATCCCAGCGTGTTAAGAAAATCAAAACAAGATTTTTCTGAACGTTCCGCTGTGTAAGCCACAGATACTTCAGCAGATCTGCTGAATCAATCTGACTCGGCGCTCAAATTATTCCAGGAAGTTCGTAACATCTACGGCCTGGAAACCTATAATCCTAATTTTTTATTGCTAAGAGATAAATGAAGGGAGCTAAGAGACTTGAACAAACATTATTTCAATACAAGTTTGTATTAATTCCTAAAATTTGTTGGATGTAATCAAACGTGTATGAACATTTTTCATAGGTAATTGACAATTCAAAGGAAATAGGTATAATTAAATCAAAAAGAGACATGAAATAATCATTAAAACTGCTTACTGGGCAGAAAATAAGTCTGCGATATCTTCTCTAGGCCACAATTGAACAAACAAACTGAAGAAGTAATCAAATGTCAAATTTTCAAGTCTAATTTGTTGAGTCTAAAGGTTAAAAGATGAAAAAAAATTCTTTTGTAATTTTCGATTTCAGAGTGACACACAAATTTCTATTCATCCAAAGGTTCTTGCTTTAAATTCATATTTAATATCAGTCTGATTGGAGCAGTATATTAGTGTGCTTAAGTCCAAGAATACATCCAAATCATTTACTATACTGAGAGTAAAAGATATTACACAAAAAATTCCAGCGAGTGAAATTTAGATGGTAGAAATACACAAAGAAGTGCAGTGCTCTGGGTATAGTAATCAGCACAGGTATTATACAACAAATATGCTTAAAAGCTAGTTTTCATTGCAGCTAAGACACCATAGCAGTTGTAAATCAGCCTTTTAATTCCAATTTGAGAAGGCAGAAATAATATGAATCACCAAGAATATTTCTATTTGGGAAAGTAGTAATAGATGAGAAATAAGTGTTTTCACAAGAATCTCTATTTTTATCTTTTTATCTGAACAACGAATTGACATTTCCTCGTTAATTTAAATCACTAGAAATTCATCACTTTCCTTGTAGTAAGTTGCTTTATTCAAATTTCCACCAATATAAATTTTGATTAAATAGCAGGATATTACGTAGGCAAACGTACTAGAGAAAATGGTTATTCGAAAAAGTAACACATTAAAGTTAATTAGAATATTTTCAAGCGTTAAATTGGCCTAGAATATACACACCTTGAGGCTAAGGTTAAACAGAGAATTATAGGCAAATAATCAATAGTTTACAGAAAATAGAATTGATGGTCCTTAAGAATGTAGAAGTGACAGTTTAAGCGAATAAGTATAAGCTTGCAATCAGTCCGTTTTGTTTTCAAGAGAATAAACTTTAAGTATATAGTATACAGACATCTATAATCGAACTACTCCCGCATATTTCAAGGCTTTCATACAAACACTGTATTTTTAGTTATTTGTTTCTAAGTTAATTTGCATTTCCCTCTGACTGATAACTTTTGGCCGGAATGCTTGGTCTCTGTTGACATGTTGATTTATCAAAGGAAAGAAATTATCATAATAACCCTTGGGTATCATGGAAGAGTCCGTACTTGGAGTCAACATGACAATAGAGACTAAGCATTTTTTCATCATCCAGTATCAAAACAGTGGAGGAGACTGATCGTAGAACCACTAAGTAACTTAGTCTATTTATTTTATTATACGTTCCGTTGGTAAATTTTGATCAGCAGTTATCAATAGACATGTGCGGTAGCTTCTATCAGGCGGTTGTTTCACGGAAATAACTCACTTCTCTGTGGAGACCAGTCAAGCCTTGACTAGACTAGTAGTAAGGCTTTGTATATTGACACAACGGTGAAGGTTTCTGAATTCATGGAAGGTATCACGAAGCATGAATCCTGAACCTGCTGTTCCTTTACATTAAGTCTTCTTTATATATTGGACGAAAGGATTCGTTCTTTCATCTTTCTGTGATCAATCTCAGTTTATGTTGCAGTCGGTGTTGAAGATGAACACATCATATCTTTGGAATTGGTTTGTTATTTTAATTTGGGCACGTTTAGCTCATTATCAACTTGAAAATTAGTTATTAATCTCCAGGAGGTTGACATATCAAAATATTAATCTGTATTAAGGGACATAAAATAAAGTGAGAATGCTTGCCACTTATTTTAGAACTACAGAACGTTTGCACATATCAGACACCAATTATGTTTACTTGGGAAATTTTGACACCTTATTTTTAAAAGTATAGATATAACGTTTTGCTTGACTTACTTCGTTGTTTTCATCCGAATAGTAATTGCCGTCGTATTTTTTATTTACAGAATAACTTGTCTGTCTGTAACCAGAATTCCCTTCGATACCTAGTGCTGCTGTAAGACAACAGTCTGGAACTGTCCTCTGACTGTTACAACTTGTCTGTTCATCTTTACAAGGTGACAGTTTTGAACACACAAGTATCAAATGAGTCCATCTGTAAATAAAAAGAACAGGCATAATGATTCGCTATGTTATGTATCTATATAAGAAAAAGGATACTCGAAAATATCTTTGCTATTACTCTTTTCCTAATTTTTATAAGATTTTAAGTTTTCAGACCGTAGATGTTACGAATTTCCTGGAATAATTTTAGCGTCGAGTCAGATTGATTCATTATAAATTATTTAAAATAGTCCCAGCATGTTTAAGAAAAAAAATCTTGTTTTGTTTTTTTCTTAAACACGCTGGGTTTATTTTAGCTAATTTATAATAACTCTTTTCCTAATGTTTAGGTTATTAATATTTCAATAAAACATTTTTTTTAGGATACTCTTGTAGTTGTCTTACAGAAATAGTCTCTGAATTGCTGCAATTTTGTTATGTTTTTAATCTCGCCAAGTGAAACGACACGCATACCATGTATTTAACTTCATTTTAGATTGTAATGTCACCACCTGTATCATAAATTTGACCAGACGTGTGTGTAAGTCAATTTGCACACAGTTAATTTCAAGAAACATTAGGCAGGCGGTATATATGCATGTATATATATATATGTATATATATAATTAAATCTATTCGGCATTTGTCACAGACTATTTGGAATTGGTTCTTACAGAAATGTATTCAGCAGCATAACTGGTTGGCTAAATTTACAAAATTGCGTATTATGAAATAAAAATATTCATTTTTGTCAGACCGAAAAGAATAAGATTTGATATATGAAATGCATGTTTTCTTATTTAGTTGATCCTATTCATATTTTAGGCTGTCTTCAGCCATAGAGAAACCTTCAAATAAAATTTCGATATTTTGTATCACGAATCTTGTTTGTCTTGCAAGTACAAAAATGATTAAGGGGACACATTTTATGGAAAACTTGCATATTTGACAGTAGTCTGTTTGAAAGGCTGACACCATTTCAAGATTCGACTTTCAAGCAAAATAACTTCTAAATCTCTTTTCTCTTAAAGTAATACCCTTTTTAGTTTACTTTAATCTTTTGTATTATAACGATTCACTAGTTCAGCTAAAAGAACTGGAACTGCATAAATTAGATGAAATTAAAAATCATATATCCAGATGAGACATTCAGATATGATAGGTTACTTACTGTTTCCAGAGTAATTCCAGAGGTGCCAGAGTGATGCGCGCTGTATAGTGGGTGAATACTAACCGAAGTAGAGCATTTTTCCATGACTTAGAAAATAAAAAGAAGTGAAATGAGTTTGACTTCCAGTTAGTACTGAACTAGAAACAAATCGTCTAATTTATTTATTTTCGTAATGAGTGAATAATTGCCTCCATAAAATACTTTTCTCGTCTGAATTTGCTAAATATTCAAATACTGTTTCTGGTGAATCTTCTCTGAAATCATTATTTAAAGGATGTCGTGAAAAACTGCGTAAAAACCTGAAGGAGATAAACTACTGTAATTGATGACAAAATAGTTTATACGAGTAGCTTTCAAAATAATGTTAGTTGTTGCTTTACTTGGTTAATTCTCACCAATTTAGGTTAACATCTCAGTGCATCTGTTTGAATGCGGAATTTTATTGTGAATACAGTAAGAAATATCAACTTATAGTGGAGATGATCTGAAACAATGCTAGCAGGTAGTCAAGTACAACCTGTTAAAAGATTTACAAAAATAGACTATTGATATATCTATCATTCTGCCCAACTGACTACAACAGTTACTGTCACTAAAAGGACTAAGTATATTCTTGCAAGAACGCTTGTTGTACACTTAACAGCTATGCATAACAACCGAGCTGCTTAGACTTATTGGGAGACTTCTTTGATGGCGATTACTTATCACTGAACACAACAGATGTTGTTTCAGCTAGTAGAACACTACATATCTAATTATGGGATTGAATTCCATTAGCCTGAAAAACTGCATTTCCTGAAAATTAAAGTTTTACTAATTCTAGCTGGAAACTGTATGCGCCAATTTAAGGCTGTAAGTTAAACTAAGAAAGAGAAAAAATATTTGTGCGATTCCATTATATTGTTTAAAGTTGAAATTTCCACTTCGTTGTTGTACTTAATAAGACTTTATATCTGGTCAGATTAGGGATAGATATTATGAATAGAAAGCTCAGGAATTTTAATTAGGTTTTTTTAGAGGACTAGACAAAGTTGTGGAGTATGTATATATATAAAAGTATTGAATTTGTGAAGATTTCAAGGCAAATTTCGTCACGTCTTATTTGCCCGCTGCTTTATTAAAATATTTTACAAATAAAATAAAAACATCTATAGACCTTCTTAATTTGATAAACAAATCTAAAGCATACTGTTTTTCTTGACTTTATTATGAAGATTTAACTCCTAGCTTTGTCGATTTTTGCTTATTGAAATGAATCGACATGAAACAACGAAGTTCAGGTTACTAGATTGTATTTCCATCCTAATTCCGATTTTAAGATGCTGTCATTTTAATATTCGTCGGAAAAGTAAGTTGTAATCACATAGAGGCTGATGAACTTGCCAGTGTTGAAATTTGCACAAATGCCTAACAGTTCAAGTAATCTCACTTCAGGAAAGTACAGATAACAGTAGAGGAGACTGATAGAATGAAATTATAATTGAAGAAATTGCACAGGACAGGGAGTAGTTAGATGAAAACCAGTGAGCGTTTTCAGAGCCTGCAAGATGAAAAAAAGTAAATACATCTGCGCCACCACTAACGATTTTTAGCCAATTATTTAAAAGTTTTTTACCATTGGTTCTGTGCAGCCCAAGAGTCGAAGACTCCATGGTTTAGTCTGACTACACCTAACTGTCTTCCAAACTAATCCGACTGCAGTCAACTACTCAAGCCAAGGAAGATGGTGATATGTTGTTTGTGATATAATGACCTCTACAGTTTCATTGATTACCTCCCTTTCCTTGCCTAGCAATATATCCGTTACTCCGTTATTGCTCACCTAACACGAAAGAATGGATGGTGAGTCAAGCGCTGTTATCCTCTTTATATCTTCTACTTTTAACGACCATTTTAAACAGCCGTAAATTAGGACCCATTTTTTGCAACCAAAGAAAGACGTCATGAGAAAACTGACTTGAACTATTACAATCGACAAAAAGTTATGTCATATTGAGCATTTGTAATTGGTTGTTCGCTATCAACGAAAATGTCATCAAATTACAAAATTAACATCTGGTTGATAAGTGTGTGAGATTTTCGTTCCGAAGTCATTGAAATCGGTGTCGCTTGCATAGTGGGCTTAAAAAGTGGTCTTTTAAGCAACAAGAAATCCTGAATGACTGTGAATTCACCCCCTCTGACACATCTTTCAAAGATTGGATAACGTTACATAATCATTTTGTCGCTAGACTTTCACACATGCACCATTTAATTCTGTAAGTATAAACTGAGTAGTTTGGTGGTACTGGTTTCATTGATAGCAATCGCAAAGAGAAAATTTATTCCTCCAGAATTATCTTAATAATATATATTCATGCGGATTAATCAGTTATCAACATTCACTGAAAGATTTATCAACAATTATAGTATTTTATGAAATGCTTTAAAAGAAGATTGCAAATACGCTGTCTTACACCGAGTAACTGAATATGCGAACAAATAAATTTTGTGCCATTTCTGTAGTGACTTCGTTTTTTTCCCCAAATGGAGCCACCTATTTGTGTTTAATCCCTGTTTTGGTGTATGTTCAAGATGAATTTATTTAAAATAATTTGAAAGATTTGTTGGTTTCACATACAACGTTATCAGTTCAAAAAATTTAAATTCTAAAATTTTAGATTATAATCGCAATGCTACATACCACTAAGTTTGTAATGCATTCACTTAAAAATGACTAAATCTGTTAGCCAAACCTGAGTGACTTTTTTACTGCGTGGGTTTTCCTTTTTGGAGGATTAGTACATTTTGTTCTCCTGTGTATTTTGAATTTGTTTTTCTGACTCACAACTAGTGAATGCTAATCCAACATCATCCTCATCACTGTGACAAATGGAGAGTTTCAGTCTATGCATTGTTGATAAGACTAGACAAAAATACTTAATTTTATTGTTCCCAATAAGATATTTATATGTTTATCTGCGTGAATGTGTTTAGCAGTATCCAACTCTTCACTTGTCAATTTAGTGATCAATAAATTTTTAATCGGCTATTAGACAAAAGTTTAGCAAATAGCTTAACTCTACTAGTTGAAAAAATTTGAAAAATAATGTGTACAGAATTAAGTGGGTTTTATCAGCAGCAATTTTGATTTTATGTGTGTTAGTTAGGAGTTTAATTCACAGCAAACATATCAACTAAGATTATTCTTCCATTTCTCTCAGTTTGCATTTACCAGTAGATTCAGCATATTCATGCATATACGTTTTAAGTGATAAAGTGGAATGTTCGATGTTGAAGCACATACACTTCATAGAAGAATATTTAAGGAACCCATTTCAAGCGAAACATATTGCCTCATCAGGCTGTACGAGTGTGTATGGTGCTTATTTAATACAGACAGTATTCACCTGTCAGAGGAAAGTTTAACTTTCTGGTACTATTATTCAGCAAGTAATAAAAACGTTTAAGATAGATCTAGAAGATCTAAATGCCATTAAGACAGAAAACATAAGGTCTTTCATTGTCACTAATTCTTTCTGTGTATGGATTTCCATTGATGTATCTTACGAATTCTGAAACTTATCCACTTGCACTAATTCTAAATTGAAAAAAATTAGTGCATTGATGAAGCTCGAAAATATACAAATTAGACAGTGAAGAATGATTACAGCGATTTTAAGGTGCTTGTAATCAACCAGTGGAATTTATTAACTGGAGTTTATGGTGTGAAAGTAAAATATTGATGAGTCAGAAGTTCACTTGACAGAAATAGGTGTATCAGTGCTTTATTGTTAAAAAGTTTTGTGTTCGAACCTGTTATTTTTTTACACTGGAATTACTTGAATGTGCTGTAAACTGTTTTAATTGTCACTGTTAGGAGGAAATTATTTCCGTTTATTCATTTTATGCAAACTCGACGAAGGAATTCTCTTCCTTGTAAAAATTTGCGTCTTATATAAATCTCAGAGTTTAAACATCACATATATTTATTCTTCATGGATATATTTGTCTACAATATAATACAAAAAGCATTCAGTGGAAAATTAAAACGAGAGTATTTTTCATTAGATAATTTTATCAGGCTGGTTGTTTCTTAGTGAGAAATAGATGATAACTACTAAACAAATCTTTAATAAATGTTCTTCCAGAGCTTATGAAAGATAAAAAAAATTCAAAAGGTCGTTAATTTCTAGTTTGATACATTGATATTAGCTGTTACTTACTTCTAATACAATCAAATCCTCACAAACCAATAACAATGTAATACTTGGATGTTCCAGTTTATATAGAGTTTCAAGAAGATTACTATCTCCAGACACAACTATTCCTTCTACAGAAATTTGAAGACGTAGTGATTTGTTATCTTTTGTCTGAGGCAGCTGGTTGAAGAAAAGAACAACAAAGATATATTTTACATCTGGTTATATGGAGACGATGCATAATGAAGAATTCATTGTAATTGTACGCATAAAAATGTAATGACATATTAATAATAGGAGAAATGATATTTTCTAGTGGAAAAGTGCATTTTAATGTGACATAAATAACAATGTGAAAGTTGGTAACAACCAATTTCACGCTAGTGTAGGCGAATTCATTCAATAAGGCATGTGCTGAGAAATAGTTTTTGTCTTAAATATGGAAAAACTGTTTGTCTTTTTTATGTGGTGCAAAGTAACAAGAAAGAAACACAAACTGCAAAGACCATTGTCTATCTTCATATTTCTTTCTTTATGAAAACAAAATTAATTTTCAATCATATGAATAGTATAGAGAATATCTGAAAATGGGTCTATGTGCTCAAAATGAAACAAGGTATTCACTTGACTTACTGTCGGTACAGACAGTTAGGTTTAGTTCTCGTAAATCATTATCATTTAAGTTATGGTCATAGTCAGTTAAGTTGTTGTTGACATTCTTTTTGCAAGTAATCGTAAACCATAAAAACCGACTAAACGAACTGCAACTTAATTGTCTAACTTGATGATTAATTGTTAGGCGAGGCTGTATCTTAAATTAAACATTTTCATGATAATAAAATATGAAAGAAAAAACAACTACTTACTTCACTGTTGTGCGTACAGATTTCAATATCTTCGACATGCATCAGATCCAATGTACAGACCGACTGTTTTGAAATAAAAGTAAAGTGAACTGAGTGGGAATAATGATATTTTATAAATGTATTACAAAGATAGCCTATAGTGACTTTTGAAGGTTGTTTTTAACAAAACGTATGTCATAATTTCAGAATGTAAGCCAAGCACGGACGTGGTCCAAAGTTTGATCCCCGGCCGACGCACCCCTAACTTGAGAAGTCAGTAGGAACCTCTATAAAGAGGGAAGGCTGGGCGTGAAGCTAGGAGACCTATTCTGTAAAAAAATTAACGCTACTGTTGTTGAAATTTCAAAGTTTAGTGTTTGTAGCACCATGTTCCACTTGGTACGTAAGAGAATTGAAAAATGTCATAATTTGATATAGAACTAGCAGAAGGTTTATTTTTTGTTGAATATACAACGGATCCTTACCTCAAGGTGAGTAAACATTTAGCTTGATGCTATTGTAAATCTCAGCAATTTTAGATGATAGTCTTGGCATAAATTTAGATTTTGAATCAATGCTCATACAAGCAGCTTTTTTAAACTCAAACCACTTAACAGTTAACAGAATCAAATGTTTTGGAGATGGGGTTACACATAGACTTATTGCTGTATTCATCCATGTGTGTGAGATTTAAGGATAACTGCGTGGGTGGCACAGTGGTTAGGACTGTCGCCGACCATGTACATGGTCCGGGGTTCGATCCCCTGCCAACGCACACCCGATATCTATGGTCGGCCTGCAAAATTTGGGCTACCGATATCCATGCTGAAAATTCCATACTTGTACTGAAAATATGGTGTGGCATCAAGCTGTAATCAAAATAATAATCATAATAAATTCCCTTACTTCTAATATTCTGAAAACGAAATAAGGCCAAAGAACTGTAACACAGAAATTGCTTCTTAGTTTGAAGATGCTTGAGAAGTCATTTTTATTCTCAGTAGATGTTTGCTACTCATTATCAGTCTTCCTCTGGTAAAGAAAAATAAATTTCCTTATAGCTTGATGAATATGAATATCATTTTCCGCGTAATATTTACCGGTTTGAATTCTGCTTTGAGATGTTTTCACCAGCAATTCTTAAATCTTATTGATTGAAATTCTAAAATTACGCGTCGACCAACATTTTTCACTAGGCGAAGAATTAAGTCGCCAGTTATTGCTTAAATTTATGTGAATAAACAATTCAGTAATAAATAACTTGCAATTTTGTTGTTGCTTACAAAGGCTGAATAAGTACTCTTGAAAGATACTTCACTTCTAATTTAATTAGATTTTGGTTATTGATAAAATTTATGACTTAATGGACATAAAATACAGAGACCACCTACCTGTTGTTCTACAAAATTCCAGTAAATAAAATATCCCCACAAATCAATTTGTACGAGTACCTTTTGTTTGGTCATTTGTATAAGAGAATTTTCTGTTTCCTGTGAGATAAATAGTAAAAATAAGTATAATGTTGTGTATTCAGTGTATTCGAATGCATAAGACTTTCAAGATACTCCGTTGAATGTCTCTCATAAATATGACATTGGATTTTGTTTCGAAAACAAATATGCACTTTTTTCCCATTGTAAGTACATCATAATACACTGTTAGCATCTCAAATAGAAGGCTACAATTCAGTTTGTAGGCTGTTCCTTAATTCATTTTTGAAAGTCTCAGTTATTTCAGAATGTTGGCAGAGAATGAGGAATACTGACGATTGAGAAAAAAATGATCAAAGAGTGTTTATTTTGGTAGTTGGTTATCATTGCGTTACACGGTATTGTCAAATTTAGAATCGTCTGAACACTGAGTAGTGATCAACGCTTGCTCTTTGTTGCATTATTTGACTGTCAAGGTCAGATTGTGAGTAAGTTTACTGAGTGTTTTCAGGTCTTTTCGGAAGTGTTATTCGCAGTGTATTTACTCCTTCGGTAAATTGAACTATTTTTATATTTGATCAGTTATTTTTCTTTCTAAAATGCTTGAAGTGTGTAGATAAGTAGCTGACTTCGTTTTCAGTATAAGGTTACAGTTTACCCAATTAAAAAGCTTAAAAATTTTTTTCCTAGAGGACGCTTAATGGAATGCAAACACTTGAGAATAACTGTAAGGCTTCTTCACTGCTACACGTCTACTGAAATATATTTGAACCTCAAAAATTCCCCAACGTATATATTGTTCACAATAAAGAAAATGAATTAATACCGTAAAATGTATTAGTTCTGCCTTCAAACAGTAGTGCAGGATTGCTGAATGAAAGAATTTTGGTAGGGATAATTTACTTTCATCAAATGTTCAGTCAAAGTTATGGCAAGCTGTTTTTCCAACTGAAAATTGTTTTTGGCATAATAACCTTGACTTATTTTCCCTTATTGTTCATTCATTTATTGATTTGTTTGGTAAATGTCATAACACAGATGTGTTTCTTAGCAAAATGCTGTAATCAACAATCCCACATAATCCATGAGTCTAATCTGATAAACAGGGTGCACGTTACAGTGCATTTTCTATATGCTCATATATAGTCAATGTCACAAAATATTTATTAACTTCCTTTACTGTTGTAAGCAGAAACACAAACAGCTGTCATACAAACTAATTACAATTCACGGTAGAGGGATTATTTTTGTTTATCACTTTACACCTATTTGCATTTCACTTTATGTGTTCACGACTGCTCAACTTCTTGATTATTCATTCTTCTTCATCCTTAAGCAATGAACAAACGTGAAAGTATGAGGTAGAGCGATATAACTTTATGTATTTTGCTATACTGTTGAGCGAACATCAATCATTTTGCTTACTTCTTTGTAAATAAAGAAGAACAGTAATATAAAATTTGTTTTTAAGTCTGTTTTAAGAAAAGAATTATGAAGTTTAAAATCCCTATATATTAAAATTAATAAAAGATAGTTGTCGTTTTCCACGTTGTTTAAATTGCTCGGTATTCTCTTCACTTTGAAAATAAAGTGGGTAAAAATATGTTTGAACAATACAGAAGCGTCATACAACACGCAGTATTCAACATTTATTTTGTTTAATTAGACATATCGTGTTCTATCGATCTAAATAAATATTTAAAGAGCAAATACATTTTTTGTGCCAAATAAGTCAAAGTTACTTTACGGAAACGATGTGATGTGAAATATTCAGTTCTCATGGTTTTCACCAGGGTTTATATACTCCTGAGGGAATGAAGACTAGTATAACCTATCCTTTGACTAATGATATAAAATGATTACTGGCGGAATGAGCTTTCCCGCTCCATTCCGCTTAAGCGTATATTCATTAATTTGGATATTTTCTTTGTCATTTTTAACTATTAATCGTTGTTCAGTACCATCTATATGCCGGCAATATGAACTTTCCGCCTGCTTGCTTAAAAATTTCACATATGCTTAATATAATTAATTAAGCCTTGTACTTCCGGATGTTTGGTTTTCTATTTTCTGTGGACTGAGTACGTAGGTCTAACAGGATGGCGGAGACGTTGAAAATGATATGCAGGGGAAATCAAGCATGTACACCAGCAAACTCACCAAATTGTTTATAAGTTTTAATTCATTACTTAATTTCGGAACATTTATGCATGTCAGGAATGCTTTTGGACGACAGTATGTCGACAGATCAACAACTATCATAAATGAAGTTACGTTAAGAAATAATTCTATTGAGGAAGATACCCATAATTTTTTATGTATGCTAATAGAGCATAATGTGGGTAATGTGGCAAAGTTATCAACCATGCTTTCTTTTTGCTGTAGTGGAAGTAGTGTACTAAATACAACAGAAATGTTTGATAAGTGATGGTCAAACATGGTGTCTTGATATACTCTATTTTATCGTATGGTGCTGCACATTTCCAAGTCCTTGTTATTACCCATTAGATTAATATTCTGAGACAAAACCTAGTGCCTGCTACCTGTTATCTTCACAAGAGAATATCAAAAATGATTGCTTTCAGTTGAAGTACGCCGTCTTCAGTTGTTGGTGAAATTAAACTGGTGAATCAACTTCACTAGATGTGCAGTATGAAATTTTATAAATCACTTTTGTCATTTTCAGAAAGCATCATGAATACTTCACAGCATACTAATAGGCTTTTAATCTAAAATGAAATTAGAAGTTACTGTTTCACGCATGACATGACTATCCATTAAATGAAATCCTTAAGCATTACATTTCGTATTTAAAGTCGACTTCTTCATTTATTTTACTTCATAAAACTGCAAATTAAGTAGCTGCAAGTCAGAATTACGATAACTCTTCAAAGAAGTGTGTGATGAATTCGCAAATTTAATGAACTACAGTCATTCATGAATAATAAGTCAATATTTTTTCATCAATCATACGCATTACATGAAAGAAACAGTGTACTTAGACGTTGAGAGACGTCTGTGTTATATCATTGCTCATCAATCAGTATTCTATAATTCTCCAAAAATAATTATTAAGCTGGCTTTGCCATTTCTAGTCATCTACATAGGCATACATATGCGGCAGCTTTTAAAAAAGTGTTAATAACCTAAAGTCCCAAGTATTTTGAGATTTTTGTGATTCAACCATATAATAACCCTGGTCAGTTCACAGGTTTCTGTGATTAGATATATTTTGTGAATTGAGGCTAGTCACTGTGATTATGTCTCTAGAACGCGTGAATCGGCGAACAATTTACAGATAGTTTACTCATTTGTGCAGAAATTATTATGTTCTTAATAAACGTAGATGTCACAAATTATCAAATAAATCCTATAATTAGCATTGCTTTCATTGAAAATGCAGAGTTATTTTCTCTGGCGAACCGAAACGTGTAAAAGGCGAGGTCATTTTCAATGGTTTTTTTTTCAATTTTAAGTATATTGCTTCTCAGTTAAAGCTAATGGGAAGTTATGGGCATTTTAATTTTGAGTGAATTCACCATAGTGCAATCAACTAACCTGTAAGTAAATGAAGAACTCTTCCCCATCAGTTAATAGGCAGGGCACTGGTAACCAAGGCAACTGGGGTTCACTATGTGAGTTTTGAATATATTTGCTCAGCATTTCCATATGGATCAGACTTCATTTTATTTCATTATTGAGATTCACAGTCATTTTGCCTTTTTCTTTTGACTAGAAATCAATCAAAAACAGAGTTTTATTTTTAGGTGTCTGAAAAATGTAAAATACTCAAATCAAGTTCAATAAACACAAAATGATCATCAAAATATGACTTTAACTGTAACTTTACCTTGGAGCAGAAGAAATATATTAGCCGAACATATGAACCACATTTCAGAATTGACACATTTACCTTTGTGAAAACTTGTGTTCCTCTACGGTATCTATTTTATTTTTACAAATTACATTTGACAGTTATAAATTACGACTTTAGTTGCATAGATTCTATCTGGTCTTCTATACTGAAAACTCTGTAGCATGTTACTTTCTTAGTGGAGAATAAACCTCACAGTTTCTGTGAAGGAAATTGTTGCGCTAAATAGTTAGGCATGCATGGCATGTGCAATGATTCCAGCAAAATATAGTTAAGATGTTTTTAGATTTCGCTTCAAAATATCAAACCTTATATGTATGTTTCTATTGTTACCGTTTCCTTGCAAATTTTATTTCCGTTTATTGATAGATCACGTATGGTATCCTTACAAGATTCTTATAACCACTGTTCACGGTGGGTGCGTAATATGTCATTCAAATTAGTCTACAAGGTACGTATAAATTTAGTTGCCAAATAAATTACCCATTTCGTTAATTTCTATGAAACTGAGGTGACCATACAAGATAAATACGTGGCTAGTATTTTGTTTGGGAATTCCATTACACGCATTGCTTTTTCTCCCAAGAGAGTCATTCCGTTATTTAATGAATACGGCACCAACTCAGGTCATCACATCAACAAGTACTAACACGGTAACAAAATGTTTTATTCGTTTATAATTAACCATCGTTTAATATATCATCATGCAGGGCCATTTTATCTACTTATTAATGTTGATTGCCTATAGGACATAATTCTACAAGTTGGAATGTTTAATTCAAACAGTGGGCTGTAGTGGCACTCTTAAAGTTTTGTCGGTGTATGAAAAAAGAATAACGAAGAAGCAAAGAAGTAAAGTAAAAACATGTTCATTTTATTGAACTTTAAATTGACAGGGTCATGTTTCCTACTTTACCTGGTCTTCTCCAAGTCAATACCAGTGCTAATGAAGTCCTAATGAAATAAGTCATTACGTTATGCGTGCTAGAAAGTCTTAGATATATCATTTTATTAGTACAATATCCATCCAAAAAGTTTCATGTTCATATACGATTTTAGATTTATAAGGAGTATACTACTATCAAATTGCAGTTGATCGTACTGAGGTCTAATAACCTACATTTAGCACAGACAAAAATCTATTAATTGGACGAGATGTGACTTAACAGTGTTAAAATATCTCTCACATACCCGGCGTTGTATAACTGGACAACTAATTGTACTTAAAGCTTACATATGGCGCCATTAAAAACCTTAGACCTCTGAAGTAACTTGACATTCAAACCATTTGTTGATGTCTTTACTTATAGACGCCATATTATCAACCTTTGTAACTAAAATATAATGTAATAAAGTAGCATGAAATTTCATTTAAGTGCAATAGAGACATTTAGTTTGTTTCACTTGTTCTCAGTATTTCGAGTGTAACGTAGGGCTTCGGCAGTTGAAGTTTCACTTGCGATGATATTTATATGGGATAAGACTGCTAGCATCCCGCCCAACTTCCCAACGTTTCCGGTGAATCAACTGAGAATCTAACGTGGACCTCCTGCGTGGTTGGTGGTAATTCCAACATTGAACCGTCAACACTTATGAATATTGTGATTCTTCAATAAGATTATTATATTATTTCGTTTCCTATAATATATTCCTTAGTGAACATCAATATGGTAACAACTAGCATGTGATCAAACTTGGGTTAAGTCCTCCAAATAATGGTGTAATTTTCATTGTTTGCAGATTGTAAGCTTCTAGATATTGAATAATGTTCTTTCTCTTAGAGCGATATTTATCGTTAATTACTTTAAACCATTGGAGAAAATCGAAAACAATGTCAAACATAATTTAGGTCTATAAAGTTGTATAAGTTGTGGAGGTAACATTTGTTTGACAGTAGCATTTATTTTGAAAACCTTGTCTTGGGATGCTGGAAAGTGACAGTAGTAGTAGAGTATTCTTTAATCGGCACATGTACCCTTACTGATATGCTGAATGCTACCTAGTAAGATGTTTGTGTGTTTCCAGGTGAATAGAACAGATTGGTAAGTAGTATCCTGCTTTTTCTTTTTATGACCACTGTCTTCATCTACAGAATAAATTTCGAAGCTAACCAAAAACAAGGGTATCCGAATTGAACCTAAAATTCCAGTTATAAGCAAAACTTGAACGCACCAAAAAGATAAGGACTTCAAGTTTGATTACGAACTGAATATAACTGGAGGACTTTCTAGGACCCAGAAGTATCAGACAGCTGTTTCATCCCTGTTTGAGACTCTTCTATCAGTACACACTGTGGAAAGTCGTGACCCGTGGGGCCTACCAAGTTGACTCTGAAGACAAACACTTACTGATGACATGAGCAGCCAACTGAGCTATAGATGACGAATCGGGAGAAGTTAGAAGTGATGAACCATTAGATTCCATCCCTTGACTGAATGGTTGTGTTTTCGATTCTTGATTGGAACATGCTACTGAGTAGTGACAAATCAGGACACTACAGCGGTACGCTAATCCATGCAGTTTCACGATTCTCTATCAGTTTATGATAAGAACCCAAAAATGTTCTAGTTACAGTTTAGAGGTTTATTTACTGTAATATTACTTTTGATTGGGAATAAATGGTGTATATTGACAATTTTCAAACATCTTTCAAGATGTTTTTTTCTTGAGCAGGCTGAACAACAGATGAAATTAATTTAAAAATCAAACTGAAACATAAAACTAACGTGTCCACGAGTAACTACTACATAATTTGGTCTTTATATTTTCACTATAAAGATGTTTATGTCAAAGAATATGATAAGCAATACTACAGTGTGTTATAGTTTACCGGCTCCTTTATAAACCATTTGGTCAAATTTCAATGATAACCACTAATTTGACAACAAGATTTAACATTACATGGCGTCTGAAAAGAACAGTACAGATAAGTGCTTTCCGACACACCTAGAAATTTATTAGCTCATGCAAATTACATACTAGTGTTTTCTTATCTCTTTTATTTGGGAAATGAATGCATCATCTATATCACTTTACTCAGAAAATTATGGGATGTGTTGTTATTAACGATGCCAGTGATTTTTGTTTTAATTTTTGCATGAGTGGTTTTTCAACAGAAATTTCATACGAATAATTTGTTTTATGTGTTAACGCATTATTCAGTATTTCAAGTACTTCCAAGTGAACTTAGTTCGAAGAGCAGTCAACCATGTGTGCAATTAACGATTTTTTTTATCAAACGATGATAAAATACATCAAGAATATAAATATCCCATTTAATCTTGAAAACAAAGTCAGAAATGAATTTTGAACATTTATTCATATTTATAGCTATTAGTAAATTGAATTTAGTTTTTTTTACGGGAAGTATGAGATACACTGAGTATACCCTTTTACAAAATAAGAATACAATTCTTTCATCTGAATAACAAAATTGTCAAGAACTGTCTTTGGAATAAACACCATACGTGAGCTTCGTAGGCATTTCGGTGATATTTGAAACTTTAAACTAGGACTTTTGTTGTTTTGACCTTTCAGAAATAAAAGAAATCCGGTAAGTCCAGAGCTGTTAGTTTCGTTAGTGAAGGGAAATTATTTCTTATCAGAGTAAATGCTTATTCCAAGTTTAAATCACAAGGGAAACAAACAAACACTACGTTGGTTTACAAATGCGTTTCAACATATTGCATGCAAGTTCAGTACTATACGTACGCCCAAATATTGAGTCGGTATGATGTTATATTCGTTTTTAATATTCATAAAGACGAATGTCTGACTTATTATCAAAGGGACATTGTGTACCAGAATTAAAAGTTCTAAACTATTTTCAAAGTACCCAAAGAAAATAGTTCATACATTAATAAATTCTTCTGTGACATTATTCTATTGCCAGTTCATTTGATGTCACAAATATGAGAAGTACTGAAATTCCATATTGTGTTACTTGCGATATAATTTATTATTTTAGTATAGAAACATATGCAGACAATAATGAAACTATTTACATCAGGATGATATGCTCAAATAATACTGAGGAGGCTGTCTGATGTATTTATCATCTTGTTTGACTAAATTACATGAATAGAATTACGTAACAAGCTTTTGCATCACGCAAGTAAATATACATAAATTCTTTTGGTTCTATTTTGATTAATTATTTATCTGAAAAACCTAAATTCTTTCGTACTATATTTTTCTGTATTATTGATCATTTCCTTTTGTAAATAATTACAAACTGATAAAATAAAGATAGTGATACAATATGTGTGTAGATTATTATCACTTGTATTATTTACATCAGTATTTTCAATCTCCTGTGAGTTCTCTGTAAACATCTGTGTACATCTGTTTCATCGATTATCAATCAGGAGGTTATGTCGTTATCTTGCTTAGTATTTAAAGGATATTTTTGGAAATTCTTCACGTAAGCAGCAGACCTTAAAGCTGACAAAGTACTTAGCTACTAGAAGTTGGCATATTTCATTTACGATACCACTAGATACGTACGTAGTAGAAAGAAATGTACAGTTGTATTTGTCGCAATCCCGCACAACCATAGCTTAACAGAAATATTTTCAGTCACCATAGGAATGTACGGTTATTTCAAGATAAAATACCCCAAAATGATGTATTAGTTATTCATCTGTGTCCTTACTCTTAAACCAATATGTACCATATAGAAATTTACAAAGAAAGGATAAAAGTGTCAGCTGGTATTTTATTTTTGAAATAAGAAATAAATATTGAACAACTTTATAGAATATAATCAGAGAACACTATCCTGATGAGTGCTACTCACCAACCTGGCCAGTGTTTACAGTAAGTCTCGCTGAGGTTTTTTCAGGGCACGATGAAGAATGCTACGGTTTTTATGGTGTGAACTTTTTTTGCCTCATCAGGCTATTCACATGGACAGAACTATAAAATCTCAATGTTTAAGTTTATATAAGGAGCAGATTATAATCATCTGGTCGTTACTGCAGTTATGTATAAATCATATTCACTGAAAAATGTAAGATAAAACGATTTATTTCACTCTAATAAATTAAGTGTTTTGAGGTAAATTGTCCTTCTAAGTATAATTTGACTTCATATGGTTCTTAATGGGACTAATGAAATCCTACATAGACTTTATCATTTTCATACATCATTAATTTTATCTTCACTTCTTTTTCTATCTTGCTCAAATTGAATCTCATCTCTTATTTTCCTAATTCATTTGTTTATTTCAACACTTCACAGATTTCTTCAAACAGGAAAGGGAAACATATGGATGGATAGGAAGTAAGTCTGTATGTGTCTATGGTAGTAAGAAATAGCAACAGACGAAAAAACAATCGTGTGGATTTGTGTATGTAATGTAGTGAGTTGGTTAAGTTTTGAAGAAAAAAAACATACTGATATGTGAAATGTTAAATTTTTCAAAGTCTTTTATTAGTTATTTGATTTCTTTGATAGGAGTGCAACGAAAGGGAAGGAATGAAAACATTTTATGTGACTCCAAGATAAATCATTCTGTGTACAATTTTTATATACGATATATTGACTTATACTTGTAAAAAATCATCACTAATGGCAAAAAGAAACCAGTTTATTATAAAATCTGTTTATATCAATGATTTCAACTTTTGTTTATGATTTCCTTCATCTGACACTTTTTATTAATTTTGTTGACTTCTTCTGAAGCATGCCTATAGCATGAACTGTCCAGAATGCTTTCAGTCATTACGTGATATCTAAATCGTTTGAACATTAATTTGGATATAGCCTTATTTCTGCGCCAACACTGCTCACTTGGAGTGATTTGTGATATATTTTCTTGGGATAGGATTTTATTCGTGAGAAGACTCATGGAAGTCACGATAAGAAGAATGGGGAGAAACAGCAGTAAAAGAATTAAGAGGAATTTAATTTTTATTTATTGCTAACTAAGAATTTTGAGGCGTTGTAACCATTTTTAATGGTGCCGAAATAAAAATGAAACTTCTGAAACAGATTGATGCAACTGAGAGTTAGTAATAATAATTTGCTTTATTCCAAAACAGTACATGTGATACAGAATGGAATTCTCAGCATTTTTTACTACAGTATTGCATCCAGTTAGTACATTATCAATAAATAGAATTCTACATAGATTAAGGAAACCACAGTTCATTATTACAACAATACATTGGCATGTCGGTAGCAAAGGTAAAGCTATATTTAAAGTGGTTTTCAGCAGCAAATAGAAAGTGATTTTAAGGAAATGAGATTATTCCCAACATAAAACCTAATTTGTTCGTGAGTTGGGTGAGTATGCTGATATTACTGGGGCATGTAGTTACTATAGATGGGACTCGAACAAAGGTAGTCTAGACTATTAGCCTACCTGTTTACTAGCTGCCCTTCGAAACCAACCTTTTAAGGTGGTCATGATTTTACTGCAGCCATCATCCACACTTTCATTTCTCTTTTAACCAGCACTCATCAAAACCACTGTTGCAATTCCAGTCTATCTCATGCAGTTTCAGTAGCCAATCTCCTTACACCCTTTTCAGTATAATTCAGACTGGTAAAAAGTAGATCTAGCTGAGTATCTAATGTGACGACGTTAAACACATAGTTACGTTTCAATTATTTACATGACGGATAAACATTTGTCATGATGCATTTGTTAATAAGGCTTCAAAAACAATGTATAACGAAAGGATTGCACTCGTTTAGTGGATATTAGGAGAGTTAAAATTTCTTAATCAAACTTTGTGACTACTAAAAATTAAAGCGGATGATTTTGCCTTGTATTTTTATACGTCAAAATCTACTTACATGGAACTATGCATGCCCAACGAATTACGATACAGAGATTATTAGATAGTTTTCGTGTACACGTGTAACTACTTTATTTATCAAGTTAGTGGGATATTGTTTGTTAGGAAATAATGCCTAGATATGACAAATCTCACAACTTTGGCCTGCCAAAGTTCACAAGATAATTTTTCAGCAGAGCCGTTTGCAACAAAATAATATATTGAGTATTGAAATACCAAACGGTACAATTTAGCTACATAACCGTGATGTTTCTGTGCATAACAGTAAGTAATAAAGGTAGTATGAAAAGGATCCGTCGAATTACAAATTCAGCATTATCCAATAAGTGAGTTTGGTTTACCCACGGAGGTATAGCAAGAGTATTGACTGAAACATAAGGTGAAAAATAGCAGTATTATACAGAAAAGGCTTCACCAGATGAAACTTAACACTGGTGTCAACAATGAATGGGTTTACAAACGTAGCAAGTCACTGAATATATTTTACTCAACTCGTGGGATTACATAGCTGCAACACTTACTATCTGGGTCATAATACATATATATATATCAAAATCATTGAAAATAAGTGCTGGTAGAGGACATTCTGAAGTGGATAAGATACAGGAAGAGCTGTTTAACAAGGAAATGGATTTCAAGAGGCACAAAGTAGGTCAAATGTGGTCTAAATAGTGTGGAGTGATAACAATAATAGCGCGTAAGAATTGTAATGGAGAACATTTCTAGGGAAAAATCAAATTTGAGGCCAATGTGCCAGACATACAGTTGTGTCCAAAAATTTAATTTTCAGAGTGGTTGAACAAGAAGATGAATGGCCCAATTGCAAGTGAATGCCGTTGTTTTACGCTAACAGTTGAAATTAAGTATACAATCTGTAGCTCAGGTGAATGTTTTTGGTACTGTTGTGTTTCCTGAGCTGGATGGTTAATTGCAAAGCTTTTTTGTTAGCTTTCAAGGCAACGTCTACTGGAAATATATACAATATCCAGAGTGCCGAATGAGTGTGATGTTTTCAGATGAATGATTGTGAGAATAAAGCTGTGGCTAATATAATCACTTTACTTCATAATGAGGAGCTGCTTGAATATAATTACAACTGAAGATATCAGAATGCTGAGTCACATGATGATAGCAACAAACTGATATTTGATGGTGTATTTTATAGGAGATGATCTCTACTGCCAGAAGAATCTCGATCTTGAAATTAAATAACCCTTTTTGCCTATTGGTTGATAGGATCAAAATAACTAGGAATTCCATTTTCAAGTCCTGATACAATTCAGATTATCACATATTCACATTTTAGATGTCACATTATACATGATGAGTGCAAAGTATAATTAACCTGGGTTTTTCGGGAAATGGAACTATAAATACACCGAAATGCTTGGTATGCTTGGAGTAGAATTTTTGTTTGTAGCAGCACTTGTTGGTGCTTTTTGCATTTCAAACGTATTTGGCAATACAAATCTAATACTAAATATTCCTAAGGTAGAAAATATTATTGTATTCGCATTTCGTTAGACGTCAGTGAGTAACCAACCCCTAAGGTGAAGAACCACTTTATTCACTAACAAGATAACAGTGTTTTCTATGCAATAAGATTTTTTTTAAATTTCAGTATGTGATTAATTTTGACGAGTTTCAAATAGTCAGCGCACACTAAACTATAAATAACTGGAAATTAAGAAAGAGATTTTTGCCTCTCTTAAGTGGCAGAGAAACACTACTAAATATACTTTCTGTCAAGCATTCAATCATTATTCAGGTGTTATTACTGGGATACAGGAGATACATACATTCCACATAATGTACTGAACTCTTCAAATATATGCATTTAAAGTCTGAAAGAATTTTAAAGAAATATAAAGAGTCCTCAGCAGTTATCATTAAAAATAAATTGATATTTGATTTTGTTATATCATTAAAAATGTCTCTGTGATTGGAAAGCTTCAATTTAACTGAAAAATAAAATTATGAATCGAGCCAGCGATATTGATCACCGAGGCAAAACTGTATGCCAGTGCATTTAGACACTTTATCTTTAATTCAACAGCAACACTAGCAAACACTGGGGTACAAATACAGGTGTGGTGCTAGATATGTTAAAAACACTGATATTAGTGATAATTTCTAAGCCAGATGTTACTTCAATTAAGAACTTGTTCTACAGATTGTGCACAGCAAGAATGAATTGCTTTTATTGTAGAGACATTAAGACATTCTTTTCTTCCTGCTTCTAACGAAAATTTATGAACAAGAAATCCTTTGCCAATAAAATCAGTTAAAATAGATTTTGTGTGCACACTTTACTAAGCCCGTATATTCAGGGAACCTTTACAAAGAAACACAGAAGAACGGAATAGAATACGGAGGTTTTGATCCAGTTCTTGAACATTATTTTACTTTTGAGTTTTTTTATTTTGTCTATTTTATTTCTTTACCTCCTGAGTGAAGCATAGGGCTTCAGGTATTAAGCTACGAAGTTTCAGTATCAGTGGTGTATTCTTACAGCGTGGGGTTGCTAGGTTCACAATTAGGCTTCGGTCTTTACCAGCGTTTTTACCGGCTAATCGGGGTTTAGGAGTGCGTAGGCCAAGGATTGAACTCTGGACCATGTGCGTGGGTGGCGGGCATTCTTCTGTTGAACCACCAACCCTCAACAAAATTGTATTACAAACTATTATAACAAAGTAATTTAAGAAGTTTTCAGTACATGAGCGAAGCATTCCGAAAATAAACAAGCAGTTGATGCTCTTCCTTATTTCGTGACTGTTTACAGTGAACGGTAATTTTCTCCTAGAAAGGTGATTGAATCATCAGTATTTCTTTAAAGAAATATTATGTAAAGTGCTATTCAGATGATGGGGATTTGGATGAAACAGATATAACACTGTTTTTTATAAGGTCTTCATACTGCCCGAAAGATCACTAATTGCAAAGCAACATATAATGTCTAATACTTCAACTCTTTTGAATCCAAGACAGTTGGTATGTTTTGATCAAACAAGTTTATTTTAAAATCAAATGGTGAGTAGTAAAGAGTTCATATTATGACAAAGAAAAGTTAAAAAGATTAAAAATCCTAAGTACATAATAACTATTCAGTGTTCATAGCATCTTAAAAATCTTTTGACTCACTTTTCTCACTTCCATGAATATTTTGAGGAATTTCCATAAATTGTTTGCACAAACCACTATGGAGCAGTTAAAATATGCCTGTTAGTACAATGGTTCTTGTATCACACTCTTTATTGAGGGAAACCAAATCAAAAATATCAGTACGTTACTATACATTATTTGAATTGTGAAATCGGAACGAAGTCATTTTGTGAATAGTTCGCCTTTATTTAGGAAAGAAGATAAGTAGGACGGTAGTGGATCTTTAACTTTCTTTTCTAATTTGGTCCACTCTTCAGTACAGTCAGTTGTATATTTCCGCTTCAATAAATTTTTATGTATGAGTGTCTGCATTATGACCTTAGTTTTCAAGTCTTCGCCATTTTACTATGCATCGTATATGTGCGTACACGCAGTTCAGCAAAAACTATTTCTACCCTTCAATTTTATTCTTTTGTTTCATTATTTCTCGATTTTTTAGTTTTACTAGAAACCTGTAATTGATTGGCTTATTTCCGTGAAGTGACCAATCATATTTTTTGTCAAGTCTTACCACTCAAGTCAGTTTGTTATTGTTACAAGCTTGGTGAAATGTAAACTGTGTAACTATCTAATTAATGAGAAGTAACTTGGGATGTAATCAATAAACGAATAATCGAAATGTTGGCAGTTAGATGGGATAAATTCTTTCAAATGTCATACGAAATCTAAAGTGAGAATTTTGACTGAAAGAAACGTCGACAAGATATTTTTGTGGGGCATAAATTGTTTGGTTTCAGTGTATTACAGACAGCTGGTTCTGATTAACAGCATTTTAGTTTCGTGTCATAGCCTTTCAATATTTTTAAAGGATATTTGTAGTAGTGACGTAACAACCTAAATAATAGATCAGTAGTTTTAACATGAGCATGAGATTTCCTATTCCAATATTTAAAAAAAATTCGAAAATTTTAAAATTGCTTCCATAAGTTGAAACAATTTGTCATTTTAAACTGATTTCGTTGCCAAAATTAAAGTTTAGCTTACTCGTCATTTCGGGTCCCTGCTAGGTAATGCAAATTTCTGAGGCTTTATTTTGTGCTTGAAATAAAGTTAAGTCAGGGCTTATCAAACTAACTTTTGTGCACCTAAGTATTTTACAACGTAATTTAGTCACAGCAACTACTTGGCAGTGGTCATAAACTTGTTTCCTCTTTTAATTTTTTGAATTTTATTTTCCCTCAAATAACCAAGACATATTTATGTGCTTTCAATGACGTAACGTTTGTTTCCGTAATCATGAGTTTTGTATTTGCACTGTGAATCTCAGCAGAAGAATTTAACTATAACTTCAGGCAAATTATTTTTACTATAATATTGTAATATTAAGCGAATACTTTTACTTTCAAAATTTTCTGTATGCTGTATCAACTGGATTTGTGTAGACGTTCCCTCATGGATAAATTGTGATATTTAGCATACTATTTCATCATGTAAATTCTGTTTTACTGATGATCTTTTTCATCCCTAAATCCTCATTCAAACAGTCGATAAAAGAAATATTTTGCTGCTTCACCTCTGCTTTCTAAACTCTAAAAGATTTCAATGGTAAACTCGTGTACATGAAAGAAAGTCATGGCATTCAGTATATGTGTAATACTTGGGCACTGTGGTAGTAAGTAATTCCATATTAGTTTGTTTATTAGATATATGACACAGTGAAACGGTATTATTTACTGGATGACGTTTCGAACAAAATTTATTGTTCATAATCATATCAATTGTGGCATTCAGCACTTGTAAAATATGAACTGATTCGATTTTCAGATTAACTCGTGGACCTAATGCACAACAGTAAACACAATAAAAACTGGTGAAACTGAGTTTTAATAACTGAATATAGAAAACATTTTAGTTATACCTGCAGACGCAAATTAAAAAGAGGTAAACATGGCACTAATACAGATAGATTAACCTGTCTCAGAAGAAAGAACCAAAGTGACATATTTTAATTCTCAGGTGAACTGAGAAATCTGAAAACTGAAGTGACCATGAAGTGAATTCACACTTCTGGAAAGTTTAATTAGAATAAGCACAATCAAAAATCTAATCTGTTGTATTCAGACACTATTTGAGATTATTATTATTGTTCCCTAGTGTTTTAAGGGGAACATAAGGCTGTAATAATAAGTCCCAACTTTGTCTTATTCTCTGCGGTCCTCTTTAGCTGGTCCCGTAATTGTCCATAGTCTCTGATTTCCTGCTTCTCTTCTTCGATGTCAACCTAGGATTACTTACTTGTCATTTCCTATTCAGATTCCATTCGAATAGTGAAGGCAAATCAACAAGAACAACGTCAACAACTACCTTTAGAAAGAATTCATTTGTCTCGAAACATATTTCACAAGTGCAAGACCAGCCAGAATTTAATGCCTTAGAAACATTGTGAAAAATATAAACACTGTGTATTTAGCAGTTAAAATGCAGGATTTCTTGTACTCGCCATAGTTCACTAACTAACAAACTGTGATGGTCACAAAATGACATAGCAAGATAGAACTATGAACTTAATGATATTATGACAAATGTTAAATCTAGCATACTTTTGGTGTTGTAAAGTATCTAGACTTTATACATAAATATATTTATGTCCTGATATGTAGTGGAAATAAGTGCATTATTATTTACACATATATTCTGACAACCTGCTGAAATCACTGGGCTACCACACTTTCTTCCATCCATCGAAATGTATAATATTTCTGGCGTTTCCTATTGTTTTAACTATCCAAATGCGTTCGTCAGCTGTAACCCACTCCAACGTATACATTCTCAAAAGCGTTTCAACCTACAGCAAACAATTTCTAGAAGAAAATGGGGGGGGGGGAACTTATTGCAGTATTGGAGCAATACTGATGGAACAATACTGCTTTAAGTACTGCATGACAGATTATTCGATTACTTGGAGATATTGTACAAGAAATGAATTCTTTGTGATAAACCAAGCTAAAAATTCTGTAGTATCTTTAAAGCGTACTTTTCAGCATTGAGGTGTTAACAGCTTCGTCGTTGAGTTTCGTTAATTATCATTTAATGGATAGTGTTTTACCTTTGAAAAAATATATTTCGAATTCAAATCACACTTAAGTAGATGTTAATACCTATACTAGTGCTGTGTGCAACACCGCTTTCTCTCTTCAGACCAAGTGAAGTCAGTTTATTGCTGTTTTTCATAGAGCACTTACTGCCTAGTGATTCATTAGTTATACTTTCAAAAATCGATATCTAAATTAAAGGTCTTCATCGAGGCATCTATTAACCAACCATACAGTTATACCTTCCAGCTTACTATGCATAAAACCCTTCATACTGAGAAACTTCACATAAATCAAGCTAGTCTATCGGTAATAATTCTTTAGTGAAGATTACCCTACATAGTGTAATAAACAGGCCATCAGATGCTTTTATTCATTAGATAGAGTCAAGGTCAACAAGTCTGAATATCAAGTATCTAGTGAACTAGATATATTTTTTCCCTGATAATTAGTAAATTCTTTAAAAGTTCACTTAATTATTGCGGTTACTAGCAGGCAAATGGACATATTTGAACTGGATTAATTGAATTCATTTGGAAAACCATTGTTTTTAGACAGGACAAACTCATTAGTCAAAATGTTTAGAACATGTTCCTAGCATGGTTTTTGATGGCGTTAATTTTCTTAAATCATGTTACTGTTCAGTTATTATTCGCATTAGTGACCTCGTGTTTATCAGTTATTTTCTGTGTAGATTGTTTGCTATTAAATGGACGACCTTGATTTAGCACAGAACTTGGAAAATATTCTTGTATTTCATAATATCTCTGATATTCTGTTATCTTATACCATATTATGAATAAGTACATTCAGCTTAGATTAAATAAAGGCTATTTGCCATCAATTTTAAAGGAAACTAACATCTACAAGCTAGACTTTTGTGACCACTTGAATTCGTAACACTTTAAATTATTATTACTATCATTATTACTATTGTCCCCTTGAGTTCAGAGTGGAACATAAGGCTTCAACAACACATCTCAACTTTGTCTTGTCTTCTGCCATCTTCTTCAGCTGGGTCCACGATTGCTCATAATCTCTCATTTCCTCCTCCCCACACGATTTCCGTCATGTCACCCTCTCACTGGCGACGCACTCGTCGATTTCCATTGGGATTCCACTCAACCGATGACCTGCATTGTGCGCGATGTCATTCGACGGTCTCCTCAATTTATGCCTGATCCATCTCAATTCTCTCCTACATATTTGTTGGGCGATCGGCTCTGGCTGTTTCGTTCCAGGCCAGAGTTCCTTGTTGCCAATTCCATCTAGCCGGCCGGCCATTTGATCTTCATTACGGAGCCAGCCAGCTAAGGGGGCAGTTGTGGATAAAAGTCTGTAATGATCTTTTTGCGACACGCACGCTCCCCTTCTCCACTTTGTGTCCAGCAGACTGACTGCGTCTCCACCTCCCTGAGTGGCATTGAGATGAAGTCTATCTGGTTTTTGGTGAGTCCATCAGGCGAAATCCACGTCGCTGGCTTCGTGTATGTCCTTGTGCTTGTCCATCCTGCCTCCGATCATCAAACCATTGAAAGTGCAGAAGTCTGTGAATAATTCTCCGTTCTCTTTCATTTCACCGAGTGAGAGCCTGTCAATCCATGACGAGTTCTCTTCCCGTATTATCTGCTCCCAGTTCGGCTTGCATTCATATCGCCCATTAGGATTTTGATGTCACCATTTCTGATGTTTTCCAATACTGTTTGTAGTTGTTTGTGAAAAACTTCCTTCTTCTCCTGTTCTGCGTTTTTTGTAGCACTGTGCGTAGCATTGCATGATAATTGTAACCCTTCTTCCCTCCTTCCTTCCTTTTGAGTTGAATCTAGCTGTCATGATCCTGTAGGGTGATATTGGTTCCGGTTCCAATAGGGCTCTGGCTGACACTGGTGACATCATGATAGCCACCCACTGCCTGAGTGTACTCGTCGTTGTTGTCTGGGTGACCAGACTGGAATAGATTACTGACTCTCCCGTTGACAATTCTGACAGTCCACATCCGTTACATCTGCTCTCGTAGATACCCAGCTCTTCTGTGCTATATCTTCGCATTTCGTTGGCTGCCATGGCGGCCTTCCCAACCATCTTCGTACATTGTACAGACATTCTATTCTTATTCTTGTTGGCTGACTGGCTTCCCCGAAGGAGCGGTTTCACCAGCCCCCTGTGTCATTTCGCCTCTCCGATTCGAGCGAAGAATAAGATTCTTGTTGTTTGAATTTTTTTATATTTTTAATGTGTATTCTGTGTGTTGGAGTTTCTCTGGCAGTTCGATAGGTTTAGTGTTGGAAGTTTCCTTGCCGGACGCCCCACCCTTCTTCTTTACCTGGCTTTGGGAACAGCTAGAACCCTAGCTAGCTGGTTACTTAGTCGAGGTGAGTGTAGGCTTGGAACATCTTAAAATATTGAAGACAGGCTATTTTGTCGATTTTGACATGCTAAATTTCATCTCGTAAAATAATAACGAGAATGCTGACACATTTTAAAACCTCAAACTAGTTTCACTGTCTTAAAGTTACTACCGATCTTTTTATTAGATGAAAATATTTTCAGTCAAAGATTCACTATCTATTTTTTTATGTTGAAGTCAAAACTACATAAACTAAGACTTAGAGAACATTGAATTAACCGCGCCAGTAAGAAGTGGCTATGAAACAATAAAAAATAATAATAGGTGAGTATAAAGACAGTTGTTACGAGTTGCCATTTGAAGAGTAATATTATGTATACTCTGCTGGTATTATTAAAACATCTTTTTAAGAAACATGTAGCCATTATATGATTTACCTCATTCTGTAATTAAGTGATATCCCATAACTACTTGTTTCGAATTGGACGTGGAAGTTTGCCGTTAGGAGATTTAAAGCACTTGGGTAGGTATCCAAATGTAAGCATGTGAGGTTGGCATATTGTTTAGTTATTTACCTAAACGAACTGACTAGTAAGAAACGAAAAGTATTTTTCAAATTGTCATTTTTCCTTTACACACTTCATACACGAACCAACTTTTCTGTTTGTTATATGGTATTGACATGTTTCAGTTCGACAAATTCATTTTCTTAGGTGAATTGTACAAAATCCAGGTATGATACAGTTTAGTTTTTGTGCTGCGTAGTGGAAGAGCATTTTTCATTTTTGTGAAATAAACATGATAATTACCAAAATAGAAGAGTAATCTATTTTTCCACTCTCTGTTACTGAGTTTGCATGGTGAACATCTATACAAGTAAGCATTCTCCAAAGTAGACTTTATTGGCATAAGTTAACTTGTTTTACATGTAAAAAAATAACCTAAAGTATAGTTTTGAAATACAAATTCCTTTTTTCTTTATAGTTTACACCTTAAATTTAAGTTGATTGTTTTTCTTGTCAAAGATAAGTTAATGTTTATTAGAAACCTAACAGTATCAAATGAGTCAACTAGTTGTTCACCTAATACCTAAACTAAAAGTGTGCAATAAAAGCTTCCACTTTAAAAAAATAATGTAAATGTAATGTTGTTGAGATGTTAAACTTGCATGATTCATCGTCATACGTCTTATTTTGACTTCTCATTTGCTTCTGAGTAGATATAAACAAACATGAATATTATTAAAGAGAATCATTTTGTTTTGTATGAATTCATAAAGAGAAAAACATCCTTAATTATAAATATTTTAAGCATTCCAAGGCGTAATTTCATTTTTCTCAGAAAAAAATAGGTGAAAATATCATCCTCGAAAAATCGGTCGCACAAAACAATTGCTTATTAACCAATAAAAATATAAACATTTATGAAAAATTCTGAACAGAATGAAATACGTTTAATAGGGATTAACTTCACACTGCCACAGTATGACATTACTGTCAAACGTCTTTGAAGTTGTAGTATACAATTCTGCGCGACTAGACGATGATAATTCCCATAGTGATATTGACGTTTATAATTCTTCGCTCAAAAATACTGATTTTTCTTCAAAAGTCAAATTAAAATTTCAAAACATCATCCTCATTCCTATGGACTGCAGGTTAATAAAAACACGTAACCCAACTAGATAATCACATTCCTTTCTTCATCAAATTATTATCATTTCACCATTGTTTTTTCATAATTTTTCACTACCTTAAATATAATGTGTATTCTTAAGTACACCATAAAATAATTTTCAAATTTAAAGTTATACGCACTCGTATTAACATCATTTCACGAAGACACACAGTTACACTTACTCACAAATATACTCAAGAATAAATTCTATTTTCTGTCTGAACAATTTAAAGTTTAAACTATCAAATCTATGCACAATAACTAAAGTAAAGTTTTCCACTTTCTTGAAATGCTCCAATACTATATAGTTCTTTGTAAATAGGTCCATTTATTTTTGGAATAGAATCCTCCACCGGTAAATGTGATCACTTCTAAAACAAATGAAGGATTATGCAGCCAGAAAATGTTAATAATCACATGAATCCACTGTAGTTGTCTAAGTTCCCTTTTAAGCTACAGTCCACAATACTTTTATTTTTATTACTGTCTTAAAATGTTACAGTAGCGAAAATTCTGTTTATGCATTATAAGCCCAAACAAACTGTTACACAAACAATTTAATAGGAAAAAGAAAAGAAAACAAACTATTGTTTAATTAGCTAATCATATAATAATTGTTTATGTAAATATTTTTTATCTTTGAAATGAAAACATTGTGCATTGCGCAGAATAACTAAGACAAGTGAAGGGCAAGAAGAAGGAGAAGATATATTTGAGCAAAACATTGGTACATTCACGAAAAAGAAACAAAATTATACCTATTTACACAAAAGGTTTGTTGATTCATCCACGAGTGGATATACGCAAATATCAATTTGCGTTTACCTGTTCATTTTTCGAAACAAGTTTCCACATCAACAATTCTTCCCGATATTTCAGGTTTTTGTTTACTTCAAATAAGTGGATATAGTTATATTTAATTTACTAATAAAAATGAAGTACCCGAAAGTGGCTACTAAACACAATAATTGGGAAATCAGAATAAACTGTCCCACGTTTATTTTCAAAACAAAAAAGTGATAAAAGTTATTACTCAAAGAGTTAGCTTTCTTTTTCTTGTCACTATAATCGTTGCACAAAGTTGAAAGTTGGTATTAACAGGAGGGATTTGTTTGTTCAAGTGTCTCCATGACCCTTTAATTTAAGTAAATAAACCTAACATCTCCATCGATAAATTCAATAACCAGGAATTATTTAACGGTACATTTCAACTTTACATGCATTAGGAACCTGGAATGCCTGCAATTATTTAGGAAGAACTGCTCTATAGGCGTTAGCCATTTTTAAGGTTCTAGTGGTGACTACAGTCAATCCCATTTCAGATAAATGAATAGTTGACTAATTAAATAATTGAATATTTAATGGTAATACCATTAGTTTAGTAAAAATAGAACTTGCTAGTACTTTTCTAATCACCTTCATTTCAATGAACCGTCCTCTCATACGTGCTGTAACGACCGAAACTAACGTGTTGTGATCTGAAAGTGGGAAATCGATCTGTGCGTTCTGCTGTACAGCTAACTGGAACTTCCTTAATCTACACACAGTGCAAAAATCTCCCAACGATAATGAAAATATATTTATTCCCGATAAAGAAAGGAAGACGAAGTTTGCAGTCTTTCAACTTCCTTTCTTTGTCGACATTTATTTTCAATAAAATTGGCGGCACTATTCAACATTTACAAAATATCAAAACAAAATTATCCCGTTAGCCAACCAAATACAAAACAAGAACAGTAGAACAAAAATAGTTACACAAATTAGCCGTAACAAGTATCTGAGAATAAAGTAGAATATTTTCAAAAAGGTAGGATCAAAACTCTGTCAACAAGAATGATCTTGACTGATTCAAACAAAAATCGCAGTCGTAAAACAATACTTTATCAATACCACTACACAACTAAAAGGAGAAGTGTTAAAATTAGGAATTAAACAGTAACAAAGACAAATATAAGGATTAAGTCAACAAACCATATGCGCACGCAGGAACAGTGATATAGAGTCTAGGAGAGGAAGTTAATGGAAACTTCCAAACAAGTATCTGTATTGCCAGTAGATTGTTCAGGAGTGATTTCTCAAAGAGTTATTCCGCTACATATACAAGTATGTAGCTTATTCTCAAAATCTAAATGAAAATGACGGATTGCTTTACACTCATGAAAATTCATTGAGTGAATTTCAAGCAGTGAAACATCTTATTATATTTCTTTCAAATGGTGACTGTTCATTTAATTCAACTTAGATTTTCCAATCGATTGATTGGACCGAAGTGCTCGGTCTCAGGTTGACATGTCGGCTACTTGTGCAGATGCTTCGACGATATCTGGGTATGTAATTAGAAGTTAATTGGTGGATGGTGACTAGTAGTGGGATCATAAATGCTTTGGTGTATGAAACTATGGACACCGGCTTCGAGCTACGGTAGCAACACCATCACTTACTGGGAAATGCACGTACATCCAGTTATGAGTCCGAAATAGGACGGAATGCGCATCCTGGAAATTAACATGGTCACTACAGATTTACTTTCACCTAATTAACACAATTATTATGAAGCCTAGGATGTCTAATTAGTTTCAGTTCAAGTGCGTTTTGAATGGTGAACTATTGGCAGTGAGCTCAAAAGTAATATATATATATATTATAGCACAGGTTTCTTGCAAAGTTATATCTGTTATGATACAAAACCGATGATTTTATTCAGATCAGTGATCTGCTAACACAAGGATCAGGAAGTCAGAAACATTTGATGATTTACGAGTAACCATGAATGTGTAAAAAAAAGGCCAAACAGAAAGAATAATTCATTTGAATAAGTACGTCACGTAATACGGAATTTAGTCATGAACTACCTGATAAATTGATATTTCTTACAACTTCCCACAAATTCGGAAGACGTTGAACAACCTTTCAATGCAGACTATTTAGTCATTGGACGGTTTATTTGTTGCGTTGGAGTTTTCAGCAGTTTTACTATTCCATATCGTTGTTTCTAAAATGAATTAGAACAGTTATTCAATTGAAGCATCCTTTATTCTCTCTTTTTTTGCATAATAAATGGATTTAACTTATTGACAAACTTTTGAGGTCTGCATGGCAATGAAAAAGTGAAAAGAAAATAGAAAAGAAATTCTAATTTTTAAATAACACTTCTCAGATTTGTAGTGTCGTCTCACTTTTATTCAACCAATGTGAATAACGCTGAAGGGATGAATTATGGTTTTCATAAGTACCATTCATAATTAAGCCTAGAATATTAGATGACTAGAGGCAATCGGCCACAGGAATCCTTGTTTGACCTAGGTTTCGTGCTAGCTGGCACTCGTCAGCAAGACGTATCTGCAAACCTTGAAGGAACTCACGTCCCTTCTGAGTTTCAAACCAGTGTCACCTAGTGCTGTAGTCAGAGATGTTACCACTGAGCTATTCAGGCTCGCGATTGACCTCCTGTAGGACTTTAGTGGATACTTTGACTGGACACTAGTTACTAGTATATCAATTAATTTAGTACTAATTTACGTTCTCCAGCTCTGAATCTACTTTGGGATTAGGCGGTACATTCATTGTTCCTTCAATAATATGCAAATGCAAGGTTCAGAATTTTGCATGAACATTGTATTAGTAAGCGAAGATTTTAAATTTAGATCACAGTCACCATTAAAACACCCTGTTAACTAACTCTTTTTGTCGACTCTATTGAAAGATTTTCAAAATTATGTGTACAACAATGTGTCAGCTTTTATACTAATTTAACACTATAATTCACTTAAAGATAATTTTAACAGAAATAATCAAAGCTCATAATGACAGTTTGATATTTTTTGAATAAGGGAGAGTAGTTTCTTGAGAAAATTCACTAACCAGGTAATTTATTAGCAGCTGAGATATCCACAGGTAAATTATATAAACAACTTTGAAAATAACTTTATAATTTTCAGCTGAACACTTTGTGAACATTGATTCACACTAAACTGATTGTAAATTTTAATTAAACTTCAATAATTTGTTTAGTTGTACAGTTCAAATGCTTTATTTCCTGAACAACATCTGATCAACTATACTAAAAATTTTCCTTCAGTTGTAGCGAAATCAAAACTGTGGATGCTTTAAATTCATGACATCACTAGAATTTTCATTATAGATAAGGTTTTATTTTGATAAATCACACTCTATTATACAGTAATAT
Organism: Trichobilharzia szidati; assembly: GCA_944472155.2. NCBI lineage: Eukaryota > Metazoa > Platyhelminthes > Trematoda > Strigeidida > Schistosomatidae > Trichobilharzia > Trichobilharzia szidati. The sequence continues at coordinate 84,200,449 of OX235279.1, read as the reverse complement.
TCACTGATGACGTTTCGAGCACAAACTATTGCTCATAATAATAATTATTATTAAATTGCAATTACAAGTTTTATAATTTAAAATGAACCTCTCCTAGTTAATCAGCTCGCTAGGGTTCTAGCCGGTCCCAAGACCAGGTAAAGAAGAAGGGTGGGGCGTGGGGCTAGAAACCCTACACCACTAAAACTATCAAACTACTAGAGAAACTTCAACACACAGAATACACATTAAAAATATAAAAAAATTCAAACAACAAGAATCTTATTCTTCGCTCGAATCGGAGAGGCGAAATGACACAGGGGGCTGGTGAAACCGCTCCTTCGGGGAAGCCAGTCAGCCAACAAGAATAAGAATAGAATGTCTGTACAATGTACGAAGATGGTTGGGAAGGCCGCCATGGCAGCCAACGAAATGCGAAGATATAGCACAGAAGAGCTGGGTATCTACGAGAGCAGATGTAACGGATGTGGACTGTCAGAATTGTCAACGGGAGAGTCAGTAATCTATTCCAGTCTGGTCACCCAGACAACAACGACGAGTACACTCAGGCAGTGAGTGGCTATCATGATGTCACCAGTGTCAGCCAGAACTCTAATGCAATGGAAACCAATCTCCTCATGCAGGATCATGACAGCTAGATTCAACTCAAAAGGAAGGAAGGAGGGAAGAAGGGTTACAATTATCATGCAATGCTACGCACAGTGCTATAAAAAACGCAGAAGTAGAGAAGAAGGAAGAATTTTACAAACAACTACAAACAGTATTGGAAAACATCAGAAATGGTGACATCAAAATCCTAATGGGCGATGTGAATGCAAGCCGAACTGGGAGCAGATAATACGGGAAGAGAACTCATCATGGGTTGAGAGGCTCTCACTCGGTGAAATGAATGAGAACGGAGAATTATTCGCAGACTTCTACACTTTCAATGATTTGGTGATCGGAGGCAGCGTGTGCAAGCACAAGGACATACACAAAGCCAGCGACGTGGATTTCGCCTGACGGACACACCACAAACCAGATAGACTTCATCTCAATGCTGCTCAAGGAGGTGGAGACGCAGTCAGTCTGCTGAACACAAAGTGGAGAAGGAGAGCAGATATGGGTGGACTCAGACCATCATCTGCTTCAAGGAACCCTCTAGGGGAGGCTGAAATCCCTGAAACCAACTGGAAACAGACCGTCACAATTCAAGTTCAACATTGAGAAACTTGAAGACAAAACTACGAGGGACGCCTTCACTGCAGCTATCAGATCAGAGCAAAGTCGGAGACACTACGTGGAATCACTGAGGAAACTTGTGTGTGTGAGAGAGAGAGAACATTGGAACTAACTCTCTGTAGGTGATGTTCAAGGAAACGTGTGCAACTGTTCTAGGAAGGAAGAAGACACGACAAGGAGTGGCTGTCAACGGACACTTACCTAACAGAAGCGAGGAGAGTAGGATGGTGAAAGAGAAGATGGAATGACTCAATGCGGAGATGGACAACAGGAGAAGGAGAAGCTGAGTTCACAGCAATGTACACTGCACTGTCAATGAAGAAGAGTGTTAGGAAAGACAAAAGGCGATTCTACTAGACACTGGTCGGCAACTGAAGCAGAACAGGCCGACTGCAGGTAAAAGAGACTTCAGGACACTATATCAGATAACCAAGTCTCTACCCCAGAAGAGATTAACCTAGATGATGAAACCAATAAATGATGCTCTAGAGAACCTGATTACCAAGGAGAAGAAACAAATAAGACAATAGGCTGATCACTTCAGAGGACTCTTGAATCGCCCATTACATGCAGCTCACCCAGAATTGTCACCGCCACTGCCACTTGCACGCACAGACCTTTCTGCCATTGGACACGAATCCTCCAACGAAAGCAGAAATCGTGAATGCGAACAAGCTACTGAAGTCCATCTGGGAAGGCAGCAGGAGCGGACGGAATTTCCTGCGAAGCACTGAAAGCAGACTCATATTCTGAAGCAGATATGCTGACGGCGTTTTTGCACAGTGTTTGGAAGTGGTGAAAGTTATATACTGTTTGGAAGAATGACTGACTACCTCGTGAAGCTGCCAAAGAAGGGTGACTGACGTCTCACTCTGTAAGAACTGGCGTGGAATAATGCTCTTCTCCACGTCAAGGAAATTCCTGTGTCGCATTGTCCTGGAGAGAATTAAACATGCATAGGATACAGAACTCCGCCACCCTGACTAACCAGAACAAGCTGGATTCAGGAAAGTCGAATCATGTGATGATCATATTGCAACTCTGCGCATCGTTATTACAGAACAACTCATAGAACAGAATGGCAGTCAAATCCCTCCTTACCCCAACTTCCCTCATCCACTTTGAAAAGGCTATGACTTCGACAGACAGCGTTAATTGAGAAGTGATTTGGAAAGCACTTCAACACTACGGAGTGCAGTGCCCAAATCTTTATCAGCTACATTCAACAGCAGGCAATTTGACAGTGCCACATGTCAGTCAGGTGATCCACAAGGTAATCTCGGCGAGGCGTTCGGAGTGTATATCGGAATGAGCAAAGCAGCCTGACTATTATCACCATTTATATTTCTTATTGTGGTGGACTCTGTCATGCGCCATCCTGTGAACAGGGAGTGAGGAGAAAGGAATGTTTTGGAATGATAGATGAGAAAACTCCGGAAGATCTGTATTCCACGTGTGGATGATTTATGTCTAATGTCACACATATTTGAAGACTTACAGCAGAAAGCCCTATGTTCTGCTGGGAACGTCAAGGAATATAAATGAAAAAATTCTTCTTAGGCGTAGCGTAACTTTTGATGGCCAGGACAGGTTTTGGTTCATTTCTCCTGCACGGTTTTTTATTTGATTTGATTATTACAGCTTCATTTATGCATCTCTCGTCCTATCCTGTTATTTTAGATTTTAAACTATCATCTAATCCCACCCTACAGTCAGGTTGTGTGTAAATGAATCTGGTACTATATCTGAATAATTCTCCAGATTTCTTATCTTATTACAATCAAGAATACGAGATTTTGCTTGGTTTCTGTGCTTTGCTAGTCTGACTGCATCCATTCTACTACTTTGGCCTGTGTATCTGACCTGACAGTCATTCCAAGGTATTAGATACATTGTTTTATTCAATGGTCTCAGCATTAATATATATGTATATATATATATATATATTGGTGGAAGATGTTCATCACATAAAATAATATTTCGTTCGCAAAGAGTGTCAAATAAATACATCGTTAGTTGATTCTTACAAAATTCCTAATATTTAATTTTCACTATTGTACATGAATTATGATTTCTGGTTATAAGTTCTATTTATAAATTTGCCTGTGCTGAAAGGCAGTTGAATGCATAAGGAAGATAGCACGAACACAGGTTGCCACTGTATTTCATATGTGCGAGAATTAGGAATTTATATCTATATTACTTATAAGTAGCTAAAATGAACAGGCTGAATTCAATAACGTTAAAGGTCAGTATTCACAAATGTCCTTAACGAAAGTCGATTCCATACAGTCTAGCAGAGACAACTTTTTCAAGTTTCACATTCATCACTCTGAAATGAACTCTAATTTAATTTTCTGTGTTCTATAATTTTTATTACTGTTTCCCTCAGTTCCTAAGGGGAACATAGTTCATCAGCCGCATGTCTCCATTGCGTTCGGGTCTCTGCCAACCATTTCACCTGACTCCACGTCAGCCCCACATGCTTTGATTTCCTCCTCTCATAACCTCCTCCATGTCACCCTCTCACTGATGACCAACTCGTTGCTTCCCATTCAAGCTACACTCAGGCTTTGGCCTGGCGTGTGATGTCACTTGATGGTTTCCTCAGAGTATGGCCAGTCCACCTCCATTTCCTTCTGCATATTGGTTGCACAATTGGTTCCTGCTGGGTTGTTTCGCCCCCAGAGATCTCTCACTATTGCTGATCTATTCTGGCCATCTGGTCTTGAGTGCTGAGCTTACACAGCCATTGATGAAGATCTGTAGTTTGTTCGAAGTGCTCATCGTGACGCGCCGTCTCTGATTCGTGTAGTAGCACCGACTTCACATTGAAGTTGAAAATCCGGATGTTATTTTTCATGCTGAGTTCTGTTGACCTCCACACAGACTTGAGAGTAATGAAAGCTTGCCCTGCTTTCCCGATCTTCGCATTGATATCCTCACCAGTTTGGCCCTCCTGTATTTGAATCGATGTTTCGCGGGGAAGTAGGTAGGTAGGTAGCTAAAGGAGGTTGCTTCTTCCAGATTTCTCCCATTTATGCTGATTGTTGTCTGCTATTGTTGCTGCTGCTGTTGGCCAGGAGTCTTTGTCACCTCTGTTTTGTCTATGTTCACCTGAAGGAAGTCCTATTTTTGCCAAATTGTTACTTTTCACCTGCATATCTTCCAGTTTGTGGGAAAGCAGACATATATGATCGGCGAAGTCCAGATCCTGCAAGTCTTTTGTGCGGATCCATTTTAGGCCTGTTTCCTCGTTGCCCGTTGTCTATGTGTCGCATTATCCAGTCCACAGCAATCAGGAAAATCATTGGAGGTAGTAAGCAGTCAGCCATATCTTACTCTCGTTGTGGATTACTTGGCATGCAGCATTGTCATACAGCTGTTGGATGATGTGTATGATTGTTGGCAGCAACCCGTAGTAGAGAAGTAGTTGCCAAATCACCTCTCGAACGACGCTGTCAAAGGCCTTCTCAAAGTCAATGAAGTTGAGATAGAAAGCTGACTGCCATTCAAAGCTATGTTCAGTGATGATCTGTAGTGTTGCGATTTGATTGATACATGACTTGTTTCTCCTGAATCCAGACTGTTCCGGTTGAAGTTTTTCATCTAGGGCTTGTTTGATTCTCTCCAGGATGATGCGTCTTAGTATTTTGCTTGGGATGCACAGCAGCATAATTCCGCGCCAGTTCTTACTTACATTGACTTAAGTTTGAATAAGTAGCCTTTCTCCCAATACGCAGGTACCTTACCCTCTTTCAGTCCAGTGTCCTTTGCTCCACCTCTTTGGTGATTGACTTCCCATTGTCATCCGTCACTGGTTTGATTTGTGTTGATCTCTTCCCCGATAGGAACCTAGTTGTTTGGTAGAGTGTTGCGAGGTCTCCTTTGCCTGCAATGCAGCTTGCTCTGCTTCACTTGCCATAGCTTCGTAATATTATGCTATGTCTTCCCTGGCACTTTTCCTCACTCTTTTCTTCAGTGTATTGTAGCTTGCATTCAACTCCTGTTGTTGTTGTTACTCGTCGATGCACTGGATAATCTTTTGTTTCACCATCCTTCTCTCTTCTGTTAGTCTCCACGTGTCTGTACTGAGCCAGTGTTTGTCCTGTCTCTTCTTTCTGCCGAGAACTTCCATGCAGGTTGGACTCCACACCGCTTTCAGGCTATTCCAGTGTTTTTCAACGCTGGTGTCTTCGCTGGTGTGGATTTATGTCTCTACCTCTTTCCTAATGGTTGCAGTGAAGATATCCTTTGTAACCTGATCCTTCAGTTTTTGAGTATTGAACTTGGCTTGTTCTCTATATGCAGCTCCTGTTTGTTTGAAGGCTTTTAATTTGATTTTGAGTGTTCCTTGTACGAGATGATGGTCTGAGCCGACGTCTGCTGCTCTTCTTACTTTTGTGTCCAGTAAGCTGCGTCTTCACTTCGTTGATCAGCATTGAGGTGACGTCAATTTGGTTTTCAGTTCGCCTGTCTGGTGACACCCATGTAGCCTTGTGGATATCCTTGTGCTTGTACCCGCTGTCAACAATCACTAGTTCATTGAAGGCACAGAAGTCAGCCTAGAGTTCTCCGTTTTCATTCATCTCTCCGAGAGCTTCTCTACTCGTGATGAATTCTCTTTCTGTGTTGTCTGGTCCCAGTTTGGCGTTCATGTTGCTCATTAAGATTTTAATGTCACCAACTGGAGTATTGTCCATTGTTGCCTGTAGTTGTCTGTAGAACTCTTCTTTCTTTTCGAGGTCTGCGTTGTTTGTGGGTGCATAGCATCGTATAATTGTCACTCTCCTTCCTTTTGAGCTGAATCTGGCGGTCATTATCCTAGGCACAATCGCGTCCCATTGTATTAGGGCCTTCGTTACCGTTGTTGACATCATGATAGTCACATCCTCGGTGTACTGGTGGTTATCTTCTGAGTGACCGGAGTAGATCACTGACTCTCCTGTCGACAATTTTGTGAGTCCACTTGCATTCCATCTGCTTTCACATCTTCCCACTACTTGAATACCATATCTCTTTTGCAATCTGGGCAGCTTTGTCAGTCTCATACATGATGCGGACGTTCCATACCCCCACACATACTTCTATCGTCGTAGGGAGACTCATCGTACTGAATTTTCTGTAGCAGTGTTGTCTTACAGGGTGTGGTTGCTAGCCTCACACCTGAGAATGAGGCTGCTACACAAATAAGTAGTTTACTTTTGGTTTGCTCCCTTTAGAATCAAGAAAATAAGAAATAAGGCAATCAGAGCAACAACAGAGAAACAATCACAACAGGAAGTGCAGCAACACCAACGACAAAAACCGTAGCAGTAATATCACTGTTAAATACAATTACCAAAAATGATATGAAAACCATATGTTTTATAAGAAAGCTATGTATATTCTGTTTCAGCAGTCAACACGACATTCGTGTTCACCCAATGAACTGTGCAACAATCACCGACTGAGAACAAGAGATTCTTGTTTTGAATTTGCTTTTCTTTGGGAAAGAAAGTCAAATTTATTTTGGCAGCATGATGTATGCCTAACTTCCGAAAACAGGAAATGTTTAGTGCGCCTTAAAAATGTTAAGTCATTGGTACTGAGAAAATAAACTAAAGCATAACGTTCATTTAGCACTATGTACAAACCATTGGCTGAGTGTTGATATATTTTCATGTGGTCTAATTCTAGTGAACACGGCCCTATATGCCTAGTAGTTTGCTTGATTTTTAATTGCTTTTAAGATCTTTTCTGTTTGTAGAATCAATTGATATTTTAGAAGTAGTATGATTTTATTTTTATTGAAATTGAAATAAGGCACTCTTTCATAGGCACTCATCAAAATGTTCGCGATTCTAAAACAGACACAAAGGAGAGCGAATAGGTCGCAACGGATGTTTCTAATCATTAGAAGTGTAGACAAAATATCTACAGAAATTCCTACCAGTTTCAGATATCAGGTTATACCAGTGAGAATCAGCAGATAAATGAATCAATAAAAGTGACTGGAATGCAGGACGCTAACAGGTTATTTTTAGAAGTTTAAAATTTACCGACATTTAATGTCACCATTTTTATCTGACTATCCATAAAGTAATACCCTGAAACACGTAAATAGTGTTTTTTATGTCTTGTCGTGTTCTAATTTTTTGCTGATTCAGCTAAAAAGTAAGAGTTTTGGAACACATCAACAAAGTGTAATTTTTATGTTTAATTACGGAAGTCCGCCATTTGACTGATTCGCATAAAACCTTAGGGGAGAGAAAATTATTAAAACAATATATGCAGGAAACTATATTACCACCAACAGTGAAAAAGAGAGCGGGAAGTATTAAAAAATGTTTCCAAATCAATCTAGTAGAATTTTGCATCCTTCTCTGGAAACATGCAAGCATTATAGATGGTAAAAAAATGGTGAGTATAAGTTAAAGGATGATTATCGGAAATCACTCATCCGGTGGCTGTGAATCAATAAGGATTTGACGTAAGTAACACCAAAATGTAATTAAAGATAATATAAACATTTGCATATACAAATTTCACCAAATATGCTTTATCAGAAAAACAATAAACATTTGTTCGCACGAATCACTCAATGACACATTAATAATAGACAAAAATGAAAATAACAAACTTCTATGAATTGAATATTCTAGAAAGAGGGAAAAGGAATTGTGTAAGACACAAGAGAGTTAAAGAACAAATGAAACGACCTAGGTATAGACATTAATTCGTCTGAAAAAATGTTTCCGAAAAAACTGGGACGTCATCAACAATGTAGTTAAAGAAACCAAGTAATGCCAATATAATTATAAGTTCGGAAATGAACAGAAATTTGAAAAATGAACCAGAAAATTAGGATAGTTAATTAATAAAAACAAACTATTTCAACATCAAAATCACCCCTTCAACGAGGTCATTTTCAAAGGCACTGCAAAGATATTTACGATTGTTTCAACGACAGTTAACCTGTAGAATGTACTTTTCTAAATATCCTGTTAGAACATCACTTTCAAGTTCAAAATATAACAGTTACAATGGAAACAACCGTGTATTTCGGAGTATAATACAGGAATTCTATTTCCTAAAACAAGCATATTTCATCGGTATCGCTAAAAGTATAAAAGTTGACAGAACTCACTGCTGTACTTAATGTACACACGAAAAAGAATTAATTATGCAAAATGTTACACACAGGTATTGATTCTATACATTTCGACCAGAAATAACTAAATGTTCAGGATAAAATGCAAACAAAATGAATAAAGTATGTGATTTGTTTGTGTGTGTGGATGTTTGTCTCTTTATATGCATACGATACATGACATGATGAATATTTGTTCTAGTTGATTTTAAAATTCAGGACAAACCCATCAAACTTTTCATTCACCTTGTTTGTTATCCAATAAATTATATTATTTGTTGAAATAAAGTTTAATAAAATAGAGGTTTAAACTTACCTTGCTTTTAAAAGAGTTTTACGTGATTGTTAATAAAAGGAACAGTAGAAAAAATACTGCTACTACTTACGCTGCCAACAGTGCCACTGCTAGTGATAGCAGTAGTACTAGTACTAGTAGTAGTTGTAGCATTAATAAATGTTGTAAAATAAGTTTTCAGGCTTTTCGAAAGTGAATCTACCTCGAGCTCCACGTCAGAATTCAAATTTGATTGGAATGATATTTCTGAGCAGTTAAAATACTACTACTACTACTGAGCGACCACAGTGATGACCTCCGACTTATTAGGTGAAGACATGGTTGTGTTGTATATTGTTTGTGAAATTGCGTATCCCAGATTCAATTTCATTTTTGCCTAATTGTCTACAGACTCATATTGATGGGCTGGACTTATAATTTACTGCTTAACGTTTGCACAAATTGAATACCTCTATTTTGTTTCAAAATATGGAATGGAATTTTGCATTTGGAATTAGAGCTGAATATACTCTTTAGAAGGACGGCGGAATCTTAGCACCTAGATCCTTTTGCTGATAAAACAAGATAGAACCACAAAATAAAGACCATTATGTATAAATGTACATGCATACGGAAATTAAAATTGATGCATCAATGGCTGTACTGGAGTAAAATATTCGCACTAATGTGTATATGTCTTTTGTATATTTTAAGATTTAGAACTATTAGTTGTACTAGTACTGATACTCACACTTCCGTACCACACCTTCTACTCATAGTGATATTATTAGCAGTAGAAGTGATGGTAGTTGTAATGGTATTATTGGTTGTAGCATTACTACTACTGATAGTAAAAGTATTATTATAATCCATTAGGTTCTGTGTTGAACATAATTCTTCAACAGAGCATCTCTATTTCATCCTGTCCTCAACAGTTGTTTTAAAGTGGCTCAGCGGTTGTCCATAGGCAAGACGATAAATGGCTCTGAACAGACATCTGAGAGATAAAAGAAGTGAGGTGGACGATGAGACAGGAGACTAGCTAAAGAAAAGGTGAACAGCGGAAGGCGAAACTGAGTTCAATGCATATCACACTGAATAAAGGAGTAAAGAAGAGTGGCAAGAAAGACAAAAGAGAACACACTAGAGACTGAAGTAAGAAATGTTTTAAGTAGGACGGACCTCAAAACACTATATCAAATAACCAGGTCTCTATCGCGGAAGAGGTCAACAGAGATGACACCTATAGAAGATGGCCAGAGAAACCTAATTACTGAAGAGGAGAAGCAAGCAAAACAATGGACTGATCGCTTCAAGAGATCCTTGAGTCGACCATCACTTGCAGTTCACCTGCAAATACCATCCACAACCAGAGAATTGACAGTGGACGCCAATCTCTCAACAAAAACAGAAGTCTTGAATGCAATCAAGCTACTGAAAGCCAGCTGGGAAGGCAACAGGACTAGATGGAATTTGTCCTGAAGCAGTGGAAACGGATCCACAGACTGAGGCAGATGTGCTCACGCTGTTATTGCAAAAGTTTCAGAAGGAAGGAAAGGTGCCTATCGATTGAAAGGAAGTCTACCTCGGCAAACTACCAAAGAAGGGTGACTTAGACCTCATTATGCAAGAACTGGAGCAGAATCGTGCTCTTGTCTAAGCTAAGAAAAATATTAAATTGCCTCATCCTGGAGAGAATAAAAGATGCCCTGGGTGCAGGATGCCAACCCGAGCAAGCTGGGTTTAGGAAAAGCGAATCATGTGCGGATCAAATCGCAACGTCATGCGTCATCATCGAACAGATTTCAGAATGTCAGACATATCTCTACTTCACTTTCATCGGCTCTAAAAAGGCATTTGACAGCGTTGATGGAGAAGTAATTTGCAAACTCTTTCAACACTGTGGCGTACCCAAAATCTTTATCATCCTCATTCAACAGCTACTCGACGATGCCAGGTAATTTACAACGGAAAACTCAGCTAAGCCTTTGTGGTGAAGACGGGAGTAAGACAAGACTGCCTATTATCACTAATGATAGTCCTGATTTTGATGGACTGGATTATGCGTCAAACTGTGGGGAAAAAGCAGACAGGAATATACTAGAACAATATGAAGACTCTGAAAGATCTGGATTTCGCAGATGATATATGTCTAATATAATACAAACTCAAAGACCTACTGGAGAAAACGAACAAATTGGCAGAGGAAGCTGCAAAGAAAGGACTTCAAGTGAATATGGAGAAGACGGAGGTGATGAATATACCAACAACAACAAACAGCAATGAATATCAGTAGGAGAAATTTGAAAGAGTTCACTGCCTTCACTTGTCTAGGAAGTACCATTCCAACTACAAGTGGAATGGATGAATATATCAAAGGCAAGGTACCTGTTCATCACTCTGAAATGTGATGCACTCAGCGTACAGAATAAGATTCTGATTTTTAGGATAAATGTTAAGTTAGTTCTTCTGTATCGATCAGGAACTTGGCGCGTCATGGAAATCCCTTTCAACCGGCTAACGTAGGCTTCTACAAACAGCTGCTTGCGCTCCATATTGAGGGTGAAATAGGCATAAAGGATTAGCAAACAGAAACTCTGAGGACAAACTAACCAAGAATCTATCGTTCAACAAATACACCGAAGAAAATGGAAATGAATTGGGCATACGATGAGAGAACCATTGAATGATATCGCGTTCCAAGTCATGGCCCTAGTAGAACTGAAATGTGAAAAGATGAGTGGGTTGCCTAAGGATGATATGAAGAAGATCGTGTGAGGTGGAGATGAGAGATTATGAGCAGTTGTGGGCCCAGCCTACGAGGACAGCAGAAGATAGAACAAAGTGGAGACGTGTTATTGAAGCCCTATGTTCCACCCGGAACAAAAGGGACAATAAGAATAATGATAATACATCGCATAACCTTTCATTCTTTCTTCATGTTATCTTGAGGTTACCCTCCGACACTAAAATTCAAAGCTCAGTGTTAGTGTAACAGCAGAAGGCAAGACATCTAAGCAAACCCATATTTTCAATTGACCAAACCGCTATTTATATATAGTTAATATTTTTCAATCAATCATTGAGCGTGTGATTTTGGTTTACATTAAGCGATGCGAAATAGATTGTTCAAATATATATAGTATTCTATTTCTAATGCAGTAAAGAACTGTGGGAATATGTGAGGATAATATTTAGTTAGAACACACTGTCTGTATCACACCGCCATATCATCATTATAAGTAGTAAAATCACTGGCTGTTTGTAGTTACCATTAATTGAAATATCTTTAAAGCTAAAAATGTTTTGCATTTAGTAACAACGCCAGGTTGATCTTGTGGCGAATGACTTTTTGGAAACACATTGTCTTTTGGTAAGGATGGCATATTTAATTTGTAAACTGATGGTTAGGCTACAGCAGAAGCGGTATTAGTGATCTCGAATTCGTTTAGACGAATCAATTAACATACTGGTTCATTATAAAATAAACAGTCCTTAACTAATCATTATTCCTAAAAGCTTAGATACTCGTTCCAATAAGCATTTTCAATGTAAACAATAAACTTATGAGTTGAAAGATTGGCTGTGTTATAGACAGGGTGTAATGTTATCGCTGGCTAGCTGTCTTGCAGCTTCATCTCATAGACTTGACTACGTAAAGAGTTTTAATTTTAATTCGGTTAACTTCTTGCATATACCGAAATTTTTTATTTAGGCGAAAAACTGCGGCGGCATATTCATGCTAAATAAATGTAGTGGTTCACTGAAATTTTGATAAAATTGATTTGATTCTTATTCGCAACTGGTCCTCTTCAGGTGTGAAACCGTGACCAATAGGATACAGCAGGTTGAAGGTGAGGCAGTAACTCATAGAAGAAGACATTGAGAAGTGGTCGCGCTATGTCATGAATTTGCACAAGTTAGAATTCATTGGGCGGCCACTGGGTTGGGTCACAGTGACTTAATCGTCTACGAGCTAGCTCGCCTTGCAACCAGAAGGTCCTGGGTTCGAACCTCGGCGGTGGATGCACGCTAATGAAGAGTGCCAAGCACTGTGACAAAACAGCTGTCCAGTACTCCCAGGTAGCTGATATCAGCTCATGATGAAATCTTCCAACCAGTCAAACAACATCCCTACGGAAACCAATCCTTGAAAACTAGTTGAGTAGCTACGCCATTAAGAATAATATATATATATACGTATATGTGCATATGGAAATTTAAGTGCCTGTAAGTATTTATGTAAGAAAATGGAATATTAGTGTATGTCATATATATGCATATGATAAAATTATACTCATAGTATCAAAGGTAAATTTTGAAACAAAGGAGCATTAATCATTTATTTACGTCAAGTCAGAAAATGTTACCATAAACAAGTATGCTTATAACTAAAAGTATATCAATATATTTCGAACATCAGTTCACTAGATACTATTTAGATAGAGCAAAGCCATTTAAGCTTCAAATGAATCATGGAAGATCGGCATTTCAAAGCTATTTTTAAATTTTACTCCAAATGATCTAAGGTTGTGTTCAGTAATCTATTAAATGCTTTCAAGTGTTTGCTGGATTTGACTTACATAAGCTATGACCTCGGATTGATATTAGTTAGAGAACCAATAAAAATCAGGGAGTTCTGGACAGCTGTTTCATCACAGCTGGGAACTCATTGGCAGTACGCAGCCACTGTGATTCGGAACTAAGACCTGTCAATGAGTCCAAATCTAGGACAAAACAGCTGTCCAGTACCACTTGGTTTCCCGTTGTCCTCTAACTGATATCGATCCGCGGTCAGACTTTTATCTAATATTTAGTTGTGCTAGTCAAAATGAACAGGCAAAAGCAGTGTTGTTCACTTTACTACGTAACTAGACCAGATTTATGGAAGGAAAATATGTCACTTTAAACAAATGTTTGAGAATTTTTAATTAGTGTAAGGTTTTTTTGATATGTTTATGCATCTTACGAGAAATAATTTATTTGGATGAGCTGTGTTGTGGCATTCCAGTTTAATTCGTGCTACCACGCAGATGTCATCGGGAATGAAGTAGTGAAGTACAAATTGATCATGAAAATAGTATCAAAATTTAATTTACGTAGTATATTGATAAAAGATACTATCATCTGTCAGTTTTTGAAATAAAGTACCTTGTGTTTTAAAAATCACTTGAACGTTTCTGGTTACACGCAAGGAAGCTGTCAGTGAAACATCTTCGTAACGGTGAGCCACGAAAGGTTAGACAGAAATATATTATAAAACAGCTGTCACGGTCAAGAGTGTGTGCCTTTGTTTGAGACAGAATAAGGAGACGAATACTGATGAAATGTGAACTCTTGAATGGTTCCGTCATGGAAATATAAAGTGACGATATCATTAATGCTGGTAAGAAAATGTAGATTGCTAAACTGTTTTTAATTAGTGTTACAGTCTTTAAAACCTGTTGCATACATGCAATGGTACGGGTACACACCTGTATATTATTCTAAATCCTGCATTAGCTATTTACCACTGTGCTACAAAACAAAATCAGCCAGATGTTTCTCAGTTATATTAAGAAAGATATAGTCTAATAATCTTATAAAAGGAATGAATTTATTTGTAGTATCGTTAGAAAAATACGCAGATTAGAGCAAGTTAGCGTCTTTATCCGACCTTGCAATCAGTTCACTATTACTTCGCGATATTATAAAAATTTTATAATAAGGTATGTAAAGCAAGATATCCAAAAGGTGAAACAGACAAAAAGAAATAAACTCTTTGTTTCACGTGAAAGAGGGTCAAAGAATCTTTAAAATAGAGAAAAGAAGTAAACATTCACTGGAGTGATTTCTGTTCACAGCACAAAATTCTCTGCTGTCCGGTTGGAGGTAGTTGGGTATCTTGCTCATGTCAATTTTGATTGAATTTATCAACTCACCTGCACTTATAGCAGCAGTTACATAGGGAGGGTTTAAGGGACAGTATTCACTAGATTTTTGAATACAAGTCACTGAGCCGAAAATATTGTCATGCGTTTAAATTTATTTGTTCACGTAATAGTTTACTTCTACTTACTAAATCTATTCACCCCTCTGTATTATATTTTACTGCTTCTCCACTTAGTATGTTAACTTTCCATTATATTGCATATTGATGAACTCTGGCTGCTCGATTATTTCAATATTAACTATCACAATTTCATACCTCCGAAATCGTTACTCTTCCGGGAATTACGGAATGTCCATCTGACAGAAATAATGTTATAGCACTTTATATCTTTACAATTAATTATGATAGATTATTTGATTTTCAGTCTATTGCCAGCCGAAGAGAAGCCGTGAAAATAGCTGTTTTTATCCTAGAAATATCTTGATTTTCCCTTTTCCCAAAAGACTGCTGATCATACAGCAGAAAACAAATCTACAAAATCGAGCAGAAGTACTGAGGCGAAAATAAGTTTCTGGATTTATCAAACACTGTATCTCACTTTAGTGTGGATAATTTAAAAAAATAAATACTATTTTTTAATGTGAAAAAAGAAAATCATTCGTTTGTTCGGCTTAAACAAATGCTCGAATGGTGGAAGAGAGAAGTTTCACTCTTGTTTTTACCTGCCTTACAATATACTTACTTTTGGCTATATTTAACTTTATTCAGGTTCATTTGGCAACATTTATGTTGTAATGTTTCACGTTATCTAAATATCGCATTCACGAGTTCAAAAACTAAGAATAACAGACCCGTCTACGAAATTAAAAGAAATCGTCCATTAAAGCGTAGATGCACTCACTTTGAAATTAGTAACGTGGCTGGGTTGTTTGTTTTTCTTCTTATGATTGCATAATTCCACAGTGGTGCAATACTGTTCTTACTCCCTTTTTCTTTCTTCTTCTAATGTGGTAGTTTGTATAATACTTTTCTGCTTCAGACTCTACTGATTTATCAATTTGTTAATCACTGTCGTGTTTAAGTTTACTTAGATTTTCTCTACTGTTTACTGTCATCTGATTAATAAAAGGTATAAATCTTCAAAAATTCCAACAAATTTTTAAAAAGTTATAAAAGGCATTTAATGGCGTTTGCACTTGAGAAACTAAAACACCGGTTAATATGAATAAAAGCTACACGCCTATGATGAACGCGTGACCGATTTCGAATCCGCTTGATTGTCGCCCATGATAAATATATTTCGAGTAAGGTGACAATATCAAGTAAATATTTGTCTTAAATTAATTTACACTGTGTGAAATGGACCATATTCAGAATGAAATTGTTATCCATTTGTAGACTCTTAGTTTTGACAGTACTAGCTACCACACAGCATATAAATACTACTCTTTCTAAGCATATTGTAGTGTTTTAAAAAAGTTTCTTTGCATTCCAAGTGGCACATTGGGCTTCAAACTTTAGGTTTTGAAGTTTCATTAGTGCATGTGTTGCTTTTAGGGGTGAAGCTAGTGGGCTCTGTACCAGGCTAACCACGGGCTAGCGGAGATAAGAAATGCTCCAGTCAGGAATCAAGACTCAACCACGTGCGTTGTCCAACATTTAATATATTATTTACTGCCGCATAATCCAGGAGAATGGACTACTCTCTGTACACAAACAGTTATGTGGTCAATATATTACTGATGATAAAATTTCAGTTTACAATCGATTCTTCTCTAAATACACCCACACGCCAACTGGAAGTCATCATTGACTATTCACGCTGAATTACAGAAAAATATTTATAATAAAACTACTGATCCTAAGTAACTCTATAAAAAACCTTCTACTATTAACTTTTTTACTAACATGAGATCTTGTATTATATTCAGATTTCATATAGCACTATCTTAGCAAGAAATCCTTTGTGCATCAGAGTATCATTCTATGCATGAAACAATGACCTTCAAGTAATCAATGATACAAATTAGTGGATAAACATTAAATTAATATGTTTTAGTCAATTAACTAATGGAATATTTTAATTTGAATCATGACTTTTAACAGTTAGCAGATATTATATAATCCCCATGATCCTGATTTACTTCAGATGAATTTCTTCAGAGTATTTAATTTAAACGAGAATAAAATAGAAATGATTTATGCACTTGGTTCAGTGGATTTGCTGACAAACAAAAACTTCGAGAAAGTTATGCTTTACTGTTTAAGAAAGTTGAGTGATAAATATCATAAATGCATAAGACTGCGTTAGAAAAATATTGATGATAACAAGCATAAAGTGATGAAACACTAAAAACATGAAGTAAAGTTATCGTGAGAATGTTTCATGTAGGAGAGATTTATTCACTGTCTCTTCTCAGCTTATTGTAGAAATATTAATAGAAGACTAGATATAGCCTATATATTTATCTGCTGTAACGTTTTTAAATTGTGCTTCAGTAATCTTCTGATACAAAATCATTTAGAATTCAGATAGCATTTAATTTCAGTTGTCGTTTAAAGGGGAGAGTTTTTCAACGAGATACGAGTAATGAGGCAAAATATGAAATATTTTAATGGAAGTGCAAACACTAAAGATATTGACATTAAAACGAAAAACATTAAACGAAAAGCACATTATACTTTATTTCGACTTGCACTTAAAGGTAGCTTGTCGTAGTATTCTATTTTCATGACCTCTGCACCAAAGAAAAACATTTTGAGAGGCTTTAAGACTTCTTGTAACCTTTAGAATCACATTACGATGAACTGCATATACTACTGTTAAAAGTGACAAATATGAGTATTATTCTCTTTTATTGTTATATATATATATATATATATATTAAAACCTGAAATCACTTTCTCCTGTGACACTGGCTGACAGCATTCAGCATAGGGATAAAGTTTGACTCAATTACCATGCCAGATGATTTTTGAAATCCACTGTCACTATACCTAATGATCTGAGAATCAATGTGGACCAAATTTTTTAAATAGTTGTTAATAGTCCTCTTATACCTCTTTTTCCCGAATAGTGTTTACTTAAATGAAGAAAGACGTACTTTTTCTATTTCAAAGTGGCTGTGAGTTTTGAAAGAGCGAATAGTAAACTTCGCACATATCAGGTGGATATTCATTTTATTTTGAATAAGATTCATGGACATGTGTGGAAGAAGGTCACATTATCTTATTGCCAATAGATGTTTTAACAAAGTGTTTTTTATCTTACTTTTGTTTGAAACTTTCCATTTTGTAGGATGACTGAGACACAAAATCTCTGAAGTGGAGATGAAAAATAAAACTCATTGCAAAGAGTTCTGGTCACTTGACTAACCGGGTCACAATAAATAAAATTATTTCTATTAAAAAATATATACATAGGTTTTAGTCTTCCTGGTTAAGTTTAAAAGACTGTTTCTGTTTACTAGTTTCTCATCTTTTTGATCAATAATTTTAAAGAATAGCAAATGCATTAACAATAAATTTTCACTGTAAATGTAGATTAGGTAATAAATTTATTGATAGCAAATTGAAGATAATGTTTCATTTAACTGTATAAAATATTACATTATTGACTTGTTACTCTATTCTACAAAATCAACTATTCATATACTGGCTCTTTTAAAGCAGTGTAACATTGTCTGTGTTTGGGGAAAAGGGAAATGTTTCCGTAGAAGTGTACAGATATACAGACAAAATCTATTTCCTAAGCAAAGACCCAGAGTAACACTCTAGAAACAGAATTTCAACCTTTGTAGAATTAAGACAGTGTCACATTCCATCGTAACAAATAATTTATATGCGTATGTGCCGATTCGTACACAGTGAAAATACATCGAACTCTGTAGGTGGAGGCTATAGAACAAATTCGTGATCGACTGCGAAAACTAGTGAAATCACACTTATATAATTGGTACTTATGGTATTCCTGTTCAAAGACTGGTCGATAAGCTTACACAATCATCACAAACTAATTCAAATGACCCTGGAAATAGATGCCCAGCTTCATCCATGGTAGATCATATCACAGAAACCGACCATAAAGTTAGTTTTAACACTGCCCCAACACCCATATAAAAGCATGTTCTTAACCTATGAGTTTTAAAACATACTGTTGCTTTATCAAACTTCTTGGTTGGGATTATTTATTTCAATTTCTTTGAGATTTATACAAATATAATTTTTACATGTAATCAAAGACGAAGCAATTAGAGTAATAAAACGATTAGGAAAGTGATAACTTCTTAAAGATTTATCAGGAGAGGGATGATCAAGACAGGTAACGTGGATGAACTAATTTCTTCGGAACATATAGGTTTGGCTTCTTTAAGTGAATTTCATTGACCTCTGCTGTATTCATAAGACGAACTCGTAAGGTAAAATTAATATTAGTAGGAACATGACAATTAACTTTAAATGATTTATTAGTGTCAAACATATGCTCAGTATCTAAGTGGTGTCCTAAAACAGAGCCACGAATAGACCTTTTTTGTCCCCTGCTTAACCATGCAAGATGATGATTTCAACATGCCCAACTGTAAGCCCCGTATAACTAGCTGCATAGGGGCAGTAAAATTGGTAGATACACATGGAGGAGGTCTGTCACTATTCCTACTTTACATGGAGCTAAATTCATATTTTTACCAATGAACTCACCTAGGTAAGAATTTTCACTGAGTAACTCTCTGATAATTTTAAGCTATTCATCAAGACAATCGTCTGAGCAGATTACTCAAGTTCTATGGACTAAACACTCCACTAAGTTGCATTTATATTTCATAGGCACGAAAGTCAAAAAGTAAGAATACTGACCTGGTATTGAATAGTTTTTATATACACTTATTCCTAATATACCATCTTCTTAGTATTTAATTGGTGGATGGTGACTAGCAGTGGAATCCAGGATGCGCATTTCGTCCTATTTGGGACTCGTCATCTGGATGTATCTGCATTTCCAAGTCAGTGAGTGATGGTGTTCCCACCAATAAGGCTCGAACCCAGTGCCCATAGTTCCAAACGCCAAAGAGTTATCCGCTAGACCACTGGGGCCACAAGAGCCACCTCTTGTGCAACGGGTTATATTGATTTAGTTGAATTTTAGATTTTCCGAGCCTCAGTGGGAACATCATCACTCACTGAGAAATGCAGGTACATCCAGATGACGAGTCCCAAATAGGACGAAATGCGCATCCTGGATTCCACTGCTAGTCACTATCCACCAATTAAATACTAATTAAGTGCCCAAAAATTTTCGAAGCATCTGCTCAAGAAGCCGACATGTCAACCTGAGACCGAGCACTTCAGTCCGATCAATCGACGGGAAAATCTAAAATTCAATTATACCATCTTCTTACCTAGTCAAAAAGATGCCCAGGAAAGAGATACTATAATTTCTTTGTTCGTCAGTGTGAAAGAGATTATTGCTGGTCGCCTGTCATTGAATTCATGACTTCATTCTTATTTCTCAACATCAAAAATGTGCCATTCAAATATCAACAATAGAATTCCAATTCAATAATTACTGCTTTCAGTGATCAGTTCTTTAACTGTGAAGTGAAAAAATCAGGTAGGACTGATCCTGGTTGTGAATCTATCAGCTTGTCTATAGAATTCCTTGTTAAACAAGACATGAACATTCATTGCAAATCTTTAATAAGTTTCTTCATTAAGTATACAGAAATACCGACGTTTCACTTTATAATTTCTTTACACTTAAAATCTGTTATTTCAAACAGTAGCATCTTAGAGAATAAAAAGATGCATCAAACGATGTCCTGAAATTATCATGGATATCAAAATATCTTGTTACTTATGACAAATTTAGAATTGTCGTTTTCACTGTTTTATCACATCATTATGTGGAGGCTGTAGTAGTCGCAATAGCCATTTAAAGAGTGTCGGACATATCTAGCAGTGGCCGAATCGGTAAACCATTTTTGTGCACATTTTACATTCATTTTGTGAATGTACATATAGTCTTGAGTATTCCATTTAACCCATGGGAGATAACAGTTTGTTATTTTAAGTTTTAGTGATTCAGTTAGTTGTTTTTCAGTATTTTCAGTCAGATCAGCAGAGGCTGAAAATGTTTAAACTTTGTTGAACGTTGATTCAGTCTATGTACTCCGTCTTATCTGCTGTTACTACTCTAGCAGCTTTATTAGTTTTAGTAATTGCTGATATCTCAGCTTATTTAAAGCTTCTTTATGTTTTTTTGATCAATTCACTGTTTGATTCCCATATGCTATCGATATATTTACAGGAGCGATTGACGATTTAAGTCTTTCGACCACCTATATTGATGAAGGCACAAAGTTTTCGAATTGAACTTGCATATCCATTCTATTAATCCTGACTTGATTATCATAAAACGTAAGGATAAGGGACAATAATCGCGAATTTATTTCATCATGGACTGCATCCAAAAAATTCTAAATATTCCGACCATGGTTTGGAAGAAATCGCATTTCAGGAGTTTTGTTTTGCAGACTTTGTATTAATTTGGTATGCTCCTTTGAATTTTTTTTACCAGGAATTCAATTCACATAGCTTAGCAGAAGGTTACTTTAATTATAGAGCATAAAATGTTGGTAAAACATTCTTTGATAATTCAGTAATACATAATTTAAGCGAAACAATCTGATTTAGTATGTGGTGTTTTAGTGTCCTAATATTCGACCGAAATCTGCTACGACGTAAAGATTTCCAATAAGATTTGGGAGACCAGTTGGTTTCACCACATTCGAACATAAAGTCCAGAGAAGTTCACGCCTCACTAGGCCTTGCTCTGTGCTTCAGAAACAGAGCATATTTTACTCAAACATTTGCTCCATAGATGAGGACCTAACTGAACAGTAAACATTTCTTCGCTCAATTCTTTTGTCTTTTACATGTCCAATTAAAGATTTCTGTTGCGTTGAAATCCCTGATAGCAAACAACTGAGAATTATTTTAGGTTTAAAATATGCAAAACTCCTGTAATCCGGAGGTCTGGATTCGAACCCTGATGGGTGCGTACTGGTAAAGGGTCCCAGACTAGGACGAAATCGTCTGAACAGTAACAACAGGGTCAGAATCGCAGAATTGGTGGGGGAGACTGTTTAAATACTGTAAGTGATATTCGACTCTACGCAGTTAAATAATTTATTTTATAAACAATAAAAATGATAGTGTATTGATTGGTTAACTTTGGTTATCTAGATTAAAAACTTCACAAAAACATAAAAGGTATAGAACTGTCTTGATCGAAAATTCAGGTTTTCAAATTACGAGTAGCTTAGTTATTTTAACTGTTAATTCTGTTTCCGATCATACCCACTTTGATCCACTCCATGTAATCAGAGTTTTGAATAAGGAATTATAGGCTTAATTAGACTCCGAAGAAAACAGTGACTCTGTAAATGTCTATAAAATATTCAGCTAATTGCATCATCCTTTAGTAGAAACAATGATATCTTAATCTGAATTATGATACATTAGGTAAAAGGAAATTCCGACAAAACCACTTTCCAGTGGAGAAAAGAAGTGAGAGTTTATGACACCAGCTACCAAGAATCAGTCGTTATATTTAGTTTAATATCTAAAAGCCAGAAAAATATGACGTCCATATGGTAGTGATACTACAACTTTCAAATAATAACGTGTGAAATATGATAACTGGATCGAAATGCAACAGTTGTTCTCAGCATTTTACCGAAAACTTCTGTCTCGGATATAATAATCTTACAGAGACTTGGACGTGATCCATCCAGTGCTGCAGTCGAAAACATGACTGTTAAACCATTTTAGTTGCGATTATTTTCTTCTTCATCTGTGCTGAATTCCTTAAATGATATGGAGTGACTATTTTAGCAGTTGTTAAGGGACTAAGTTACACTATTCTCTTAATAAAAAACTGTTAATCTTTTGAGAGAGATACTAGTATGTTAAAAATTTAAACACAAGCGCAAAGTATAACGAAAGATTAATTAAATTAAGAAGAAAAAAATGCAGTAAATATGTACAATTTTAAAAGTAAAGATACAATTATGGAGCAGTTTGTTAACGAGGAAATTGGATTTTGGAAAGTGTTATGGCTGACAGGTTTCATGCAAATGAATACGGTGGAAATTGAGCTTTCAGAGTATCTTCTGGTTAGGATATATATATTAATAACGAATTCCAAATTGGATTTAATTGCACACCTTGGCCTATACACGTTTTTACCTTCATTATTTTTATTTACTGGAATGATTGTTTTGTATATTAGTTAATAGAATATCAAATAAAATCTGCTCACACCTACTTTGAGGTATTTAAAAGAGATTTAAAAAAGGAAATGTGCAACTAATTACAGCCGTTGGTTAACTGTGACTTAATGACTGTTCATTATAGTCCAGACTTCACATTGATTACATTAGATACAGATTCTTTACTTAATCTGGTTTATAACATTTTATACCGCTCAAAGTAAACTACACTTTAATTTGTGTTAGTTTTTTTCACATATAAACATTAAACTACACGCCAATTCACATTTCACTCTAACATGCATATGGCAAGACGACTTGGAACTTAGCCATTATGAACTTAGAGTAGCGAGTGTTAAGTGATCCGATTAATTTATTCTTTATAACGTAATTATTAAGAGCGTTAACAATAGTGTCACTCTATCAAAATATTCCAATATTCGTGATGATTTAGTGTTGACTTAGGCGCACACCCGATATCTATGGTGACCTGAATTTGGCTACCGATATCCATGCTGAAAATTCCACACTTGTACTGAAAATACGGTGTGGAATCAAGCTGTAAATCAAAAAAAAAATATATATGTATAGTAACAGTGTCAGTAGCTTGCACTGGCTCGGTAGAATTCTGTCAGTTTCACCATGAAGACGAAACAGGTTAAGGAGATCTACCCAAAAATAGAGATAAAGTGACTGATAAATTTCGAGATTCCATATCATTTTGACGACATCAGCTAAAGAGAATATGAAGAGATTTAAAAATTTATGTAAGCACACCAGGGTTTCTTGAGATTTTCGGCTACTGGCAATGAAAAGCTGGGCACATAATTGAAATCTTAGTGAGTAAAAAAGTCTGCTAAAAGACAGGTTCAATTTCTTATAATTCCATTCTGTCATTAACTATTCGACAAATGAAACATGGATCTTCAGCCTCACGTTTCCACCATAATTCTAGACAAAACTGTTAGCTAAACTCAGAGTTACCTATAAGACATAGCAGGTTCTGATGGCAGGGTGAAAATTTAATTCACAAAATACTGCAGAAGTAGCATCAGAATGTCATCTGAGAACTCTGCGACAGTTTGAAGCGCTTCTGTAGGTATTCTACCCGATCATATTCCTTTCACGGCTTTCAGTAACCCTACAGCCTTTAATATTTCTCTATTATGGATAAGATTTTATTTTGATAAATAGCACAGAGTTGTATAAAAATATTAAATGATGACATTTCGAGCACAAATTATTGCTCATAATCATATCAAGGTACTAACGCAACCTTTTGCTTCATTGATATGCGTGAGTAGAATTGATTGAATATTTGAATAAAATCAATATAAGATAAAGTACACTCAGAAATAATATTAGTGTAATCAACCAAATATAGTTACATGGGAAATAAGATGATTTTTACAGTGAAAATAAGTAACCTGTTAGAATGTTAAAATGTGAATTGAAATAGAAATTTAAGATTATTTATTATCCTCCTCTTATTTGGCTGGTAATAATATTCCTTGTATTTGTGTTGAATTACTTATGTTGCTTTTGTTGGATGTACACTCGATGAACCAGGATTCAGTAACCAACCTCTCCCTACACCTATCTATATTACTTTTCAAAATTTTGACTGTGACATAATTAATTCTTATCGTCGTTAGTACAAATTCTCCTTACTCATTTGGTCTGCATTGTTTGCAGTTGCGTAGCCCTATACACTTGTAATAAACCCGAAATTTCGGTCGATTCTCGCTGTCATGATCCCGGAGGAGATACTTTCCCACTGTGAGACGGTCTCCAACGGTGTTGGTGTCTATTTGGAGATTCCACCTCCATCTCATCTCCTCTCCCAGAACACCTACACGTATACACAACATCTTCTCATTCCTCACACAACCTCACCTACCCTGACAACCAGCCTCAATCATTGTGCGGACATCGCACCTCCCCACGGTTGAATTTGCTTCCATCGAAAGAAGACATATCGATCGACTGGCACCTCAGAGGCTTTGATCTACCAGCATCATCCACCCTCAAACTAGGTGTTCTCCTAGATTCAAGGGGAAAATAAGTTTATCTTTTTCTGTGCGTTGAATTTTCAGTAGTGATAAGGTTGATTTCATTGACACCAACCACCTTCTGACCATGAACACAGGATCGGTTTTAAACATGATGAGGTGAAGTTTAGTTCAGTGATTAAAGATTGATCATCTAAAGCACAGAAGAATTTGATGAGCCATTATGATTCCAATCGTCAATATACGTTGTAAATTGTTCATTTCACTCCGTCTTATCACCAAATTCTCAGTATCTGTTGAAGAAGCGGCACTCTGCTGGAAATAGCTATAAGATGATAAATAGTTTGAAAGGTAAGTCTGAGAAATTTTGTCAGCCACTAGCAAGCAAACCACACCACAAGAGAAGTAATATTAATCCAGAGATATTTGTCCTTAGAGAGTGTATGCAGTAAATGAAAAGGTCCGTCTTTAGTGTGTTCAGAATTGCTTACACCATGCAGTATTCCGAACTGAAATATAGCTGAAAGAATGCTCCAAATGACAAAATGACAGAAAGTACGAAGCAAGATATGCATATGTAAACCACTATCTCCGATTACTCAATCTCTCAGATAAACAGAAAATCAAAAATGTTTCACTAAGATATACACGGTAGCCAAAGTATTCTTAAGCAATCAGTATAACGGCCACGTCAAAAGTACAAAAGATACTTCACCCTAAAAGCTCTGGTCGATATCGCTGTGCATGTCGTGTAGGTTATTAGTACTGGCCACAACAAATTCATTTTCCGACCGTGTACAGGATTAAGCACATTGAGACATTTTAAAAGTGGTGAAAGCCAGAAGTAAGTGAATGCCAATTTACCTATTTCACACAAAACACAATAATTTACTAATACCAAGTGAGTGACATTTTAAAGCTCATAATCACATCAGTGCAATAAAATGTGATTTCAAGAAATAAATTGTGTTCGAAACATCTTCTTGGCAATAGTCTGTATCACCGTCTTCTACATTAAAACAAAAAGTACAAATTGTGCTGCGTTAGCGTGATCACGATTATTACAAACAACTGACTGATATTTGATGACTATGAGGAAGAGATGTCCCAACGATTAGAACTGAGTAAATTTAGATGTCTCAGCAATTTACTCATGAAGTTTTAGATATTCTCCAACGGATGGTCCAAAACAAATACTTCATTCACAAGGATAAAATGATTGTTTTGACAAACGTTTTCGAAAATCCCTGGACACACAGTCGACTCAGATGACTTCATCTATGCACATGAACTTCAAAATATGGGTCACAGGTTTGAACCATACACCACTGATCGAGATACACGCAAACAAGTAGTGTCCTCTACCTGTACAAACAGGTATACATCATTTTCAGGTCTACACTAATGAATATGGTTGATGAGCGAAATTCCATAACATACTGACTGTTGTGTATCTTTTTATATTTGTGATTTCTGATGAAAATATTTTTAAGTGGGAAGATGCGAAATCATTGATGATGGTACAGTTATGGAAAATGGATCCTTTTCCAAACGTATAGAGGAGAATTATATCATTGAGCGTCTGTGGCACTGTGTTTGGGACGCTCGTCGACCATGCACATGGTCTGGGGTTCGATTCCCGGCCGACGCACACCTCATATCAATGATCGACCTGCTAAATTTCGGCTACCGATATCACATGCTGGAAATTCCATACTTGTATCAAAAACACTTTGTGGAGTCAAGCTATAATAGAATAAAATCTGAAAAATAAATAAATAGAACTTGGGCACTATGGTAGAGTATAATTTGATTGTGGATAAAATGTATTTTGATGAAGTCTCACAGTCTTATACAGTGATATTTACTGATGCGTTTCGAGCATCATAAATTATTGCTCTTAATCAATTCATATTATAGCATTCTAACAAGTTATTTATTTTACTGACAGAACATATTATTCCCCATCTTATTGACTAACAACACTCGTCTTATTTCCCATCGTATTATATTTTATTGATAACACCAATATTGTTTCTGAATGTACTTTATCTTCCTTTCTGTTTCACGCATGTCTGTTGAACTCTATGTACTGATTTGATTTATTCATTCATATGACTAATCAACCTTCACTCATGTATAAAAACGAAGCAAGAAAGTTGTGTGATTACCTTGATGTGATTATGAGCAGTAAATTGTGCTCGAAACATCATCAGTAAATATTGCTGTACAACAATGTGAGACTTTATCAAGATAAATTTCATCCATAGAGGAGGGGAATTCAAATTTTTAATTTCTCATCCATAGAGTCTTGAAGATGCTAAGTATCTTAACGGAAGTAGTTCAAACAATGTAACCGAATAGTTGACGAATCGTCAAAATGAATCAGGTTTAATAGATAGACTGAAAAGTTCTAACTGCACCTTTAAAACGCTTCGTAGATTGATCATCAAAGGTTTACTCTCAAGTCGTATTAATTATCAATCAGTCGAGAGATTAAAAGGCAGTAACCATAGTGGACATATCATTGATTGAATTCAATAAACGCACAGAAACCTAGACAAGAGAGGATCTGGGACTGATATTACATCTTAGGATGACATGTGAACAATCACTCGTAATAGCAATCTGAGTATCAGACATCATCAGTGATAAGGGGGAAGAGGCACAGAAGAAGAAAGTGGAAAGAAAACAGTGAGATGTAGTAGTGAGCCAGTGGTTTGATATGCATGGGGACGTCAAGTGTCACGTCACACTTATTACACAACGTCATTGAAACCTAAGTGAGCAGAGAGAGCGGCAACCATTGTATGCCCAATTGTATCAAACATACTCGATGCCACCGGCTTACACATGGTACATCCAAGGTGAAGTATGGTTAAGTAATGCCTAAAGGATGAACTACCACCTATATTCAACTCTGTGTGCAATTAAGCTTTCACATGATCCTATGGAGATGACTATATTGACTGCTGTGAGTGAGTCTTCCAGAAACACGTAGCTGAACACCGTCCAACCTAGTGGCTGAAATGAGGTGACAAGATGACGATGTCTTCTATTTGCAAACACCTTTTGGAATCAGGTCACTCAGTCACACACGAATTATACTTTGAAGTAACCCGTAGGACTGAGTGTGACCACTCCAAATGTTCACGTTTCTATGCACTACATATACTAGAAGCACTATCTAGAGATGAGTGAAGACACAAACTTTGTTCTCGAGAGCGTTTTGTGAAACCCTTTTTTCTACGTTGCTCATAGTGATGTTCATACTAGTTGATTTCATCCAGCATCGCTTTCTTCTCGATTCCATTATTGCTGTCACCATCTCAAATCCCATTTTTCACATAACCTCACCGAATCTAAACCTCCTAATATCAATTCACACCTTCACTAATCTTTCAAAGGTCTGTAATTCACCTCATTCAATTATACCCGATTGCAATTACGTTAATTATTCTTATCAGACAGACATTGACTGAACAACTTATAATTATTCCTCGGGTTCCAAGTGGAATATGGGATTTCAAAATCACATCTCAATTTCATTGTTTGCTCTGCAGTCCTCTTTAGCTGAATCAGGGATTGACCACAATCTGTCATCTCTATACACGATCTCCTCTATGCCACCCTCGGACACACAAATCACAGTTTCTTACCCGTGTTCTGTCCGAGAGCCTGGTGCTGTATTTCACTCAATGGTCTTCTCGGGCATTTATTCTGCCATATTTGTTTGATGATAGTCCCCTGGTTGGCTGCTACATTTTCTTGTTGTCACTGCACTCTGGCCGTCCGATCAGTAATTAGTGATGCTAAACCTGTTTGAAGTATTATAAATCCAACAGTATAACCTGAGAAAGAACTCGATGAGAAGAAATATTTCTTCGGTGAACAATTCTGTTTTTCCTCATTCATGGGTAAATGCATATAATCCATTATTTGAAGGACAGAAATTCCTTCATCATTTTCTCCAGCTTAATGAAACATAAAGGCTTTTCTAAGCAGATAGGAGACCGAAAAACTACTTCCAACCTACGAATAACGAAGCACTGAAAGGAAACACAAACTTTCAGCTATACTTCACTTTATAATACTCAGGTAGACACAAGATTTTGTAGATGAGCTGACAAAACGTCATTCGTCTCATTCTATCACCTACTGGAGATGATGGTAATAACTCGTTCATTGGAGTGCTAAAGCTGTCGATTTCACTCAGAGGTCCATCACTCTTTCCAAGATGTGAACTGTGAAGTCTAACTGAATGTGGACTAGGAAGATGTGTAATTTAAGATAGTATTTATAAAAACTAAACAACTGAAATCCACTGCCACAAGAATAAAAGGACTGCTTCCGGAACTCCAAAAGGAAGAAAGTATTGTATAAAGCACTTACAAGCACTGAAAGCCCCAAGAACAATTCAGACCAGAGGATGCAAAAATCATGAGTTCCATCATTGAATACGTATTCCCAAAACTTTTAACCAGTGAACAGACAGAGAACTACAGTGAACAAATGGTGAAGTGGATGTCTAATGCATAGAAGAACAATGAAACCATGCTCTACCGTCGAATAACGCATTTTCACGTGACGCTGTCAACAAAACAATGCACAGTGCAGACTAACTGTATAAGAATGACCCCCAAAACTTGAGAACACAGTTTGTATTGTGAATAGCATTGAGATACTTGCGTTTATTACTGTTACCGAACATTAAAGTAAGATGTGTAATCCACTCCGCTAACTCAAGCTGATCAATTGTGAGCTAGTCTGACATCCAGAAATAAGACTTGACTCAGAGTCTAGCACCAAATGAATGTATTAAGATGCTCTAGAGACACAATCAAGACTTGATCGCACACCCGTCTCTTGACAAAAGATCAAGAAACATATACACTCGAAAAGTTGAACTTACAAGATAAGCGCCTAGAATGTGCTCCAGCTGTAAGCATTTCCTTCGCATCACGTCAATCAACATCAGGTAGTCACATGTTTCGCCATAAACCAGTACATATCCTCTTCGGTGGCTGCATCTTGAGACTATGGTGCATGCATATAGGTAGAAGTTAGGCGAGACATACAAGCATCTCATAGGATTTTCAAAAGCTTGTAAAACTCTGTGCAATCTATGAAACTTGAAGAATGGAGTGTGCCAACACCAGTATTCGCAAATTGATCGTGAGGTGGATTTCAGAATTCTCGGAAGTAGATAGTGAACCGAAATACCTGCGACCTATTACCAGAAGAACCGGTGTTTCTTGCAATATTGAAATGGTCCGGAGCCGAGAAAACTACCAGAATGACACGATATGTGTACACGAAGAATTGGGAAATGCTTGTGAATGAGGATTAAACCTCACTGACATAATAACATTTTGTTGACGTCAACAGAACGATGAATGCAATGTGTTTGAAGTATGCCATGGTTCACGATAGTTGCGAATGTTTGTGATAGTGTTGGTTTGAGAAGCATTCATAAGGCTGATAGAGGTGAATGGATAGTATTAGTAGTTTCACTCATCCCTCTTCATTTCTTCCATTCCAATAGCCTATTCACAGCCATAATTTAAAACTAACCTTGGTACCATAAGGTATTACAAAAGTGCCATATTTACTCAGAAATACAAAAGCATCATTCAATTCAATTCACTTTTTGGAATGAGGTCATAATCTACTCACCTGTGTTCATTTTGTTTTGTCACCAGATCAACAAACTTATCAGTAGTATTAGCTTGGTTGCTGCATTCCTTGCATACTGATCACGATTTTAAACAAAGAAATTCAGTGCGGCATAGGAGTAGCGTATTATTCACAGTCAAGAGTAATGAAAAACAAGCATAACAGAATAATTGTATAGAACTTGGTCAGCACTTTTGCAATAATCATAAGCAAAATTATTTCACTGTGTTTGCTATGGACGACTGTGATCAAGAGTTTGTCGATTATTGGTGATGTGCAATTAAGTTGTCAGTTCAAACATCACATCCACTACAAGGAAAAGAAACGTATTTCAGGATCGAAGATAAAAGCAACCACCCAAACGGAGCCGACCAAATATATCGTTCAACAATCACAGGCACGTGGACAGTTTCTGGTTGCCTCACCGTTAGCTTCAATATGAATTTATTAAACTCGCTAAATGAGAGAAACTGAGTGGTGAGGTTCATCGATTCCGTTGTGAGAGTAGTTATCCATCGGTCATGAGGTATAGTGTTTATTTTGGACCGTGAATTGGCACAAGATCAAAGACACGGACTACTGAATTCTGACACAGTGATCAACTGTGAATTACTCGTCCGTGAAAATCTGCTTTCATGAAACATAGCAGATATTTATGCTTTACTGTAAACTTTTAATGAGAAGTACATTCATCAACTTATCAGGATTTTAGGAACCCAGTTTCTGAATGAACAGTGTGAAGATGCAAACCGAAAAAAGAAAAAGTATGTGTAAGAATGTTTTATTTCTAGAACAAGTCACAAATTTGCTTATCAAAAAACGATCATTATATCTGGAAATATTCAAATCTTAAACGGTAATAAAATGACAAACAAAAAAGAAATCTGGATGAAATTAGACTAAGGTGAATTTCAGTGACATTTGAAGCTTCATCCGACTGAATACAAAAATCAAGCTCAAAGTTATTCTTGAAAGAAGACATGATCATTTTATGATATCATCTTTTGAGTCAGCGTTGTCATCAGGCCTTAGTCATTATTTGTCATTTTGAGTTTTCACTGAAATTAGACCATATTCGTCTGATGTTTGATATTAATTATGGAAAAGATATAACACCATACTATCACTGTTTAATCTGTGAAAAAAAATGAAACAATCAGTTATTCTGAAGTCTGTCATTCATATTCATCACTATGATTACACAATGTAAATGATTCGATAAGTGATAACCACATAATACTACATATCTAAAAAACTACTGATGACAACGCTGACTCAAAAGATGATATCATAAAATGATCATGTCTTCTTTCAAGAATAACTTTGAGCTTGATTTTTGTATTCAGTCGGATGAAGCTTCAAATGTCAGTGAAATTCACCTTAGTCTAATTTCATCGAGATTTCTTTTTTGTTTGTCATTTTATTACCGTTTAAGATTTGAATATTTCCAGAAATTATTATTATTCTTAGCTGGTGAATTTCGTGCTAAAATAACAATGAATCCATTTATATTTAGTGTTTCATTTATATTTCATATTCTGAAATCGTGATAGGCTTTCGACATTCTACATATAATATGAATAAGGACGTTAGGTATTTTCGGCTTCAGTTGGTGTTGATTTCCAAGTGTAGTGAATACTTGTATTTCTACTACAGACCTGACCGAATCATGTTGATACGATAATCCTAATCTCCTAAGGTTTGTGTTGGTTCGATTTATGAGGAAACTACTGACTTTGTTCAAGTTTTGATTTGCGGGAATTTGATTAGTTACAGGATTTCATCATGAGTTGACATCGGTTGGAGAACCATTGGAAAAACAGGCAGTACTGGACAGCCGGTTTGTCCTAGTTTCAAACTCTTCGTCAGTTAGCACTCATAACAGTTCGAACCCAGGACCTCACGGTTGAAAGTCGAGCTCGAAGAACATACAGTTCCAGCGGCCTAATGTTCTTCGATCTCGACTTTCAATCGGGAGGTCCTGGATTCGAAACCTTATTGGCGCTAACTGACGAAGAGTTTGAAACTAGGACAAACCGGCTGTCCAGTACTGCCTGCTTTTCCAATGGTTCTCCAACCGATGTCAGCTCATGATGAAATCCCGTAAACTTTGTGTTTTTGGGTCTTTGCGTGTAGGCATGCCTGAAGTATGATCAGCAGACATTTTCAGTGGCAATAAAGTGGTTCAGAATAAAAGAAAAACTAATTTCGGGGTTGCATGGACGGGGAATGTCGGTTTTTAAAGGAAAACGTTTCTCACACAGATGACTTAATTAATTGTGTCTTCTTTAAGGCCTAGAGAAGCAACTCCAACACGTAGTGAAAACAGCGGAATCGCATGCTGACAAAGTCGCATATTATTGACTAGCAAAAGTAACGGTGCAGTAAAGCCCAAGGGAAATTCACTTTGATATTCATTAATTGGTTTTTCGCATGACATGTCTTTCTTGTTATCAGGGTGTACAATGGCAGTTTTCTCAGCGACAGATATTTATTCCTGATACTTTGATTGAGTGAAATCGAAGTGCACTAGTGATTTTATTTCGCCAGTTAGGTGACTGACCGTCATATTGACTGCTGTTAATAAATTAGTGAACATTTCAAATATCTGACAAGTCATACTGCTTTCTTGTAATGGACTGATGTGAACCAGTATTTTGAAGAAGTAGTTCGTTTTGTTTCATATTGAAAAGGGAGTAAGCAAGTTTGTAGTATCTGTGAATACTCGATGGACTTTAAAACAGTATAGACGTTCTACTTACTACCTTTTGAGATTTATCAATATTAGTATTTATTTTTAGACTTATCAAGAATTTTTCACATTTTTCGTTTGAATTTCCGCAATTCAAGCATTGCATTTCAGTCATGGTCAGTAAGCTTACGCAAATACGGTGAGTATTGCGTGAGTTGGCAAATTTCAGTTGAGTGAACTACAGAGAAGTTAGAAATTGATAATTCTTTTATTGTCATAAAGAGGTCATGATTTCGTTTCGTCAATGTTAAGTCAAACGACCGAAACTGTCAATTTATCTCTGAGCTGAGGAAGCAACGTTAGGCATAGGAGATGGACTTTTTGTACCCAGTTAGCAGACTGTTTGCTAATTGCTTAAATGACCCTGACAGAACAAAATGTACTGCGATCTTCCATATTAATTTGTTTACTATATATATCACACAGTGAAACAGTATTATTTACTGGATGACGTTTTGAACACAATTTATTTTTCATAACCATATCAATTATAAGTACATAACTTTCGTCTTATAGCTTTTCCTATTCTTTCCTATTTGTCGTAGGGGTAGTAGAGTTTTCCAGATATCTGGGACAGGTGTTGAGTCATTCCTATTAAACGTGTTTGTAGTTGATTCGTTAAATAAAGCTTCCGTTATCAATCTATCCCTCCAACCTGTTACATTAGAAATTAAAACTGTTATCTTATCGCATCCTATTGTATAGTTGCGTGTGATCGCATGCAGTGCTATAACTAAAGTGATCTCCAGATTTCCTATCTTATTCGGGTCAGCTGATCTAGGTTTTGCTAGGTTTCTGTGCTTTGCTAGTCTATCTGACCCTTTCTACTACTTTGACCTACGTATATTTGCTGACAATTATTGCAGGATATTAGATAAAGTAAACTGTTTTGTTAACTTGGCTCTATATGATCCTTTAACCGACAAAGCTTATTTCCAATTGACTTTGTGGGTTTGAATGAAACTTTTATTCCTACATTGTTAAGAATTCTCATCAAGGTTTCCGAGGTTCTTTCTTTTCATGGAAGTACTACGGATGATTTATATTCCCTATTTTTGGTGTTGTCATTATCGTGTGCATGTTTGGAATACATGTCGTCATTATTATTGTTTCCTTTACATCCTAGAGGAACATAGGGCTTAAGCCACACGTCACCATTGTGTTCGGTTCTCCGCCAACGTTTTCACTTGGCTATACTTCTGCCCACATGCTTTCATTTCCTCCTCTCATAACCTCCTCCATGTCACCCTCTCACTGATGACCAACTCGTTGCTTCCCATTCGAGCTACACTCGAGCTTTGGCCTGGCGTGTGATGTCACTTGATGGTTTCCTCAGAGTATGGCCAGTCCACCTCCATTTCCTTCTGCATATTGGTTGCACAATTGGTTCCTGCTGGGTTGTTTCGCCCCCAGAGATCTCTCACTATTGCTGATCTATTCTGGCCATCTGGTCTTGAGTGCTGAGCTTACACAGCCATTGATGAAGGTCTGTAGTTTGTTCGAAGTGCCCGTCGTGACGCGCCGTCTCTGATTCGTGTAGTAGCACCGACTTCACATTGCAGTTGAAAATCCGGATGTTATTTTTCATGCTGAGTTCTGTTGACCTCCACACAGACTTGAGAGTAATGAAAGCTTGCCCTGCTTTCCCGATCTTCGCATTGATATCCTCATCAGTTCAGCCCGCCTATAGTTGAAACGATGCTTCGCAGGGAGGTAGGTGTGTAGTTGGGTAGGTAGGTAAAGGAGGTTGCTTCTTCCAGATTTCTCCCATTTATGCTGATTGTTGTCTGTTGTTGTTGCTACTGCTGTTGGCCAGGAATCTTCATCACCTCTGTTTTCTCTATGTTCACCTGAATTCCTATCTTCTCCGAGTGCTTCTTCTGCCAACTTGTTCCTTCTCACTTGCATATCTTCCAGTTTTTTGGAAATCAGACAGATATCATCGGCGAAGTCCAGATCCTGCAAGTCTTTTGTGCGGATCCATTTTATACCTGTTTCCTCGTTGCCCGTTTTCTATCTGGCGCATTATCCAGTCCACCGCAATCAGGAAAATCATTGGAGATAGTAGGCAGTCAGCCATATCTTACTCTCGTTGTGTATTATTTGACATGCAGCATTGTCGTACAGCTGTTGGATGAGATGTATAAGTGATGGTGCAACCGTTTGGTAGCGAAGTTGTTGCCAAATCACCCCTCGAACGACGCTGTCAAAGGCTTTTCAATGTCAATGAAGTTAAGATAGAGAGCTGACCACCATTCCAAGCTATGTTCAATGTTGATCTGTAGTGTTGCGATTTGATCGATGCATGAGTTGTTTCTCCTGAATTCAGACTGTTCCGGTCGAAGGTTTTGATCCAAGGTGGCGTGTTTGATTCTCTCCAGGATGATGTGGCTTGGTATTTCGCTTGAGATAGACAGGGGCATAATACCGCGTCAGTTTTTTTATTGACTTAAGACTCCTTTCTTCGTCAGTTTGAATAAGTAACCTTTCTTTCAGTCCGTAGGTACCTTGCTGCCCTTCCAAAACTCCTGAGGTAGTCACTGATATAAGAATAAAACTTGAGCACTCTGGCAGAGTGTAATTCCATTATGGGTAAATTTTATTTTGATAGAGTCTCACAGTGGTATACAGTAATATTTACTGATGACGTTTCGAGCACAATTTATTGCTCATAATCATATCAAGGTGTCATCAAATCCTCTGATGTCTCTCGGTATATTTTCAATGCTTTTGCGGGGATTCCGTCTGGTTCTGCTGCTTTCCCAGTTCTCAGCATCTTTATCGCCTTCAGGATTTCTGTTCTCATTGGAGGGTTGATGTCCACTGGTAGTTCTGCTTCCGCTGTTGGTATTACTGGGTGCGTTGTAGGTGACGGTCGATTAGGCAGTCTTTCGATGTGTTCAGCCCAGAGTTTTTTTGCTCCATCTCTTTGGTGATTGACTTCCCATTGTCATCCTTCACTGGCTTAATTTGTGTTGATCTCTTCTCTGAAAGGAACCTAGTTGTTTGATAGGGTGTTGCGGGGTCTCCTTTGACAGCAATGCAGCTTGCTCTGTTTCACTTGCCATAGCTTCGTAATATTATGCTATGTCTTCCCTGGCACTTTTCCTCACTCTTTTCTTCAGTGTATTGTAGCTTGCATTCAACTCCTGTTTTTTTTGCTCGTCGATGCACTGGATAATCTTTTGTTTCACCATCCTTCTCTCTTCTGTTAGTCTCCACGTGTCTGTACTGAGCCAGTGTTTTTCCTGTCTCTTCTTTCTGCCGAGAACTTCCATGCAGGTTGGACTCCATACCGCTTTCTGTCTATTCCAGTGTTTTTCACTTCTGATCTCTCCGCCAGTGTGGATTTATGTCTCCACCTCTTTCCTTATGGTTGCACTGAAGATATTCTTTGTAACCTGATCCTTCAGTTTTTGAGTATTGAACTTGGCTTGTGGTCTATCAGCAGCCCCTGCTTCCTTGGAAGTCTTCATTTTCATTTGGAATGTTCCTTGTAGGAGATTGTGGTCTGAGCCGACGTCTGCTCCTCTTCTTACTTTTGTGTCCAGTAAGCTGTGTCTTCACTTCGTTGATCAGCATTGAGGTGACATCAATTTGTGTTTCGGTTCGCGCGTCTGCTGATACTCATGTAGCCCTGTGTAGATCCTTGTGCCTTTATACGCTGCCACCAATCACTAGTTCATTGAAGGCACAGAAGTCAGCGAAGAGTTCTCCGTTTTCATTCATCTCTCCGAGAGCTTCTCTACCTGTGATGAGTTCTCTTTCTGTGTTGTCTGGTCCCAGTTTGGCGTTCATGTCTCTCATTAGTATTTTAATGTCACCAACTGGAGTATTGTCCATTATTGCCTGTAGTTGTCTGTAGAACTCTTCTTTCTTCTCCAGGCCTGCGTTGTTTGTGGGTGCACAGCATAGTACAATTGTCACTTTCATTCCTTTTGAGTTGAATCTGGTGGTCATTATCCTGGGCACAATCTCGTCCCATTGTATCAGGGTCTTCGTTACCGTTGTTAACATCATGATAGCTGCATCCTCAGTGTGCTGGTGGTTATCTTCTTAGTGACCGGAGTAGATCACTGACTCTCCTGTTGACAATTTTGTGAGTCCACTTGCATTCCATCTGCTTTCACATCTTCCCACTACTTGAATACCATATCTCTTTTGCAATCTGGGCAGCTTTGCCAGTCTCATACATGGTGTGGACGTTCCATGTCCCCACACATACTTCTTCTATCGTCGTAAGGAGACTCATCGTACTGAAGTTTCTGTAGCAGTGTTGTTTTACAGGGTGTGGTTGCTAGCCTCACACCTGAGAAGGGGGTTGTCACATAAATAAGTAGTTTACAGAGGAGCGACTTTTGGTTTGTTCCCTTTAGACTCAGGAAGATAAGAAATAAGGCAATCAGAACAGCAACAGAAAAACATTCACAACAGGAAGTGCAGCGACACCAATGACAAAAGCCGTAGTAGTAATATCACTGTCAAATAAAGTTAACAAAAATTATATCAGAACCATAGACTCACTGACTTTGGTCAACTAGGGAATGTAAATCCTACAAAATATACACCTGCAGATATTATTTGGTTTTAAACAGTCACAAAATGCCAAGACTTTAGTTATAAGTATTATCGGTCAACAGGTTCAGTATACGAAGGTTAACGAACTAAAATAAAATACACAACTTCCTGGCCAGAAACACCAGAGAAATGAGAGTTTTATATAACTAAGCAAATGTTGAGCACTAATGGAAAGTCATTACTACTACTTTTATTAATTTTATTTTCGCATTTGCCCACATAGTTCCTG
Organism: Trichobilharzia szidati; assembly: GCA_944472155.2. Lineage (NCBI taxonomy): Eukaryota > Metazoa > Platyhelminthes > Trematoda > Strigeidida > Schistosomatidae > Trichobilharzia > Trichobilharzia szidati. Next base: position 84,162,433 of record OX235279.1, on the reverse strand, counting down.
ATAAATTTATGAAGGTAATTAATACATTTCAAAGCTTTCATTATATGCCACCCATGCTGTCTTACATTTTCTTTGGTGCTAACTAGTTTTTGTGATTTACTTGTCAAAACTTTCACCAATCTTAATTTTACTGGTACAGAGTCGGGTGATCGGAAATCCAAATATAGGTTTGTATGTGTGGGCTTCCTTTAAAAATCAGTGTTTAACTTCCAATCTTCTTTCCATTTTACACGACAGTCTAACATTTGAAGCTCCCCTTCCTGACTTTCCAAATCATAAGGGAATCGAATTTCCTCCACCTACCTACCTAATTACCTACGTACCTAACTACCTACCTATATATATACTTACATACATGCCTACATACCTACCTAACTAACTACACACCTACCTCCCTGCGAAGCATCGTTTCAACTATAGGCGGGCTGAACTGATGAGGATATCAATGCGAAGATCGGGAAAGCAGGGCAAGCTTTCATTACTCTCAAGTCTGTGTGGAGGTCAACAGAACTCAGCATGAAAAATAACATCCGGATTTTCAACTGCAATGTGAAGTCGGTGCTACTACACGAATCAGAGACGGCGCGTCACGACGGGCACTTCGAACAAACTACAGACCTTCATCAATGGCTGTGTAAGCTCAGCACTCAAGACCAGATGGCCAGAATAGATCAGCAATAGTGAGAGATCTCTGGGGGCGAAACAACCCAGCAGGAACCAATTGTGCAACCAATATGCAGAAGGAAATGGAGGTGGACTGGCCATACTCTGAGGAAACCATCAAGTGACATCACACGCCAGGCCAAAGCTCGAGTGTAGCTCGAATGGGAAGCAACGAGTTGGTCATCAGTGAGAGGGTGACATGGAGGAGGTTATGAGAGGAGGAAATGAAAGCATGTGGGCAGAAGTATAGCCAAGTGAAAACGTTGGCGGAGAACCGAACACAATGGTGACGTGTGGCTTAAGCCCTATGTTCCTCTAGGATGTAAAGGAAACAATAATAATGACGACATGTATTCCAAACATGCACACGATAATGACAACACCAAAAATAGGGAATATAAATCATCCGTAGTACTTCCATGAAAAGAAAGAACCTCGGAAACCTTGATGAGAATTCTTAACAATGTAGGAATAAAAGTTTCATTCAAACCCACAAAGTCAATTGGAAATAAGCTTTGTCGGTTAAAGGATCATATAGAGCCAAGTTAACAAAACAGTTTACTTTATCTAATATCCTGCAATAATTGTCAGCAAATATACGTAGGTCAAAGTAGTAGAAAGGGTCAGATAGACTAGCAAAGCACAGAAACCTAGCAAAACCTAGATCAGCTGACCCGAATAAGATAGGAAATCTGGAGATCACTTTAGTTATAGCACTGCATGCGATCACACGCAACTATACAATAGGATGCGATAAGATAACAGTTTTAATTTCTAATGTAACAGGTTGGAGGGATAGATTGATAACGGAAGCTTTATTTAACGAATCAACTACAAACACGTTTAATAGGAATGACTCAACACCTGTCCCAGATATCTGGAAAACTCTACTACCCCTACGACAAATAGGAAAGAATAGGAAAAGCTATAAGACGAAAGTTATGTACTTATAATTGATATGGTTATGAAAAATAAATTGTGTTCAAAACGTCATCCAGTAAATAATACTGTTTCACTGTGTGATATATATAGTAAACAAATTAATATGGAAGATCGCAGTACATTTTGTTCTGTCAGGGTCATTTAAGCAATTAGCAAACAGTCTGCTAACTGGGTACAAAAAGTCCATCTCCTATGCCTAACGTTGCTTCCTCAGCTCAGAGATAAATTGACAGTTTCGGTCGTTTGACTTAACATTGACGAAACGAAATCATGACCTCTTTATGACAATAAAAGAATTATCAATTTCTAACTTCTCTGTAGTTCACTCAACTGAAATTTGCCAACTCACGCAATACTCACCGTATTTGCGTAAGCTTACTGACCATGACTGAAATGCAATGCTTGAATTGCGGAAATTCAAACGAAAAATGTGAAAAATTCTTGATAAGTCTAAAAATAAATACTAATATTGATAAATCTCAAAAGGTAGTAAGTAGAACGTCTATACTGTTTTAAAGTCCATCGAGTATTCACAGATACTACAAACTTGCTTACTCCCTTTTCAATACGAAACAAAACGAACTACTTCTTCAAAATACTGGTTCACATCAGTCCATTACAAGAAAGCAGTATGACTTGTCAGATATTTGAAATGTTCACTAATTTATTAACAGCAGTCAATATGACGGTCAGTCACCTAACTGGCGAAATAAAATCACTAGTGCACTTCGATTTCACTCAATCAAAGTATCAGGAATAAATATCTGTCGCTGAGAAAACTGCCATTGTACACCCTGATAACAAGAAAGACATGTCATGCGAAAAACCAATTAATGAATATCAAAGTGAATTTCCCTTGGGCTTTACTGCACCGTTACTTTTGCTAGTCAATAATATGCGACTTTGTCAGCATGCGATTCCGCTGTTTTCACTACGTGTTGGAGTTGCTTCTCTAGGCCTTAAAGAAGACACAATTAATTAAGTCATCTGTGTGAGAAACGTTTTCCTTTAAAAACCGACATTCCCCGTCCATGCAACCCCGAAATTAGTTTTTCTTTTATTCTGAACCACTTTATTGCCACTGAAAATGTCTGCTGATCATACTTCAGGCATGCCTACACGCAAAGACCCAAAAACACAAAGTTTACGGGATTTCATCATGAGCTGACATCGGTTGGAGAACCGTTGGAACAACAGGCAGTACTGGACAGCCGGTTTGTCCTAGTTTCAAACTCTTCGTCGGTTAGCACTCATAACAGTTCGAACCCAGGACCTCCCGGTTGAAAGTCGAGCTTGAAGAACATACAGTTCCAGCGGCCTAATGTTCGAACCCTTATTGGCGCTAACTGACGAAGAGTTTGAAACTAGGACAAACCGGCTGTCCAGTACTGTCTGCTTTTCCAATGGTTCTCCAACCGATGTCAACTCATGATGGAATCCTGTAACTAATCAAATCCCCGCAAATCAAAACTTGAACAAAGTCAGTAGTTTCCTCATAAATCGAACCAACACAAACCTTAGGAGATTAGGATTATCGTATCAACATGATTCGGTCAGGTCTGTAGTAGAAATATAAGTATTCATTACACTTGGAAATCAACACCAACTGAAGCCGAAAATACCTAACGTCCTTATTCATATTATATGTAGAATGTGCAAAGCCTGAAGTGCGTCGGTGGTATAGCGTTAAGGATGCTCGTCGACCATGCACATGGTCCGGGGTTCGATCCCCCGCCGACGCACTCCTTTACCTCCTGGCCAGAAATAATGCTGGTGAGAGGAAAGTTGGGATGAGGCTAGCAACCCCATCCTGTAAAATAAACACTGCTACAGAACTTCAAGTGACTAGCTTGAAGCCCTTGTTCCACTGGGGAACGTGAAGGAAAAAAAAATATCCAAAGCCTATCGCGATTTCAGAATATGAAATATAAATGAAACACTAAATATAAATGGATTCATTGTTATTTTAGCACGAAATTCACCAGCTAAGAATAATAATAATTTCTGGAAATATTCAAATCTTAAACGGTAATAAAATGACAAACAAAAAAGAAATCTCGATGAAATTAGACTAAGGTGAATTTCACTGACATTTGAAGCTTCATCCGACTGAATACAAAAATCAAGCTCAAAGTTATTCTTGAAAGAAGACATGATCATTTTATGATATCATCTTTTGAGTCAGCGTTGTCATCAGTAGTTTTTTAGATATGTAGTATTATGTGGTTATCACTTATCGAATCATTTACATTGTGTAATCATAGTGATGAATATGAATGACAGACTTCAGAATAACTGATTGTTTCATTTTTTTTCACAGATTAAACAGTGATAGTATGGTGTTATATCTTTTCCATAATTAATATCAAACATCAGACGAATATGGTCTAATTTCAGTGAAAACTCAAAATGACAAATAATGACTAAGGCCTAATGACAACGCTGACTCAAAAGATGATATCATAAAATGATCATGTCTTCTTTCAAGAATAACTTTGAGCTTGATTTTTGTATTCAGTCGGATGAAGCTTCAAATGTCACTGAAATTCACCTTAGTCTAATTTCATCGAGATTTCTTTTTTGTTTGTCATTTTATTACCGTTTAAGATTTGAATATTTCCAGATATAATGATCGTTTTTTGATAAGCAAATTTGTGACTTGTTCTAGAAATAAAACATTCTTACACATACTTTTTCTTTTTTCAGTTTGCATCTTCACACTGTTCATTCAGAAACTGGGTTCCTAAAATCCTGAATAGTTGATGAATGTACTTCTCATTAAAAGTTTACAGTAAAGCATAAATATCTGCTATGTTTCATGAAAGCGGATTTTCACGGACGAGTAATTCACAGTTGATCACTGTGTCAGAATTCAGTAGTCCGTGTCTTTGATCTTGTGCCAATTCACGGTCCAAAATAAACACTATACCTCATGACCGATGGATAACTACTCTCACAACGGAATCGATGAACCTCACCACTCAGTTTCTCTCATTTAGCGAGTTTAATAAATTCATATTGAAGCTAACGGTGAGGCAACTAGAAACTGTCCACGCGCCTGTGATTGTTGAACAATGTTCTAAACCAAAACGATATATTTGGTCGGCTCCGTTTGGTTGGTTGTTTTTTATCTTCGATCCTGAAATACGTTTCTTTTCCTTGTAGTGGTTGTGATGTTTGAACTGACAACTTAATTGCACATCACCAATAATCGACAAACTCTTGATCACAGTCGTCCATAGCAAACACAGTGAAATAATTTTGCTTATGATTATTGCAAAAGTGCTGACCAAATTCTATACAATTATTTTGTTATGCTTGTTTTTCATTACTCTTGACTGTGAATAATACGCTACTCCTATGCCGCACTGAATTTCTTTGTTTAAAATCGTGATCAGTATGCAAGGAATGCAGCAACCAAGCTAATACTACTGATAAGTTTGTTGATCTGGTGACAAAACAAAATGAACACAGGTGAGTAGATTATGACCTCATTCCAAAAAGTGAATTGAATTGAATGATGCTTTTGTATTTCTGAGTAAATATGGCACTTTTGTAATACCTTATGGTACCAAGGTTAGTTTTAAATTATGGCTGTGAATAGGCTATTGGAATGGAAGAAATGAAGAGGGATGAGTGAAACTACTAATACTATCCATTCACCTCTATCAGCCTTATGAATGCTTCTCAAACCAACACTATCACAAACATTCGCAATTATCGTGAACCATGGCATACTTCAAACACATTTCATTCATCGTTTTGTTGACGTCAACAGAATGTTATTAAAAACTTCATGCAATTCTTGCCATTGATAAACTTGAACAAAGCAAGAACAACAATTGTACCAGGATAATATGAGCTCATTTTTTATTATTTCGAGGATTCTTCTCAATGTTATGTCAGTGAGGTTTAGTCCTCATTCACAAGCATTTCCCAATTCTTCGTGTACACATATCGTGTCATTCTGGTAGTTTTCTCGGCTCCGGACCATTTCAATATTGCAAGAAACACCGGTTCTTCTGGTAATAGGTCGCAGGTATTTCGGTTCACTATCTACTTCCGAGAATTCTGAAATCCATCTCACAATCAATTTGCGAATACTGGTGTTGGCACACTCCATTCTTCAAGTTTCATAGATTGCACAGAGTTTTACAAGCTTTTGAAAATCCTATGAGATGCTTGTATGTTTCGCCTAACTTCTACCTATATGCATGCACCATAGTCTCAAGATGCAGCCACCGAAGAGGATATGTACTGGTTTATGGCGAAACATGTGACTACCTGATGTTGATTGACGTGATGCGAAAGAAATGCTTACAGCTGGAGCACATTCTAGGCGCTTATCTTGTAAGTTCAACCTTTCGAGTGTATATGTTTCTTGATCTTTTGTCAAGAGACGGGTGTGCGATCAAGTCTTGATTGTGTCTCTAGAGCATCTTAATACATTCATTTGGTGCTAGACTCTGAGTCGAGTCTTATTTCTGGATGTCAGACTAGCTCACAATTGATCAGCTTGAGTTAGCGGAGTGGATTACACATATTACCTTAATGTTCGGTAACAGTAATAAACGCAAGTATCTCCATGCTATTCACAATACAAACTGTGTTCTCAAATTTTGGGGGTCATTCTTATACAGTTAGTCTGCACTGCGCATTGTTTTGTTGACAGTGTCACGTGAAAATGCGTTATTCGATGGTGGAGTATGGTTTCATCGTTCTCCTATGCACTAGACATCCACTTCACCATTTGTTCACTGTAGTTCTCTGTCTGTTCACTGGTTAAAGATTTTGGGAATACGTATTCGTTGATAAAACTCATGATTTTTGCATCCTCTGGTCTGAATTGTTCTTTGCGCTTTCAGTGCTTGCAAGTGTTTTATACAATACTTTCTTCCTTTTGGAGTTCCGGAAGCAGTCATTTTATTCTTGTGGCAGTGGATTTCAGTTGTTTATATTTTATAAATACTATCTTAAATTACACATCTTCCTAGTCCACATTCAGTTAGACTTCACAGTATACATCTTGGAAAGAGTGATGGACCTCTGGGTGAAATCGACAGCCTTAGCATTCCAATGAACGAGTTATTACCATCATCTCCAGTAGGTGATAGAATGAGACGAATGACGTTTTGTCAGCTCATCTACAAAATCTTGTGTCTACCTGAGTATTATAAAGTGAAGTATAGCTGAAAGTTTGTGTTTCCTTTCAGTGCTTCGTTATTCGTAGATTGAAAGTAGTTTTTTGGTCTCCTGTCTGCTTAGAAAAGCCTTTATGTTTCATTAGGCTGGAGAAAATGATGAAGGAATTTCTGTCCCTCAAATAATGGATTATATGCATTTACCCATGAATGAGGAAAAACAGAATTGTTCACCGAAGAAATATTTCTTCTCATCGAGTTCTTTCTCAGGTTATACTGTTGGATTTATAATACTTCAAACAGGTTTAGCATCACTAATTACTGATCGGACGGCCAGAGTGCAGTGACGACAAGAAAATCTAGCAGCCAACGGGGGGACTATCATCAAACAAATATGGCAGAATAAATGCCCGAGAAGACCATTGAGTGAAATACAGCACCAGGCTCTCGGGCAGAACACAAGTGAGAAACTGTGATTTGTGTGTCCGAGGGTGGCATAGAGGAGATCGTGTATAGAGATGACAGATTGTGGTCAATCCCTGATTCAGCTAAAGAGGACTGCAGAGCAAACAATGAAATTGAGATGTGATTTTGAAATCCCATATTCCACTTGGAACCCGAGGAATTATTGTAAGTTGTTCAGTCAATGTCTGTCTGATAAGAATAATTAACGTAATTGCAATCGGGTATAATTGAAGGTGGAGTGTGAATTACAGAACTTTGAAAGATTAGTGGAGGTGTGAATTGATATTAGGAGGTTAAGATTCGGTGAGATTATGTGGAGAATGGGAGTTGAGATGGTGACATCAATAATGGAATCGAAAAGAAAGCGACGCTGGATGAAATCAACTAGTATGAACATCACTATGAGCAACGTAGAGAAAAGAGTTTAACAAAACGCTCTCGAGAACATAGTTTGTGTCTTCATTCATCTCTAGATAGTGCTTCTAGTATATGTAGTGGATAGAAACGTGAACATTTGGAGTGGTCACACTCAGTCCTACGGGTTACTTCAAAGTATAATTCGTGTGTGACTGAGTGACCTGGTTGCAAAAGGTGTTTGCAAATAGAAGACATCGTCATCTTGTCACCTCATTTCAGCCACTAGGTTGGACGGTGTTCAGCTACGTGTTTCTGGAAGACTCACTCACAGTGTTCAAAATAGTCATCCCCATAGGATCATGTGAAAGCTTAATTGCACACAGAGTTGAATATAGGTGGTAGTTCATCCTTTAGGCATTACTGAACCATACTTCACCTTGGATGTACCATGTGTAAGCCGGTGGCATCGAGTATGTTTGATACAATTGGGCATACAATGGTTGCCGCTCTCTCTGCTCATTTAGGTTTCAATGACGTTGTGTAATAAGTGTGACGTGACACTTGACGTCCCCATACATATCAAACCACTGGCTCACTACTACATCTCACTGTTTCCTTTCCACTTTCTTCTTCTGTGCCTCTTCCCCCTTATCACTGATGATGTCTGATACTCAGATTGCTATTACGAGTGATTGTTCACATGTCATCCTAAGATGTAATATCAGTCCCAGATCCTCTCTTGTCTAGGTTTCTGTGCGTTTATTGAATTCAATCAATGATATGTCCACTATGGTTACTGCCTTTTAATCTCTCGACTGATTGATAATTAATACGACTTGAGAGTAAACCTTTGATGATCAATCTACGAAGCGTTTTAAAGGTGCAGTTAGAACTTTTCAGTCTATCTATTAAACCTGATTCATTTTGACGATTCGTCAACTATTCGGTTACATTGTTTGAACTACTTCCGTTAAGATACTTAGCATCTTCAAGACTCTATGGATGAGAAATTAGAAATTTGAATTCCCCTCCACTATGGATGAAATTTATCTTGATAAAGTCTCACATTGTTGTACAGCAATATTTACTGATGATGTTTCGAGCACAATTTACTGCTCATAATCACATCAAGGTAATCACACAACTTTCTTGCTTCGTTTTTATACATGAGTGAAAGTTGATTAGACATATGAATGAATAAATCAAATCAGTACATAGAGTTCAATAGACATGCGTGAAACAGAAAGGAAGATAAAGTACATTCAGAAACAATATTGGTGTTATCAATAAAATAGAATACGATGGGAAATAAGACGAGTGTTGTTAGTCAATAAGCTGGGGAATAATATGTTCTGTCAGTAAAATAAATAACTTGTTAGAATGCTATAATATGAATTGATTAAGAGCAATAATTTATGATGCTCGAAACGCATCAGTAAATATCACTGTATAAGACTGTGAGACTTCATCAAAATAGATTTTATCCACAATCAAATTATACTCCACCACAGTGCCCAAGTTCTATTTATTTTTTTTTCAAATTTTATTCTATTATAGCTTGACTCCACAAAGTATTTTTGATACAAGTATGGAATTTCCAGCATGTGATATCGGTAGCCGAAATTTAGCAGGTCGATCATTGATATGAGGTGTGCGTCGGCCTTGAATCGAACCCCAGACCATGTGCATGGTCAACGAGCGTCCTAAACACAGTGCCACAGACGCTCAATGATATAATTCTCCTCTATACGTTTGGAAAAGGATCCATTTTCCATAACTGTACCATCATCAATGATTTCGCATCTTCCCACTTAAAAATATTTTCATCAGAAATCAGAAACATAAAAAGATACACAACAGTCAGTATGTTATGGAATTTCGCTCATCAACCATATTCATTAGTGTAGACCTGAAAATGATGTGTACCTGTTTGTACAGGTAGAGGACACTACTTGTTTGCGTGTATCTCGATCAATGGTGTATGGTTCAAACCTGTGACCCATATTTTGAAGTTCATGTGCATAGATGAAGTCATCTGAGTCGATTGTGTGTCTAGGGATTTTTGAAAACGTTTGTCGAAACAATCATTTTATCCTTGTGAATGAAGTATTTGTTTTGGACCATCCGTTGGAGAATATCTAAAACTTCATGAGTAAATTGCTGAGACATCTAAATTTACTGAGTTCTAATCGTTGGGACATCTCTTCCTCATAGTCATTGAATATTAATCAGTTGTTTGTAATAATCGTGATCAAGCTAACGCAGCACAATTTGTACTTTTTGTTTTAATGTAGAAGACGGTGATACAGACTATTGCCAAGAAGATGTTTCGAACACAATCTATTTCTTGAAATCACATTTTATTGCACTGATGTGATTATGAGCTTTAAAATGTCACTCACTTGGTATTAGTAAATTATTGTGTTTTGTGTGAAATAGGTAAATTGGCATTCACTTACTTCTGGCTTTCACCACTTTTAAAATGTCTCAATGTGCTTACTCCTGTACACGGTCGGAAAATGAATTTGTTGTGGCCAGTACTAATAACCTACACGACATGCACAGCGATATCGACCAGAGCTTTTAGGGTGAAGTATCTTTTGTACTTTTGACGTGGCCGTTATACTGATTGCTTAAGAATACTTTGGCTACCGTGTATATCTTAGTGAAACATTTTTGATTTTCTGTTTATCTGAGAGATTGAGTAATCGGAGATAGTGGTTTACATATGCATATCTTGCTTCGTACTTTCTGTCATTTTGTCATTTGGAGCATTCTTTCAGCTATATTTCAGTTCGGAATACTGCATGGTGTAAGCAATTCTGAACACACTAAAGACGGACTATTTCATTTACTGCATATACTCTCTAAGGACAAACATCTGTGGATTAATATTATTTCTCTTGTGGTGTGGTTTGCTTGCTAGTGGCTGACAAAATTCTCAGACTTACCTTTCAAACTATTTATCATCCTATAGCTATTTCCAGCAGAGTGCCGCTTCTTCAACAGATACTGAGAATTTGGCGATAAGACGGAGTGAAATGAACAATTTACAACGTATATTGATCATTGGAATCATAATGGCTCATCAAATTCTTCTGTGCTTTAGATGATCAATCTTTAATCACCGAACTAAACTTCACCTCATCATGTTTTAAACCGATCCTGTGTTCATGGTCAGAAGGTGGTTGGAGTCAATGAAATCAACCTTATCACTACTGAAAATTCAACGCACAGAAAAAGATAAACTTATTTTTCGCTTGAATCTAGGAGAATAGTCAGTTTGAGGGTGGATGATGCTGGTAGATCAAAGCCTCTGAGGTGCCAGTCGATCGATATGTCTTCTTTCAATGGAAGCAAATTCAACCGTGGGGAGGTGCGATGTCCGCACAATGATTGAGGCTGGTTGTCAGGGTAGGTGAGGTTGTGTGAGGAATGAGAAGATGCTGTGTATACGTGTAGGGGTTCTGGGAGAGGAGATGAGATGGAGGTGGAATCTCCAAATACACACCAACACCATTGGAGACCGTCTCACAGTGAGAATGTATCTCCTCCGTGATCATGACAGCGAGAATCGACCGAAATTTCGGGTTTATTACAACTGTATAGGGCTTCGCAACTGCAAACAACGCAGACCAAATGAGTAAGGAGAATTTATACAAACGACGATAAGAAGTAATTGGGCAGCCTAATGGCCAACAGTTTGCAGACTGCTGCCTTTTCTATGATTTGTTGACTTGTTTCCACAAAGGGTAATCCACGTATTGACAGCAGATGGACACACGAAGTATCAGTTATACGTTATCTGAGCTTCAAGAGAGTGTGGATGTAGCCATCGTGTTGGATACAAAACGGAGAAGAGGATCACGTGTAAGTTCAGATCACTCTCTAATGACGCGAAGCTTCGAGATCGATTGAAAAGCCTCCGAATGAGATACGGCCGGAACACAACTTTAATGATAACAGCTTTACTCCAAACTGGAGTTCAATTCTGAGAATCAGAAGGAAAAAGCTACGAACGACACTTTCATATCATACGTCAGGAAAAGTCGAAGGCATGAACCAACATCACAGGGGAAACCCACTTGGATGAACACTGGGACTCTATGAAGTGACATAGAAGCAAACCGGTATATAGGCACTTTAGTCAAGAAGAATAGGCGAGACGTGCAATGACTGATTACGATCACGTGCAGACTGATAGAGGTGAGAAGGGTGGAGGAGCAGAAGATGAATCAGTGCAGAGATGAGTGGCGGAAGAAAAGCTGAGTACTAAGTCTCAGAGTAAGGACGAGTGTTAGGTGAAACAAAAGAAAATTCTGCAACACATTGAGAACTGAACTGGGACAGATTGCAGGTCAGGGAATCGTCAAATAACCAGACAGCTATCTGGGAATAGGTCAACGCAGTTGGAGCCAGTAAATGATGTTGGTAGAAACCGAAATGTCATCCCTTCGACAAAATGAGAAATATTGAAGGCTATAAAGTTAGTGTAAGTCATGAAATCAATATGACCGTTTGGAATACTGACAGAAGTGCAGAAAACTTAGGCTGAATTCTCAGATGATATTCTCATGTTCACTCAACAGTTTTCTGTTAATCCTACATGCAAAGACTTGTAGACTATAATGCTCTGTGAACTTTACAGTGTGAAGACATGAATAGGATAAAGCTGTCTACTGTCCCCGTTTGTTTTCCTGTGTGTGGTGGCCTGGGTTATGGTAGTCTGCTTTGGGAATGGGTAGGCATATTTTGTAAGATTAGGATTTTGAAGTTGATTCATTTTTAATTGTACACAAGGGCTGAGACATACAAATGAAATCCAATAAGTTGTCAGAAGTATTGCTAACGACAGGATTTCAAATGAATGTGCAGAAAATAGGTGTAATGGAGATACCTGATGCTTAAAAAAGCCTGTTTTACCTACTTTTTTAGGTAGGTAATATCGTTTGAACTACGTGTGTGTGGTGCAAGTTCGAGGACACGTGATCAAAAAATCAAGATATGAATTGACTCTTTTGATGCCAGTGTGTAGATCAAAACTAGTCAGTACAAGGAACAAGATCCTAAGTATTATCATTAGTGTCAAGTATGCGCATCTATGCGGTTCAGAAATATGACAAGCGTGTCACCATTATTATTTCCGAGAGGTCACCTCAGGTTTCTACCAACAGCTGACTTCATTTTGCTCAGTACTTAACATCAGATGGTCGAGAAGAAATGAAAGGCAACAAGGAACCCGCCTACTCGGCGAACCAGACTAGAATCTATTACCCGACCTATGAATTTGTAGAAGAAATTAGAATTGAATTGGAGCCACACTAAGGAGGCATTGAAATGAAATTAGACGCGGCATACTTGGATGAAAATCAACCTTATCGTTATGCTTTTTTATATAACTAAATGTGTCGAGTATATGGAACTTAGTTAGATTTTAGCTAAATAAGATGCCACAGACAAACTAAGACATAAAGTGGCTGGTAAATGCTTTATCCTGCCACGCACTTATCTTTTCATTGACTGAGAATAGGCAGATGACTGCTTCTCATGTATTATTCACCTTGAATAACAGCAAGACCATGGTAGTGCAAATATCTCACTGCTTTAATTATAAAATGCGCTTCAGCATTTTATCTTTTAAATTATATTCGAAAACCCTAAGGCTTGTATCTAGTTTATCTATCTCAGGTTAAATAGACTAAATCAAAACTCATAAATAACATGATAATAATGTCTAATATAAAGGAACATTAAGGCGAATATTAATTTATATGCCAAACAAAAACGAAGAAGTACTATTACTAAGTTATTAAATTTATAAAATTTTGAAGGAAAGCAAATGTAATGTAATTATTACCTGGCGATTTAAAAGTACACAAAATAATAATATGTCATTGATTTATAGTCAGGTTAACTAAAGATGAACCATCAAGCTATTAGCGTCATCTGTAACTAGTGAATTTACCATCATCCATTCTGTCTGCAGAAGATTAGACAATAGACCCCAGCTGCTTCACTAATGTCATATTTTGTTTATTCAGTAATGTTGTGTTTCTTATAATGTGTTTTAATGTCTAAGAAAATAACTGCAGATTACTGCTGTGAGTTCTTTAACCTGTTGTTAGGATACAAAAAGCTTCACCATCGATGAAGAAGCCGTTCGACTTTTTTGTATAATTTTGGCACTATGCATATATATGTATACATATATATCATGTGGTTAAAAAAAGTTACTCTTATTTTCATGTTTTAGCACAGGTATGAGAATTAAAAGAAGCAAAAACGAAGGAAAAAAGGTTGCCACACGTTTTCAGAACAATAGGCAAATATGAATCATCACTGTAATAGTTACGTCTCTGTTTCGTATCGCCATCACATGCACGTTTTAACCTTCAGCCTTCAATAGCTACATATAACATTAGTTTTACTTAAACTTTATTTATTAATTTCACTTTATTATAAACTAAGTTTATAAACTAAGTTTGTATGAAATAGCAGTGGCTAAGATCTTTCCCCTAACAATCAGGTAGATGAAAGAAATAAACGTCGACTTCCAACACTAATCGGCAAATATTGCTTTAAGCTCAGGAGATTTAAAATTAAATTAGAACTAAGAGAAATTATATTTCTTTTATAGAGTAGCATATTTATTTAAGGCTTAGTTAACCTATATGATTTCTAAATAACTGAAACTCCTAATCCAGTAGGTTACCTTTTTATAGTACAACATGTTAAACACAAAGACGTTGATTTATTCATTCTTAACCTTCAAACAAGGTCGCGGAATTGATCTGATGGTATAATGTGACTTTCTTTATTTATAACTTTGAAGGGTTCTTTAAAATATGTACTGTGTTTAAAAAAGTATTGTATTTTATAGTATTTTCCTTATTACTCATGCTAATGATATTCTCACTGGGCAAATTTATTTCACTAGCTTCAAAAAAATGTAAGTAATTTAATATTTTGTAATAAAATTTAAACCCTGGAATATTAATTTTTGACATTTTCAGGCTTCAGTCGAACACTACTTACAAACAAACAGTCCTTTTTTGAATGTGACTTTCTATACTTACTCATTTTGGGCATAAAAATATTTTTGTCTTCATTGCAGTGTTTAACATACTAATCACTTAATGTCCTGATAAAATGGAAATTTGACTGATGCATTTGCGTTTCATAGCATACACAACATCAGTTGCAGAAACAGTTTTCCTCTCTGTATGCTCAGTGTATATCCCATTGTCACGAATAACATTCTCCAAAAGTACCTTGAGAAAACCACAAGTCTCTTTGTAGATCAAGCTTGAGATGTATTTCACACCACCATCACGACAAGCTTGATGGTGGATAGCGAGCTTTGTGATACCTTCAGTGTTGTCAAAGGGTTTAGTTTCTTCTTTTGCCCAATCTCTCATCATCTCTGCAGGGACTAGGCATGACTCGAAGTTAATTGCTAAAAACCGATAGAAGTTGTAAAAAGTACTGTTTTGAAACACTGTTCACGACAACAGCAAAACATAATGCAAGTGCACCTAACTGACTTATCCATGTGGAAGGGAGACATGCATCCTTGAAATAACAGTAAACAAAGGGTTCCAGACTAAAAGACCCTGAATAAGTAAATGTTTGCGCCACTAAGCTAGCTTCACTCAAGCTGCTAAAAGAGTTATACTAAACTTCTGCATTACATAAGAAAGAAATTCAAATGTAATTGCTCAACTATGTATTTATTATAAAATTTCATCAAAGAATCATCACAGTCACAGAATACAATTAAGAATATCATTTTCCAATAAATAATACATTTTAGGGAAATCAGATTTCACTTGATCGAAGAAATATCTTTAAAACTTTTAACATTTGCATAATAGTGTTTATTTTTTCTGTAAACGTTTTAAAATAAGGACGCTAACTGAAATGTGTTCTTCACTAAGAAATTTAAAATAAAACTATTGTAAAAAATTCCCTGAGTGTAAGTTTGTAGATATGTTTGCGCAACGAAAATGAATCATGGTTCTAACTCAAGGATAAGTGAAAAACTTTACATCAGACTCAGACACGTCGAATAGAAAAATTAGCAAAACAAGCATTATACACGTCAAAATTCAGACTAATACAAAATACATAAAAATGATCGTTGGATATTAGAAGAAAGACTTCGATGTTTTTCTTTGTTCTATAGCTTTTTCATCCATAATAACGCGTCAGTTTGTTTTCACACTGTGTTGACTTCGTCACCATCGCTAGGATTAACTCTCAGCTTTTGACACAAGTTTGTGCAGCAGTAGCAATCCACCTTTTTATTCATTTTCTTATCTTGCAGAAAGACCGCAAATAGAAATGCTGTGCGTGGGGAAGGAAAAAAACAAAACGCTAAAGTTTATTGTATAAGAATTTTACAACACTGCACAAATATATGATTCATTTTTCATTATTCCACTGGTTAACTCAGACTTTTAAAATTCCAGACTTGCTGACTACTTAATCATTACTATCATGTAATCATCAGGACTTCCAGAAAGTGAATAAGACTCTATTGTTAATTCAAAATAGTATGAATGATATTTATTTAATAATACATCATCATTAAGTGTTGAACTTTAAGCAACCGACACATTTAACGTGGATTTCGTCACGAACCAACTTCATTTAGAGAGACCACTGAAGACCAGGGGCACTGGACAGCTATTTCGTCAGCAGTGTAAACCAACAACCCTACCAGCGATTAAACTTGTGGCCGTCTCAAAATAATTTGAAACAGCTGCCCAGTGCACCTTAGCTTTCGATGATCGCTAAGAGATTTTGGTTCGTGAAGAATTCTACATTGAAATTAATCCAAATCCCCCACAGAAATCCATAAACAAAACAAGCAGTAATGATGGTTGCTATTAAATATATGTTATTTTCGAATTTCAGGATGAAAATTTCAACAATGATGTCGTTTATTTGTAAAGGTGTAGTGTATCATATCCTCTAAATGATACAGCCTTTAAACTATCACGATTATTCGTCGTAGATGATAACAAAAAGTGACGAAATATTCCTTTTGTATTGATATGTAAACTGATATTATTAAAAGCTGAATTAGCGATGTTTAAATAGCCATAACAGGCAAGTGGAATGTCTGTTGTTTTGTATTAAAAGATGCATCAATTACACACAGAGGTTCATAGTAATATTTACCTTCACTACACAAAAAACAAATATTATGTCTTTATCAAGTTTTAAGTGATTAATCATCTTGCCTGAAATCTTAGGCTTATTTATTTCTACCTACTTATTTGAAAATATTATGTTATATCTCCTCAGTTTCGCGAAGAAGTAAGCAACAAAATTCAATTTTTTGGGAGCTTACCGAGTAAACACACGCCTCCACAAGCGGAAAAATTCAATAAGTAGATGTTAGATGAAGATATAAACATTGTGACGACAGCGCAAAGAATACTTCCAACTGTCTGGAAAAGTAACAACGTGGGGCAAATTAGTGGGTTAACAACGAGATAGAAATAAAACCATCATATTTCAACAGTAAAACAGCAAAAAGCCTCTAATTTCCTTCGACTTATGAGTTAACTTACGTCAGCTGACTGAGGCTTGAAGTAAATAATTACCTATTTGTGTCGTTACACTTATGGATAACCTCGTAAAAGTTAAAGAAATATTTTCAGTTAGCGAAAAATTCCTTTTTACGAATTCATCTTAGTATGACTGCCCAGCTGGTTGTTTTTGGTCGTCTGTTATCTATAATGAAATAATGAAGGGAGTAATGTACGTCATTCGTCTGTATTAAAACGTTCCCAACAAATTACAAAGTTAACAGATTTAGGATTTCTTAGTTCACGATCTGCTAAAAATAATTTCCTTAAGAATAACTGTATACCGTCTATTAAGATGATAGTTAGAAAGTTACAAGGTCAATAAATTAGGCAATTAAATGTCATGTTTTACACCTGTACGCTGGCTACTCATTTCGTTAATAATCAATTTGTTTGTGATACATAGTAAGTCACATTACTGAACAAAAACATTTCACTTGAAATGTACAAAACATCTTAGAAAGGTTCTGCTGTGGCTAATTGTTTAAAAATGACAGTGTTTTCAGCTAATAACACTTTCGAATACTATCTATTTTCTTCGCTCCTTACCCATTTCAACAGAATCATTACAGTGGTTAAAATAATGTCTTCTAATAAGACTATGGTCCACAAGTTACTATTTATAAGTGCTAATGTGGTAAACTGATAAATATTTCGGATTCAGCATTAATTATAACTGCAAAACTGATGCACCCATTATATCTTATTTTATAGTAAAAAATATTTTACTTACAAATCCAGTGAAGACTATACCATAGTTTGTAGGGAAGTATTTAGGACCAAATATCAATCCTGTTCCACCAGGCATGATAACAAACATACCGCTTAAAACCAAAAACAGAAGCCAAACCCAAATAGCATATAAAGCTTTCAGTGCCAGCGGTGGTGCTGATCCGATGTGTGGGAAGGTGAAGAGAATCAGAGCCCAGAGTAATAATACAATGCACATCGGCAACTGGAGAACAAGCATAAATAAGTATAAGAAAGAGCTGTTGTTCAGAAAGTAATAAAACATAAAAAGAACAAAATGGCTTACGTTATCAAAATGTTTATTGAATGAACATATTTACTACAAAAGTGAGTTATTTCCTTTTAATAACAAAGAATCACTCTTATGAATCAGCATAGTGAGGCAAAATTCATTCTGAAGAGCAAAACACTTCACTATATTCTTCTAGACTCGAAAACAGCACATGAGATATACTTTTCTTAACTCCAGTAGTTAGTTTTTATAGACCTTTATAACTTTTCAGAAAGTAATCAATACATTAACCATCTCATTAAAGCTTTACTGAACTAACATATTAAGTAAAAAGCGCAATTTACAGGAGAAATAGCAAATTTTAATTTTGAATAGCAAATATTTAAAATCAGAAATATGTCAAATGTTTTCATTATGTAAAACCAAGATCTTGATAGCTTTGCAAACTGTTTCGACACTGGACCATAGCAATAAAATAAAATTTCCTTCTTCTAGTAACAGCAGTAACAGTTTGTGTTCATATTATATGGATTGCGTTGGTTTTAGGGTGGTCTTTAAAGCTAATCAACTCCGATTAACTCACCGCTGAAAGCCATAATAATCTGCATATCTGTTTCATCCTATTTAAAGAGTCATCAATTCATTCTTAAATAATATCAATACTTTTGTAATACAGCTGACAAAATGAAATAACCGGAAGTAAACAAACGAAAATTTTGCTCATCAAAGGTACGGAGATAAACTGGTAAACACACAAGTTCGTGAATACATGATAGGGAACTATTTGTACTGCTCCTTTCTTCCACATTTTACCCTAAAGTGTCTGAGAAAAATAGCTGTAAATAATATGCCAGTAACTATAATCCCTTAAACAGTAATATCACTTTTCATCTAATACTCCAGTTTTCTTCAGTTGAAATTAGAGTGCATGAAATTTTTTGACTAATTTAACTATAGAACCTAATGAGTGATATTCATCGAATAAAATATTCAGTAAGCTGTATAATAACACTTCAATAAGGTATATGAATAACGGACTAGACTAGCATGAAGTAAAAATAAAGTTTTAGTTTCATGGGTTTATTTCTTTGGATGAAACACGTATCATATAATCAGTTAAACGATGTTTCTCAACAAAGTGATAGAAATAGAGTTTGTATCAAAAAGGTGCGTTATTTCTTTTCTCTGGGCTTCTGCTTGTCTTCAATCAGCCTAAGCTGTGTATAATATGAATAGTGTCACACACGTATTTCTCCAGATGTTGGATTTGTAGCGATTAGATTGATTCTGCCGTAAGTACGCCACTGAGTAAAAGGAAGCAGCCGGTCACTGCTTCTAAATTCTGAGTGTTTCTCTAACTAATATCAGTTTGCAACGAAGCCTACCTTAAGATATAAATTTCTTACTAGGCCTAAACTAAGCACAGAAAGCGAAAATTATCACAACAGCGATGGAATAACACAGGAGGTAAAATGAACAATTCCGAATATGTATTATATCACCTTTAAAAGATGTGCTTCATCTGAAGCCAGTTCTCAGCCTTGCATTAAGGGAAAGCTTCATTTAATAAGGTGCCATAAACTTCACTATTTGGTGTTAAAGATGTGCTGAAAATATTTGGTAGCTTCCTAGAGGTAGACTTCATCTAGAAACAATATTTGTTAACAAAGAGATCCCATACTATAACAAGCAGTTTACTCTCTCTTATTAAGTGAACTGTTCACATTCGCAATAGTTTAGATGACTTATTATTTAAACATTACCTTGAAAGAAACTCGATCTACTATTGCACCCCACATAATTCTGCCACCAGCATTAAAAATTGCTGACACACTGGCAACCATAGATAAGTACTGATCATCACTGATGTATTTTTGTCCAAAAAGCTATAAAAAAGAGAGAAATTTAATTTTTATAGTACACGTATTTTAACAGTGAATCCATTCATGTATGTCTTTTCATTGATATAATCTACATGCATGCTTCTGTGATAAAATTTATTGCAATTTATACGAAAACGATGGTTGACATCATAGTTCCATGTAATTAAATTTACACTCCTTCTTAAGTAGAAAACACAACCTTTCAACCTAAGACGAGACTTCGTTTACCAGCAGTTTTGGTTTCACTTTCTTACAGACAGTGCTACCTCATGATCTATTCGAATCATTTCAAAGTTGCATTGTTTTTGTAAAAGCAATATTTTTGTTAGCCAACGCTTTAGCCGCGTATTGTGAATTATTGCTATTGGGAGTAGATTCGATTTCCAGTCTTTGGAGTAAACCATAGACTATACTTCACTGATTCAACTATATAGTTCAGTTCACTAATGTCTGTTCGTATTGCCCCGAGAGTACTGTTTTTCTTGTTCTTCTGTTTTCAGGTTTATTCACAAAGAAGAACATTAAGAGATACTTCAATGAATATCTTGACTTCTAATCAAGCTTACTTTTTGAACTGAATTTATACATTACTGTAATATTCCCAAATGATGGTTTATAGAACTCAGAGATGCCAAAACTTGTTTAAAATAGTTGCCTAATCTGCGTGTAAACTGACATATGTAAGTATATTTGATGGTTAGCCTTTTGCAATTAATATAAAAATCAAGAACAACTCTAGTTTGCACAGATTCGAAAAATGTTTATAAGAGGTATTCTGTGGTGTCTGAGGTAGAGTAACGAGTTGTCACATTAGAAACATTCTAAGATCAAATAAAAGATAAGTATTTAGTGAAGTAGGAAGAAATAGAAGTTAAACAAACTTTCCACTAACCTTGTATGCTGATGTTATGACTGTAATAGGTATGATGATTAGAAACATTATTATCCATAATAAATAGAAGTCGATTTTCCGGAAAATTCTTTTTGGTGGTACATTAATTTGACTAAAATATAACAGAAATATTGACTAAATGTACTGGTGGTACCACGTGAGTATAAAAATTATTAAAAAATAAGTGTGTGTTTGCTGATGTAGTAGAAATTCTCATGCATTGATTATGTCAGTTTGTGGAATGTATTAAACAGATTTGATGAAACTATTGTTTGTTCTAACCCCTAAGATATACTCGATGATTTTTCAGCTTTGTCTGAAAAATGTCTCTGTTAGCGGATTAATTTTCTGACTCCACTTTATGACCCATAAACCTATGGCCAAATATTTTTCGTGTTTTACGATTTCTGATTCACATCTTGATAGCGTATGATGACTTTGTAATGGCTATTGAAACGTATTGTTATGAAGAGTTCTTCCTTTTACTTTGGATGTTTTCTATTTTGCGGACAAAGCCTATCAGAAAGTTACTCATAAAAAAATCGATAATGCTGTCCAGTTTCTCTTCTTGCGCATTCTAAAAACACACAGTTGTATCTAAACGAACGAAAATATTCATCGGTGACACAGTCTGAGTAATTAATAACTTGAGATATCATAAAGTTATTTGACTCTGACGTCACAATCTGAAGAATAAGACTTTACCTTTACATGATAGTCTATACAGAAATAAGTTATATTACTGTTTCATCTAACTTCCTATTATCTTAGCTAAATATTTTGCAAATAAGCATTAGAAAATTTTAAAAAATGCTACATGAATGAACTTTTTAAGAAACAACAGTGTAAATTAGCCGAGATTTAGAATAATTAATCACAAAAGTAGTATAGAATTGATTATACTAATCATGGAGGATCATATACAAGAATAAGTAATACTGATAGAAAAACTCACTCCTTTGCTGCTTCCTGTTCACCAGGTTTATTCTGAAAGATCATGTAAACAAACATATTACTCAATATTATATAGTTGTAGTGAATAAGGTTTCACTTGCTTTATATTATACATATATATATACATATAATTAGTTGTTTCTGTGTAGTCTAGAAATAGTTCCTCAAAAATAAGGTTTGCGGTAGCCACTTCTGATAATTGAATTATTGACGAAATATAAGAATGATGCTTTTCTTTATCCAGAGAGATACACGAAAGATGTCAGAAAAAAATGATACCAGAGGAGGTGAACGTCACTTTTCTTAGTAATGGAAACAGGCTTAATTAATAAGTTTCTCAGTGATTCATGTAGAGTCGTTTGAAAAGATTTTTGCTTATATTCTCAGTTTTACTAATTAAAATGCATATGCTGATCACATACATACATACCAGTTTGTTTAAATTACTGTCTCAGCAGAATGTGTCAAACACATCCTTATAGGTTCCAGTCTTACTTTATACAACAGACAGAAACAGTAATTTTCTGTAATTTACCCTACAGATGATGAATAAATGAGTTTTGAAAGTAGTCGTGCGATTAACTTGATCTGTTGTTGTTCACTGTTTATGCTATTACATGAACATAACAATCATAGGTTCAATCACTATTTATTATTATTGGTATACTTTTCACTCAACTAATGTCTATAGTAATTTTTGATTCACATCAGTCTGCCGACCCAAATAGAGTTGAAAACTCACTTATTTATTTGTTCTCCTTTAAGTCTTATAGAAGAGAATATGCATCGACCACTGGAAAAATGAAAATGATATTCGCAAATTTCTCACTGTTTGAAGAATTATCAAGTATATTTGCACTCGAATCAATAATATCTCAATTTTCTATAGTTTGGTTTGTAAGGGTTTGTTGTGTTTTTACGAGTTGATCACGGACTGATATCAGTTAGAGAACCATTGAAAACCAGGGAGTACTGGACAGCTACTGTTTCATCCTAGTTTGGGAATCATCGGGAGTACGCACCCACTGGGATTAGAACCCAGGACCTTTCGGTTACAAGGCAAGCTCGTATACCATTCAGCCACTGGGACCCGATTCAATGGCTCATGAATTCTAACTTCTACCAATTCGTGATTTAGCGCGACCCCAACCATTGTTGTTGGTGGGACATCCATCCACACACGTGACATCTAATTGGACCTCACTGGTCACGACTTCTCACTAGAACTCCAGGAAACTCCATCCTTTAGCAAGTCACTAGCGAGTTTCCTGGAGTTCTAGTGAGAAGTCGTGACCAGTGAGGTCCAATTAGATGTCACGTGTGTGGATGGATGTCCCACCAACAACAATGGTTGGGGTCGCGCTAAATCACGAATTGGTAGAAGTTAGAATTCATGAGCCATTGAATCGGGTCCCAGTGGCTGAATGGTATACGAGCTTGCCTTGTAACCGGAAGGTCCTGGGTTCTAATCCCAGTGGGTGCGTACTCCCGATGATTCCCAAACTAGGATGAAACAGTAGCTGTCCAGTACTCCCTGGTTTTCAATGGTTCTCTAACTGATATCAGTCCGTGATCAACTCGTAAAAATATCTTAATTGAAAATTTTGCGCAATATAGGCATGTTAGATTGCACCTTAGTTCCAGGATAATCATTATCGAGAAAGCAACCAGTGGGCATAACGTTTGATGCATCAGAATATATAAAATATCAATAAATTGTCTACTTACTTTCTGTTTTTTCTCACTCATAAGGAGAAAACCGATTACTTGTGCCGCGAATAATATTCCACCCAAAATGAGCAATGCATTAGGAATACGACGCAGGACATCAGGGTCATCAAAGAGCCTTTGTTTTTAAAAAAGTGATAAAAAACGAATGGTGTTAGTAGAAAAGAGCCGTTGTGAAGCTGATACACATCATAACTGGGTAAAATAGAAGCTCTTCACCAGTAATGAATAAATCAAAGGTTCATTTGCTGTTGCTTTCCGAAGAAACACGAGTTAGTTAGCACCCCTTGATCTTCTGTAACTTCCCTGAGTCTCCATTAAAAGTGATGGTTACATCATACATCTGAATAATGCTTTGTTTTAAATACACGATACAGTGGCATGATTATCTTTAGTTTTAAAAGTGAAACAATTTTGATCATTGATACTTCTTCTAACATGTCCTAAACTAAATCCTTGCGAACGTTCTAATTAAGGTGCCCTATCCCTAAACTTATCTATATTAATACAGTGACATCAGTTTGATCATACATACATTTCAAATTAAGCATATGGGAAATCCTTACCAAAAACCCCGAAATCATTTTCACTGAAATTGTCTATGAAAAAATTTGTGTTTCAAATTAACCTGAATATGAGCAAAAGTAAGACAACTGTATCTTATCAAACTCTCAGCATTTGGTATTCTGTTTTCATGATATTTTCATATATGGTAAGACAAAAGTTGTAATCTGATCCCAAAGTTCTCTTGTGTAACTAAGACACTATTGGTGGATTGTTTTCTGTGAATATAAAAGGTAGTTTTATAGGTTCTCATTGATTAAATGAAATACGTTTCTACAATCTGGTTGGACAAATCATGCTGCACAGTTTACACGCCTCTTGATAGATAGGCATATGTCATACCTGCAACAAAGATGACAAGAGTTAAAAGCAGCCAAGCAAAGCTTCGGTAGCCTTGTTGACACTTTTAAGTAATTAGGCCATTATTACCGACGCGACCTCCCACATACATAAAGTGAGCATTACGCGCAAATATTCACTCAGGATTCTTAAACTAGCTACGAACTAGTACAATATTGTCATGTTAGATTAGACAGAGGCCAAATTGCTGCTTAAGATGCTTGGAACACTGCTCAGTCTGGTGACGTCTACACCGAAAAGGCCAGCATTATCTGGACTATGCAGACCGAATAGACTCCTTCCATGGTAGTAAGTCAGTCACTGAAAAACAGAAGTCATAGAGTGTCATACCAATAAGTACACCATGCACTGCGGAACAGGCAGCGCCTTTGTTTTTATAATGTAGTAAATTTGAAGCTTCTCAAATAAACTTACCTCTGCAGTATCGTCCATGGAACTGCAAACAAAACCACCAAAACAAGCCATTTCAGACGAGATTGGTAGTTTCCATGTGCTCACTCACGTCCCTATAGCTGGTATAACTTTGAGCAGCGTGAACTCTTGTCTTACATATAATTTGTGGGTTGGCATCAAGTGATTTACTATTTTCAACTTTGGAAAAACTTCTGCTGACAGGTTTTGCTACAGTAGTTGTTGAGTCATTCCAAAAGTCGTTTTCATGAGATAAATCATGCCATGGATTGATTTAACAAATATTACTTATATTCACTTATGGTACACTACAAAATCACTCGTTTTATAAAAGCTTCTTAGACGCGCAGCAAATATATATGACTGTAAAGTTAAATTTATGATAGATGAAAAATTTGATGAGAGTTAATGGAATTTTTGTCATGATCCCGAAAAGGTATTTTGTTGGAGCAATGATGTTTTCACCACATTCACTTCATCTAAAAGGTTGATAAAAGTCTCAAAAGTTTAATGGACAAACTCACTGTGTGTTTTTGTTGACAGGAACGTTATTCGGGTTGATAATAGCTGTTTGAATAGGTGTAAAAACAAGCGCTCCCAATCCAAATCCACCAACAACTAGACCTACGACCAGAAATCGTCGTTTGGGAAACCACTAAAATATGAATCAGAGAAGATAAATAGTAATAACGATAAATACAGGCATCGGGAAGAATATAAGGGGTGTATGAAACAGCGACACTTTAACTGAGCAATTTCAAACCTGGCTACATTAAATTACAATATATCAGGTTCAAAAGGATCATATAATTACATTTATTATTCTGAAACGCCAAGATGACCAAGTTACTGCTCTGTCATATATAATACTAATTCAAGGTAAATACTGCTGAATATTTGTGCTTAAATTCAACTGTTGCTTTGGTGGTTCGGCGGTAGAATGCCCGCCAACCATGCATGTGTTTCGGGGTTCGATATCCGGCCGAAGTACTTTGAAACCTCACTAAGTCAATAGTAAGGCCAATAAAGAGGAAAATCTGGGTATGAGGCTACTACTTATACTCCGGAAAATATAACACCTGCTACCGAAATTTCAAGGCTCTAGTTTGAAGCCCTATGTTCCACTCGGAACATAAAGGAATAAAATATGAAAAATGCATTCAACTGTAGCCCATACGTTTGTGTGCATCACTGCTATTTTATATTTGTTATTAACCGTTCTCTTAGATCTTCCTCCTACAGACTTAATTAAAGAAAGCCGTACTGACATTTTCAGTGGTTTTAACTTTGTATTTAATTATTTCCGAATGATGACGCTTTGTATCCATAGTAATTCAAAGTAACTGTGACTGTCTGGTTTTGTGACTAACCAAGACTGAGTGTTTCTGTCTTTAGCTTTAGCTCAGGTTTAATTTTGAAATCCCTCGTAAATTATGTGACCTGTAATCAATAAATGTTTCTGTGGACTTATTGTCACTTGAGCCTACTAAGTTAATCTTGAGGTTTTCTTTCGAAAACTTAAAATTTGAACCTTGTTATAATGAGGTATTTTACAGCTGGAAGCACGCTGTGTTCATTTAGCGTATGACATAGGTTATATCAGGAGACTGAGAAATTCTATCACTCCGACATCTACGAGCGCTACAACTGATTACATGATTTTCGCGTCCACTCTTCTGTGTTACAGTCGATTAAAAACAATAAAAGTGGCAAGTCTTACTTTAGCTGCTACAGCCATCACTACCGAGTATCCAAACCCAAGACCCAAACCCATGAGCACTGAATACGTTATAATTACGCCAATATATGACTTCTGAATTGTAATGTATGTTAAAAAGACACTTCCACTGGAATAAGAACAGAAATAGTATATAAAGGCAAATTATTTGTCAAAAGTGTGTAAGTACGTCATTAAATAGCTGCTTTCTATTTCTAAAGTGATCAGCCGATGCATTATTTCAGTCTATTAATTTGCAATTTTCAGCTCAGTGAACAACTGGTAAAATCTGACTCTTGTGTTTGTCATCTTTCCAATGTGATAATGAAACTCAAAATCCTAGTTCTTAAATGGAAATACTATTTTTCTGGTCTCCTCAAGTGTCATTGAGAAAAATTTAAATTAAAGATTGTAAAACAAATTTGAGTATTCCAAACACTACTCATCGCACAGATGACCCCTATACATTACTGAATGCTGTTTACCTAACTCAAAACGAACCAAATCATATCATAAGGGATAATGAGTCTATATAAATTGAATAAATTATAAACGTCTTCACACATCAGAAATCTAAACTCAGCTGAAAAAGGGATCATCTCTGCACAAACTAAGTTGTCCAATTTTTATAGTTTGGATAAAAATTTGTTGTCACATTACTGACTTAGGTAAGCTGAATCCAAAAAAAATAACTCTTGTCCTTCTCCTGCTTGTAGTCGCCTATTTTCTGATTATTTTCTTTTGCACCCACTGACTGACAGTCATTTCTGACATTTTCTTATGACGCCTTTTAGTTTTATATTCTTTGTCTGTTCCATATTTGGGGGCACAATGGCCATAAAACTTCGTTAAGTAACCCCATAGATCCATCAGGTTTTAATCTTCCGAGATGCATGAATGCACAGTTGAAAGCCACTGTCTCAGATTAGAATTAAATCTGTGGAATTTCCTACCTACAATGAGCTTCTACAACATCCTACTCACCTGGAAAATGTATACAAAATCTTTGTGATTAATATAAGTTCAGTTGTCTGTTATCTTTTATTTGAATCGCTGAAAGTGATTCAAGTTTACTACTCAAACATGTATCACCAGTGAATAAAAAATGTAATGTTGAGAAATTCTAAGTAACAGACTCAAGAGAATAATGCAATAAGTCTACAGGCATTGTAAATCGAGTGGGTCTTCAGTTCATATCAGGTCCCAAATCATATTACACTTAAAAACTGTTAGAAAAATAATGAAACGTGCCTGTGAAGAATACAGCTTATTGACACAACCACACGAAAACCAGCTTTTGCATGCACAATACCGCCGAGTGCCATAGTTGCACCTTGGCAAGCCAGAGCCAATGCTGAGAGCCAAACAGATGTCTTAGTTTCAATATTTGGGTCAACGTATGCTTTGATATAGCTAAGAATATATGGAACCATATTTGCTGACAAAAGAATAAATAAATTAAGAGGGAAAAAAACCTATTGTGTAGAAGTATCCGAAAGTCATATGAATAAGAACTGCTCCAATAATGCACAAAGTTCCCATCAACAGATTCTTTTTCTTCCGCTCCTAAATAATTTTTTGGTATGAAATTAAATAAAATGAAGCCAATACCATATTGAGCTTGAGTTTTGGACATTTTAACACCATGTTTCTTATCGCGCAGTAACAAAAACTACAAATTACAGTAACGCATGTTCTTAAATACGAGAGTAAATAATAACAATCACGTTGAATTATTAAAACAAAACTGGTGTTTGTCAGTAAAATTCTCTCGTGGTTGAGATGCTTCGGCCAGCAATCGCGTATTAATATTTTCACCTAAAGCAAGTACTCCCCATACCTTTAGATGCCTTTAGTAGGAAGTATATGATAACGGCTTCCAATATCCAATATTGTTTTTGACGAGCTGGTGCAAACAAGTTTAATTTATTTGTGTTCGCCTCTAGGTTGTGAGGTAGAGGTTCCTGGTCTTCAGTCAACAGGGTATGAGATTTTAAGGGGATAAGCCGCAGTCATTGTGTAGCTGAAGTTTTGTTCAGCCTCTACTTAAAGCTGTCCACGTATGGTTGCATAGTTACATTCACTGGTGAAGAGTTTCAGGTACAGCAAACTAGCAGTAAAAAGGATGGAAGTGCACTCTACTTTTCGACTTCTAGTGAGTTATTTTTGATGGATTACCACGAGGAAGTTCATACCTACTTAATTTCAGAACGCTTTTGTTTGGGTGATTCTGGTTATTTGTTATTTCATAGGCAGTAATGAGGCCCCCCTAAGCCAACCGCAGCTAATTCTGAATAGATCTAATTTCTTGGGTCGTTCATCATATATTTTGTTTCAGAGAACCATCATGTCTTTTGTCTCGCGTCTTAGGACTTTTTCCAAATGGTTTGCGTCCCTTCAAAGCAGTAGGCTGCAGTGATGTTGTGCACTTTAAGGTGTGGTCTGACTAATGTTTTGTACAACCTCGGAAAGAGCTCAGGAGTGAGTGCACCTAAGTGTCTGTGTATAAAGTGTATGACCTCAGATACCCTCACTACATCCACTTATAATTCACACTTGTGTCCATTTTTTCCGTTAGAACTAGACCTAAGTCACGCTCTGGCATTGCACAGGACAAGTTTTCACTGACAGAGTGTAACTTGCATCCTGCAGTCTACAGTTGCGTAATTTGATTTCTTTGCACATTTTCAAGTCAAAAGTCATTGGCCACCACCCAGTCTTCTAAAAATTTTAGGTCTGCCTGCAGACTATCTGAGTCTTTCGAGCACTTTGTCATCTTCCAAATCTTTACGTCGTCAGCAAAAGGAAGAGTCGGGCAGCCTAGACGGCATGGTAGGTTATTGATAAAAATCAAAATCATCAGCGGCCCTAGGATAGAGCTTTGTGATACTTCTGATGACAACCTGTGCCAGGATGATCGGACACGATTGACCTTAATGCAGAACTTCCCTTCATCTGGGTAGTCCTCCAACCATGACAGAAGCAGCACACCTATACCTGCTCGACTTATTTTGTGTAGGAGAAGGTCACGGCACACTGTGTAGAATGCCATCTCAAAGTCTAGGAAGGTAACATGGACTGGAATATTCATATCCCAGCGTGATGTCCAATCGTTTCAAGCTGATAGTAAGTTTGTTACATAGGATCTGCCTCTCCCGAAACTTCGTTATGCTCCATGGAGTCTATTAGTCATGTCAAGGAGTTCCCTGATGTGATCATCAATTATAATTTCCAGTACTCTTGATACCACTAGGGGTAGCGCTACTGGTCTGTAACTGGTGACATTTTACCTGTCCTTACTCTTCAAAATAGCAGAAGGGATGGCTCTTTTTCACTCATTTGGCAGTCTCACTGAGTCCATAGAGTGATGGAACTAGTCACATAAAGGCCTCCAGAGAGGTTATACGCATCAATTCGTAACAGATGATCTGGAGTCATCACAACCTACGGACGTTTCAGATATGAATCTCTGTAACTTCCCTACTTCCTTTGCCGAGTTTACTTGGGGCGTAGCCACTAGGTTTTCCCTAGTTTTCACCCCTTTTTTGCCAATACGGGTAAAACTCATATTACTGCTTAACTGTTTGGCAAGGGCTTAACTGAATGTTTCAGGCATCTCCAAATTAGTGAGACATTGACCGTTTGCACCTACTAAGGTGCATGCCTCTAGTTGATTATTTTCTCTCCAGCACGAATAGGTACAGGGTTTCGGGGTACGACAGAAGTGTTTTGCAAGGCTTGCCTAAAATGACCTCCTGTTACTCCTGACCCTTGTGCTGAACCGGTTCCGGAATTCCAGGTATGCATAGCGGTCTGTCTGACCTTTGGATGTTCGTCATGTAGACCAAGCCTTCCTCCTGGCTTGCAGAATACGTTACGTAACTCCCTTCGGCTATGAAGACTTTTTCTTTGGCTATGTTGTAACTAGAGGGATGGTATCTGAAAGTGCACTGTGAATAATCACTTTTGCCACTTCCTAGTGTTCGTCCATGGGTAACCCAGCCCATTCTATGGGCTACTATACATCGGACAAAAGTCTTCGCATTTTGGCATAGTTAGCTTTGCTACAGCAGAAACGCGGTTGCGTACCGTCCCAATGTGGGCGATCATGGAAAACAAGGTCAAACCCAATGACGAGTGGTCACTACTTCCTAGGGTGGTCATGACTTGGACCAATAGCTGGTCATTGGTTAGAATATAACCTAGTTTCGATGACTTTCCACTAGGTCCCCACATAGTGTCGTCTCCAGAGCTTTCAGTTAGTCCTGGATTTCTTTTGGTTTGTAGTAGATTTTAGCAGCACTTTCCCTGAGCATAACACCAACCAAGGTTCAGAGATGGGGCGTCGATGTCCCCAGCTGTAGTGATTTGATCATAACCCAAGTCCTGTATCTGTGTGATGATGCTGGGTAGTAGCTGGTTGTGCTCTGCGCACAGGTGGGTGATCAGCAGATGCCGTCCAGTATATGTTTGGTATGGCTCACGGTGAAGTGACGACATACAGAGTCTGAGAATTCAGAAGGTGGTGGGTCCATTGCACGTACGCACTTAAGTTGCTTGTCAAGTATATGTCAACTCCCCCTTTCTTGTTATCCCTGTTTCGCCTGACCAGAACCATAGCACTTATACTAATTTCGTTGCCAACAATAGTTCGGGTTAGCCAGATTTCAGTCGGGATTATTATTTTGAGGTGTGTGTGTGTGGAGTTTTTTGAGTCCACTTACTTCTCCTCTCAGCCCTCTAACACTGCTTCACAGGCAACTGACAGTCAATCTAACCACCTCAGTCTGTTGTGGGTTAGTTGACGCCACACTGACGTCTAGTTGAGGATTTAATATTGGGATTTGCTGGCCGTTCTTGATTGAACTGGCTTGTAGTCAGGTAATACTGATTAGGACATATACATATAGGCGAAACGCTGAATGACTGACTACAGTCACCTGCAGACCGAGAGAGAAGAGGAGGATAGTGAAGCGGAAGATGAACCAGCAAAGAGACGAGCGAAGTAAGTATAAGCTTGATAAAATCTTGAACATACTGTAAATATGGGTAAAAGGGAATGCTTGGAGGGATGAAAGACACACTAGTAGCTCAAGCACAGCAAACTACAGGTATGGGGAGCAACGCAGGTAAACTTCAGAGAGCGCTATCTGGAATGAGATGAATACATATGCCGCGGTGGAAGATAAAGAGTGAAATGTGAATCAGCTGGGTACACTCATACATGTTGAACAGTGGCAGCCACAAGTCATTGTGAAGTGATTACCCCTCCACATAGTTAAGTTTAGTTCCCTCCTATAAGCTGGATAGGAAGCTGCGGAAGGGAAGGTTTCTGTAGATTAGAAGAACTGCTATCTTATCAAACTTAGATCTTTGAATATGCAGGAACTGGGATATCAACGTAATGTTGTTCACTTTGAGAAACCTAATTAGACCCCTTTTCCTATTAAGATTGAACGATAATAAAGTGGTTAATGCAGTCAACCAAAAGTCAGGCACACCATACCAATCGATAATGCAGTGGCAGAACATGGATAATTGTCAAAATAACTTTGTCAGTAACAATAAAAATTGCAGTACAAGAGAATCAGTCGAATAAGGACGACAGAACGAGCTAGGCTGCTTGGAACCGTTGGAAACCGTCTTCAAACCTAGCACCTTACTTCTCAAAACTTGGGTTCCTACAGTGACTTGGGTGGAAGATTTTGCGTGCAGCTGGCTGGATTCAAGCCAAACAAGACATACCAGAATCACGCTGCATACTGCGCGTCATCGTTGAATGAGAGCTAAAATGGCAGTTTGCTCTTCAACTTAACTTTATCGAATTTGAAGAAGTCTCCGACAGCTTCGACAGAGAAGTAATTTGGCGTTTGCTTCAGCGCTACAGAGTGCAGTGCTGCTGAATTTTACAGACCACTCTCACTCAGCTGAACATCACTTACGTTCTAGGGAGGCAAGGATGAATATGTTAAGACCAGATTTAGATAAGCAAGACAGACGCCAACTGCTTTATGATAGGTGTGGTAATTTTTATTTCCTGGCACAAGTAAGTTGATACGAAATGTTAACACTAATATCAAGTTAATGCTTCCATATGGTCCAGAGGATCGACGCCTGCGTCACCAAAAGAAGACTAAAGATAGACGCTTTAGAGGTAACATGACCAGTCAAAAAATGTAAGAAACAAGGGGTTCTTAAAGATAACTGAGTATCGAAGGTTTGCCGCCCGACAATTATATGCAGAAGGAAATGGAGATGGGTTCAACATATGCTGATGCGAATAATGAGTGATGCAACACTCCAGGTCCTCGAATATTCTCGTTTTTTATTTTATTCATTCGCATTCCGAGTAGAACATAGGACCCCAAGGCTAGGCTCTGTAGATTAATTAGCAGTGGGGATGCTAGCCTTGTGCCCAGCCTTTCCTCTGAATGGGTTTCACTATCAGCTACGCGAGATTTGAGAGTTTGTTGGCGGGGAATCGAACCTCAGACGTTGTATGTGATTAGTGTGTGTTCTACCACTAGACCACCAGATCTTTCGCAGAATCCTGAATGGAGCGCAACGAGTCGAGAGTATTACGGTGACATTGAGAAAACGACTTCTGGAAGAGACGGAAATTTCGAGCAGTCGTAGAAACATTTGAAAGTCGTGGCAGAGAACTAAGTGCAAATGAGACGTGCTGATGAGTCCATAGGTTCCAAGGAATACAGAGTAATAGTAGTAATAATGTTTAAAGCTGAATAAAACTGCAAAAATACATGTTGAGTGGTAAATTATGTCGGCCTTGAGTGTATCCATAAAATTTGAGTGCAAATCATGTAAACATCCTATCTATTTGTGTGAAATAAGTATTATTGCTAAAAGCCTGGATGAAGAGGGGTTGTGTATACAATAGAAGCTCATTCAAACCATATAGACATACCATGGAATTATTGTTCTTAATGACTTTATGATTTCAAGGAATGAGATAATAATAATAATTAATAATAATAAGATGTTCTGTGAGTGGATGGTTAATGTGATAATAAATATAGAGCCCACATTATATTATATTTTTATTTAACCCAGCTCAGGAACAGTTGGCAAGCTAAATAAGGATAGTCGGTACCAAAGCAAGTAACTAGTGAAAGCTCACAAATTACTGAACTTGACTAAACTGTGGGTTAAAAGGTAGAATTGACCATAAATGATGTCGTATGAGGTTTATTTTATGACACTATTTGTTGTGGCAAGGTCTTTAACAAAAATTATTATCATTCATTTTAACTTCCGAATACAAATTTTTGAATATTTTAAGCGTTAAACTACGCTATCGGAGCCAACTTAAGGCAACAATTTCCTACTAAGTTTTAGGAGATGACAAATGTTGGCGAGTATGCAAAGTAGGCTTTATGCAGATGCATGTACGTATACTCCAACCGTCAATGCACTTGTTCTGCTTACACCAAACAACACCAAATCAGAGTGCTAAACTGACCTTCTAGAATGCTAAAGATGTTTTAGAATCGTAAATGTGGAGTGATGTTCTATAGAATGCATGGACAAACAATCGGACGTTAAACGACTGCGTGCCGAATGGTGTCGGTGCTGGACCGTGCTCCTTCACCTTAACCAGTCGACCTAAACTGTGAAGGACGGCATCCAGTGTTGAATGATGAAAGCTGTTAGTTAATTATTTTAGAGGATAATTTACCGCTACGTAGCAGCAGGCGTCCACAATAACTATAAATCATATTTTCTAGATAATCTGAATCTTTCTGTATTGTGTGAGGTATATTTTGAATATATTTTTTCAATATGATTTACATAATTTTTGGGAATTTATAAATATATATATATATAATGGATGTGTTGTTATAAGTTAACATCTAATCAGTCTTATTAAACTCTGTGTACTCTAGTTGCTGCGTAACCACTACGCTTTCTAACAAGTGAGTACCGCTAACAAAATAAAAATCGAAGAGACTCGAATATATAGGGTAACCTTTAAAGAGCAACATACATATACACAGTAAAGAGTGGTGTTTTGCTAGGGAAAATTTTGTTAACTTATCTATCTAGGGAACGGATAATGTGAGTGATCATCAGCAAAAAATAGCGCAAAATAGTGCCAGGGGCGGCCGAGACAAATGGTCGTCAAAACAAAGCTTGAAATACCTTTAACATCCGAATACGAGGTAGCGGTTTATCTAGTTAATACTTAGTTAACTTAATGTAATCTATTTATTCTAATTCAAGAATAATCCTCACTAAGAAATCAATGAAAGAAGCACGTAGTTCAGCGGAGAGCGTCTTTTCTGCTAATTTATGTAAGCCCTAGATTGACATTGGTATCAGAAACGTGTATTAAACAATATTGCAGTGCAGTGAAAATTTATGATTGTAAAGGGGTACCTGAGAGTCACATTATCCCATTCCTACTCCATACTTCTTTAACTTCCATAAAAAAGATTCTTCTTACCTTCACTATTTGCAGTGTCATAAAAAAGGAGAGTTAGAATAATACTGTTTTGATATATGGCACTTATGCAAACAACTGAGTGACTAATTCACTTTCATTCATATTTATGAAGAGTTCTCAGATTCATTAAATTGAGAGTTTGTGCTTCGTCATACAATATTAGTACAGTGAAATCCGTTGAATGTGTAACGGACAAGGGACATTCTTCATCTATTTTTTATGATTTACTGGCACCATGGGTATTATTACATTATTTCTTGATCCAAAAATATCTTGACTATAAATATTATCCTTCCATTTATTTTTGGGCAGCGAACAGCGACAAAAATCTTAGGTTTCAGTGGTTAACATGGTATTTAGATAATGCACCGTTAATTATAATTATCTTGCTAGTCATTTTCAAATGGGTCTGTTTCTTTACAAAGTTACCTCAAAAAATGTCGCCTGTAGTATTTCAATGGAGATTAGATATTAGGACTCTAAGTACTAGAATATTCAATTTTTTCAGTAAAAACTAGGGAATTCAATAAGAATATTACCTCAAACACCATTGAAGAAGGCCATGTTTCAGCCTCTTAAAAATATTCGAAGTTAGATGTATAGTAAATGAATGGCCTAGATTACTCACACTTCACACTGAGTAAGCAAAACAGCTTTTGTGCTTTTAATTGTGAATAGTTAGTGTTTCAGTTGGTAAAGTATAATTATAGCTTCATTTGAAGCATACGGAAACAATTATCCTATGTTGCGGATACAACTATTTATGTCTACGTTCGGTGAATGGAATTTTTCTCTTTCCAACTTGTTTTCGTCAGATGGTTTTAGTTCCATCCGCACATTATCCGGATGTATCACTGATTGATTATTCAAGTATTGCTATGATTCACAGAACGAAATATCTGCAGAATCATTGGAGTAACAATTTTGTTTATCACTGTCCGTCAGAACGTTTTAGATTATCCATCAATTACAGATTTTAATACACCATAGTATATTTAATTATGTGTGTTAATACAGATAAAATTTTATTTTGTAATTATTTAAAAATAATTGTTCAAACATATTGTTGTTCGTTTTTACAAGAAAACCATGTGTGACTGCGTGGAAATGGAGAAAATTGCCCCCCCCCGCCAAAAAATATTGGGGGGTGAGGTAACCATATGAAGATTGTAAGTTGTAAAAAAGCTGCTAAATTTTTTTTAGGCTTTTAGGAAACTTAGATATTAGGTATAAAACTTCTGGATGTTACTCACTCATGACGTGGTTTTTCGGCCAGTAGGGGAAAAGCTGTCAGGACATAACCCCTCCCCCAGCATACGCTTGATTTTACCGATTCTATCTGGAATGCCAGTCTGGATGAGAAAACAGTGGTCACTTAACACGTCGTTTCCTTGTTCACTAGCGTTCTGCTCACAGACAACGTCTATTTTATGTGGTTTCATGTGACTCCACAATAGATATATTTTCATACTGGGTCAAAAACTAAAAGAGCTCTTACTCCGATATACTTTCACTGTATAATCCAAATTCAGAGACAAAATCTACAGGGAAATAGGTTGTGTATGATGGGACTCTCCTGCTGGACCCCTCCTACTCGTTTTCTATACGAAAAACCTAAGTTAGAAATATTCCCGATGAGAATTCGAATCTTAAGATATTGCAGCAAATCTTCAATAAAGCCAACTCAATACATCAACTTCACTCTAGGGGTAGAATTTGATTCAGTGTCCCATTTCATCGATATTCAACTTTTAAGAAAGGATGATGACCCACTGACAAGATCTATTTGCAAAACATCCACAGGAAACGTAAATCTTATCACTTTTCAAAACCCTATCCTTTTAAGCAAAAAAATAAATCCCATACATTCATTGTCCTCAAGGAACAGAAAAATACGAAGGAATCTGTTGACGAAGAACTGCGCAATCTCTGAAGAGTCTTGATTGAAAATGGCTGTCTACCTAAATTCATGAAATCAAAGAACACCAATGAAATGGCCCAGGTTGACCTCCAATAAATTTTATTGTTGAATATCAAATTTAAAAATGGTATTAAGGAAAAAATTCTCCGTAAACGGCTTTCGAAATCTTTATGCAAAAAGTAATTTGATACATTTCCCCACAAACAGCTTTTAAAGGTAAGTTGTCGCATCAGTCCACGTCAGCAGGCATATACCAGTTTTTAAGGTTCAGTGAAGAAATATCTCTTTTCAACGACTTCATTTTCAAGCTGTACAGTCGTATTTATATCATGGTAAACGGCATTAAGTGACACTAGAAACTGTTCAGTCAATATACATATGATAAGAATAAAGATAATTGAAATGATGTACTAAGGGAGTAGAGTTGAAGTGGATGAATTACGAAACTTTTAACGATTATTAGATAAGTGAACTGGTACAAAGATTTTTTCTAAAATGTGTTTTTCCTTGTGAATTAATTGGGTATATTCTGCGATTTGAAGAACTGAAAGGACCCAGTGACAATGAAGGGACTTAGTGGTTTTCTATAATATTCTGACAAGCTTGCAGAGGCGAATGCTAATATTGATACTCTCAAAGGCTGTATTATGAATGGTGAATATCCAAAATTTTATTGGAAAATATTAAGCCACAATCACATTTATCCAAATGATTGAACTTCTAAATGCCATACACTTAATTTGATCGATGCTACACAAACACGTCTTCCATAACTCGAAAATAACATTTCCCAAAGACAGAATTTCTCATTTGAACTAACAAAGACCAAACGTAGCTTATTTGAAGATTATATGTCTGAAGTGATAAAGAAAAGATCTTACGACGCAAGAATCCCATAGAGATGAGTACATTATCCTGCTATGCATCCGCTTGTAACATGTGCTCATGAACTCTGTTCAGCTTGCCTGTCAAAGATAGAACGGAAGTTCAAATTTAATTCAATTACAGAACATCTTCTGAACTTAGATTAATCAGCTGTGTTTGGGAAATCCTTACAAGCCTTATACAACATGTAATTAGATCTCTCAAATGGAGTGAGATCAAGACCTCTTGGCAGAGTTGAAGCATTGGGGTCCAATACATTCAAGCGAAATTTGTATATCCCAAAGAAGTAAGCTTAACCTTTGTGTTTACCATGGCTATCATAAACAGTTCGTATTATACAGATCAATATAACTCCATTATGTTTTTCATCTGAACTTCCTATTTATTTTACTAATGTTTTTTTTTCTGAGACCCTTGTTTGCAATACGTAAATTCATCTTGTTTTTCGTTATATTTTAACTTTTGACACAAAATAATTCTGCAACTTCTACGCCCATTTGTTATATATTCATGAATGCATAGCCTAGTTGGTAGCATTGTCGGAAGTAAAATGAATTTCTTTGTCTGAAACATCGTTTATTTCTCCACATGTTACAGAGATTTTATTTCTCTGTTTAAATCGAAACTTTCATTAACTCTGGGTTTAATAATTTGTTAATAATATTTTAATGATCATAAGTTTATATAAAAGTATACAGCTTCTATTAAGTTGATTAATATACAAAAGTCTACCACTCTGGCTTTATCTGCCAGTCAGTTTTTCTGGTAGGTCTCATACGTCAAAAGTTTGATGACTTGCATCGAGATACTTTATTCATAGTGTAAATTCAGACTACTTGTGAGTAGTTAAGATTACTAAATATCTCAAGAAAATGGATATCTCTTTATTTGTATTTGTTTCCATCTTCTCAACATACTTAGTGCTGTTATATATTTATGATGTAATGCAACAGGTTTGTAGCTCAGGTGGGTCTTTTTATGTAGATACTTTATGTGAGTCAGGTGGCTTAATTCCGAATTTTTTGTTGTGTTTCTAGGCCTTTTTCAAGAAATATTTATGATCTTTCAAGTACTACTTGTATATTGTGTAAAGAATTAAATTTATTATTAAAGGAGATACATTTTACTGTGGTGCAGCAGTAAATCATTTTTTCCGAACTGCATTTCAGGAGTGGTTTATTGGTCGTAGTCAAATGCTAAAACCCCGTATTCCTAATTAGGCTGCTTCTGAGTTGTTGACTTCCTTTCTATTCAAAAGTATTGTTCCAATGACATTTCTAAATTCATCAGGAGCGCATTCTTTCATCGATAATCGCTACTTTGTTTACATGCACGAGTCTCGTTGATACAGTTCTTGCAAATAATAAACCTTGGCAGTGATGTATCACTTTAAATACATTCTACTTTCCACGATGAAATAATTTTCTAAGGTTTCCAACTTCAAAAGTGTTTTAGTGCCTCTCATGAAGAAATCTGGGGGGAGAGCAGTGAATAAATTAAACATTATGGAATTTACAAATGAACTTCACTATGTAACTATTGTTCTGTTTTGAAGATGTCCTATTAGCTTAGTTATCATGGCTAGCCTTTAGCTAGAAAACACAGAGTACTATTAAGGATGCACAGTTCTCATGGTATTCAGTCAGGTTCATCTAAACTAAGTGAAACACATTTTAGGATAGCAGTAGGATACACTTCATCAGAATGGTTCCAAAACTGACGGGGAAGAACTAATTACAATTTTAGATTCTTAGTCTTAAAATCACTGCAAAATACTGAGGTTGTGAAGATACATTAGTCATGAGGATCGATAATAATTTCAAACTGTTTCAAATCCTTCTCCAAGTTTTGTACAGAACATCACCATCATTTTTCGCAAATTTAATTAGTCTAGCTGTGAAAGTTAAACATCGGGTGAAAACATTTATTTTTAACTCTTTCATTATTCATTTGTGATTGTTAGTTCATGTTTACATCAATTCCATATAACATATTATTTTCATGATAACTCGAACTCAAGAGTAAATAGTTTTGAAATGTAGAACAATTTTGATGAGCAGTTCATTAACACATACTGTGAATTGGTTATTTATTTTGGATTCTGGACTTTAGTTTAAATAGCATCAAAATTCTTGATGCCTACACATGTATTTATTCACACAAATCAGTGTTGTGGCATAAACTGAGAGCACAGAAAACCAACAAAGGAAATTCCTGTACATCATTTTAACAACAGTGTAAAATCACCTTATTTTTAATTGAAATTTTTGTTCCAATGAATCTGCTAGATAGACGTATTTTTTAATTATTATTTTATTCCTTTACGCTCCACCTGGTACATAGGGCTTCAGGCTGAAGCTTAGAAGTTTTAGTAGCAGTTGTCTTATTTTTACCGGGTGGTGATTCTAGTCTCACACCCAGTCTGCCCTCCTTGCCAGCTTTACTACCGGCTAAGCAAGGGTTAGGAGTGCGTCGGTCGGGGATCGGACCGCGGACCGTTATGGGCTTATAACACCCGGAAACTTTCACAATGAAAACGTTTTTGCCTTCGCATAGTTTTCTAACAGCCTCACTGTTTTATTAGTAGCTAAAACGAGAATATACAAATCTGCCTGACACTAAAAGGACACATAAATGCATGATATAAATGGAGAAATGAACCTGATAAACACATTATATTTTCAAACAGTCAACATAAGGTGAAAACTTTAACCTTATCGTTTCAGTAGTTAAGCATCAAAATATTAACTAATTAAGTATTGATAATCTTGAGTTTAAGGAGATTATCTTTCTAAATCATAGCATTACGGTCACACGGTAGGTTCATCATTTATGTATATATCACGCCTGGATGACTAGTACAGAAGTGAAATTCAAACCTAAAGGACATTATTTTTTGTAAGTCAGGCTGATAAAATATTTTTGAAAATATTAAAGAGATGCACAAAAGAGAATGTATGTTGCTTGCGCCTATTTATTCCTAACACGGATATAATTTACAAACATTAGGTCTTAGACTATCGTCAAACCACAGTTGACTGTAACTCAGATAGCTAATTTCAGTAATGGTCTGTTAATCATTTAAGCAGTACATTTCAGATAGTTTAAGCAGGTTTACAGTCTACATCTAGAGCAAGTAATTTTTTCTGCTTCTCAGTATAAACTGTCGAAATTAGAAATATACTATCAGTCATTTGACATAAAACTAATAGTTATTTGAATGAAAACGTCGTTTTCATTAATAACAGTATGTTTCTGTCAGTTAGTGATGTCTTAAATGTCTGACCTGTATGCATGTTTGTCAGTATTTTCATAATATATATATATATATATAAGCGATGCACAGAATAGCTAAATAGAATAACCCTATAATATTTCGTTATACTGCTGATATTACAATGTATCGAACAGTAAGTTTTGATAGCTGGTTAGATGTAACACAGAAGCTCATTTAGTCACAAGGCAGAACGTTTGACCTTCAGTAGTATTTAATTAATTTCAATGGAAAGTGCTTAAGAACCTCCAAACAGGAATTCTTTGAATTATTCAAAGCTCACTTGTAAAGGGAGGAAGTTAAAGCCAGGTTGCTATCTAAGAAAATTATTTGACAACTTTAACTTATTATCATTATTTTCTGGACGATATAAGACAATCAACATGAAAGTATACTAAATCTGCTTAAAAGCGTCAATGAAATTTAAAGCTACATATAAAATGATCATTGTTACTAACAAAGACGATCAACAGTTTCAGGGGAATGGATGATTAACTGAGTATTTAAAGTTCATGTGTAATGAATTTCAAAATGATCATGTTCTTTCCAAATGTCTAGTGGCAGGAATACTTGGTGATTCTCTTTTTTTTACAATAATGTAGACAACAAATCTTGGCAGTACCTTAAAATTAGCTTATTATTGAACGTGTTGATGTGTCATTTAGTTTATAAGATCAGTACATTTTCAAAAATTAACTTTTGATAACTGAGCTGATGTCCTTAATGTTGTTAGTATAGGATTAGTTAACTCTATCAACGAAACTAGTGCTTTCAAAATATAATTTATATTCAAAGTTCAAAATATGCAAACACTAACTACTATTAGTGTATACAAAAATTTAGGTTAATGCTTGTTCATTGTACTGTTGTTGTGTTCACTAACTAGCTGTCATAGGATTTATCCAGATTATAAGAATTTATTCTCATCTCAACTTAACTATATTGAACACCTGTGACTGTGACCAAATTGAAGACGGTAAATGAATAGCAGAAGTCCTAAATATTTTTATGCAACTTTCTGTGGACCAGTTATGATCGACATAACAGAATTGCACTAAGACGGAATAAACAACTAAACACAAATAATCAGCATACTATTCTTTCCATATTCTCATGTTCTTGATTTTAAATACCCAATACATAACAGCTTTTCATGAAGACTACAGTGCTTATTCGACAACATATATCCGTTAGTGTATGGTGAGAGCTGGCCGCAAGCCAAAATTGGTAGACAGTAATTTACGTCAATGTTTACGTCCCCAATATTGGTCATGAGAAAAATAAGAACAAAGACTGACTCAACGACCAATCACAGCAGACTTTGCGTAGGTGGATATAATTTGCATATAGATAATCTGATATATCAGAAGAGTACTCAATCAGCTCGACATAAGAGTATTCTTCAAATCAACCTTGTCCATATAAAAGACCAAATCCCTAAAGATTATCTATCTAATTGTGTCTATAAAATAAAATGCTTGGAATGTGATGCGATATACATCGGATAAACAACTTGAGAAATCAAAATCAGAAGAAATGAACACCGTAGAGCATCTGTTCGACCACCGAGAAATCCGGTTGAACTAGAAAAACTTGAAAAATCATCAGCCATAGGTCTACAAAATTGATTTCGGCAATATTGAAATAATCCAGAAAACTTCAGAAATCATAAAGAACGTCTAATATCAGAAGCACTTCATATCAAGTGGAATCCAAGTTGTTTGAATAGGAATGATGGACTAAAACAGAATCTGACCTGGTTACAACACCTCCCTCCCCTTCCCCAAGAAGTGACAAAATCAACACAAATGTGATATGCAAGTTGACTATGTAAACACACACTGCCTTTATAATTTTACACACTGATCAAATCCAACAATCTATACTTGATTTTGTTATCTTTACCCAAATGACCAACTTGACAACGAAAAATGACCCCAGACTAACGAACGATGATCAAGTTAGTAATCAGATGTAC
This sequence comes from Trichobilharzia szidati, assembly GCA_944472155.2. Taxonomy (NCBI): domain Eukaryota; kingdom Metazoa; phylum Platyhelminthes; class Trematoda; order Strigeidida; family Schistosomatidae; genus Trichobilharzia; species Trichobilharzia szidati. Next base: position 84,119,253 of record OX235279.1, on the reverse strand, counting down.
TATTACCTTTGTTATTTGGTTTAGTGATCTTCACTGTTATTTTAACTTTCAATATGTCCTTATAACTTGACCTAAGTCTATTTTCTCACCTCTTAACTCTTTGTTATATATATGCTGAGATTTTTTAAATTTCGGTTTAATACTTTGATAAAGCTATTAGCATTAAATAGCGAAATGTCAGTAAAAACAATATTGTTATGTTTCTCATTCATTGGGAAATATTTTTTGATATTTTTTAAAAATATTTTTGATTACAGCTTGATGCCACACCGTATTTTCAGTACAAGTATGGCATTTTCAGCATGGATATCGGTAGCCCAAATTTCGCAGGCCGACCATAGATATCGGGTGTGCGTCGGCAGGGGATCGAACCCCAGACCATGTGCATGGTCGGCGAGAGTCCTAACCACTGTGCCACCGACGCACAAAAACCTTTATCATAATAAATATCATATACCGAATACCCCAAATTTTTTCAAACTGTTAAAAGTGAACTTGGCTTGGACATATTCAAGTAGATAATCTGAACTTCAAAAAACGGCCACAAAGAGATGAATTAACGTTCAGCGAGAAACCCTCAATCAGAAGACTGTCTTCGTTTGTGTACAATAATCTATAATAATGTACATGGAAATCTATAAATATCTCTTGATTTCATTGCATGGAGGATTTCATCATGAGCTGACATCAGTTAGAGAACCACTGGAAAACCTGGGAGTAATGGATTGGCAGAAGTTAGAATTCAAGGACCATTGGATCGGGTCCCAGTGGCTCAATGATCTACAAGCTCGCCTTGTAACCAGAAGGTCCTGGGTTCGGATCCCGGTGGGCGCGTACTGCCGAAGAGTCACAAACTAGGACGAAACGGCTGTCCAGTACTCCCAGGTTTTCCAGTGGTTTTCTAACTAATGTGAGCTCATGATGAAATCCTCCATGCAATTAAACAAAATCCCTACCAAACCAATACTTGAAAATCTCTTGATTTCCTTAATAAACGATCTGCTGCCTGGTCCTTATCTTCTGTTGTTACAAGTGTACATATTAGGACTTTTTGTACTGCATTTATCTAAATAACTGCGTCAAACTGATTTACTTCTAACCATCTTCATGAAACCTAATCATTTGCACTTGCTTCAGTGGTAAAAAATGCAAAAACTAGAACAAAGCAGAGATTATGTTTTCTTTCGATTTTTCAGGGTCAATGCACATTGTGCTCGAACCTCTTCAGCTGTCATCTTATCTATTGAGCTTAGTGCTACTTCTATGTTAGGAATGACATCCTCTGGTTTTAATTTATTAACTGTTACGTTGAAATTTAGTCCTTTCTCAAGTACTTTTATCTCACTAGAGCTTAGTTCCCTTGATGAGAGGTTGATCACCCACTTTGTTCTGTCAAAAGAGGATGAAGCGCTGACATCAGTTTCATTTGTTGTGTTCTTTTCTTCAATTAAGTTGTTGAATTTTTTGATTTATGTTTTTTTTGATTTTCTTAATGCAGATCCTCTAGCTTATTAATGTCAGTAAATATTACTGTATAACACTGTGAGACTTTATCAAAATAAAATTTACACGTAATGAAAGCAGAGATTAGCATGGCAGTTGTACACGGATGACGTGAATCATTATATACTTGTGACTGCACTAAAATGACTGAATGGTAGGTTACATGTTTAATAACCTGAAAGGCTCTCAGCTTGATACTCGAAAGCTGATCATTTTAGAACGAAACATTTTCTGGACTAATGAAACTTCTCTTGTTTCTTTTCCCTTCAGTCTTTGCGTTCTGAGTAGACAGTAGAGTAGCAAGCTTTGAAGTGTCCATAGTAATGGTGTTCTTCTCTATGGGGTGGAGCTGCTAGTCTCAAGCTCTATCTTTCTTCTTTTTCAGGATTACTATCGACTATTAAATTAGGTGAGCTTTCATTACGCGTCAGCCGAAAATTGAACCCGGAAGCTTTGCTTGTCTCGTGAGGAACATACTACTGAAACATCGACACACGCTTAAGACATTGGTTTCAATTAACTAACTGAATTGAAATTTAGATTCCCAAAGATATTGTCTGAATTCACAACTTTATTACTTATTTCATGATAATGACTGATAAACCTTTTTATTTAATCTGATTTAAATTTATGCTGGTAGTATGGAAGCAGATTTAACGGCAATAATTTTTGAGTCCACATCAATGGCCATTCATAATTAACTTATTATATGCTTGTGTGGTGGTAATTTTCAGTCTACAAATGTGTTCTCGAGATTATTTCAGACAAGTTATAAAAATGATTCTGGAAACTGGATGAAGTTAGCAGAATGAACGGAAATAATATAAATCAGGCAGCTACAGCTCAGCTTACATTAAGAACCAATAAATATGTGCAAAATCAGTGATGTTCTCTCCTGGTTTTAATACAAACGTTGTTCTTAAATGTCTTCAGTCCTCAAATCTTTCCTAAAACATAGGTTGAGATAGCTGTTGTTTTCAGACAATGTGCAGATATTTAATATAATCCTCCTAATGATGTTTTCAGTGGATAATTTTCAGGAAATAATCTGCCTGCTGCTTGGTACAACACTTAGATTGTCTGGGTACTCAAATCATATGGACCATATTTTAAGTTTAAACCCAAAGCCAGGATGTCACACATTTTTTGAAACGAGGGTCTTATTTGATTTTAGACTTTCAGGGAAAGTTTTCAATAATCCAAAGTTATTTGCTTATAAACACGATAGATGTCCTTTGGGAGCCAACACTTTCTTAAATCGTAATACTGTTTCCATTTTGGACGAAGGTGCTAAATATGTTCAGTGTTCATTAATGAAATACACGTCTGCTTTTGACACTGTACCTAGATCTCTTTATTTGTTGCTACATACAGAGGGTGCTGGATTGATAAATGGCTGTATTATTGTTTCTCTGATGGGAAGCAGTACAATGTATAAAAGGGAAAGTCTTCCACTGCTTTACGTATTGTAACTAGTGTCCCTTAAATTGCTGTTCTTTCTCCTTACACGATTTGCCCCATTCTGATGAAGCCACTTCTGTTAGGAATGCCGATGATCTGACTGTTTCCGTGCCGACTACTTCCCAGTCAGACTGTTCCAAAATGAATAAGTCTTTATTAGAAATTAGTCAGTAGTCCTTGTCAAATGGTTTCAGCTAAATCCCTTAACAATCTCTTGTTAGACATAACACTGATGCTTAATAAACCCAGTGGATGCCTGCTGACGTTGGGTCCCAAACTGGGACGAAACAGTTCTGCAGTACTAGTTTTCAGTAGTTCTGTAACTGATATCAACTCGTGGTCAAACTTGAAAAAATTATCTTGTCGGACTTCGAGCTCTCTCTTCGTTCACAACTTCCCACTTATATCTCATCTGAAGCAATTACGAAAGACTTTGTGGTCGAACGACTAAATATGAAAACTCAGCGATAATTCAACTGAAGCTCATTTTATGTGGTGAAGTGTTTGGCATGAAAATAATAACTCAATGCGAAGTAGAAGATAAGCGGCTCTGTTTACTGTTCCTGTGATTAATACATTATTGTCACCATCTTTGTAATTCTAACTTTGCATTTATATACGATTGACATTCTTATTAATGTAAACGTTCTCTTAATCATTTTTCCTCTTGCTGTTTAATATAAAAAGAACACTAGATACGGTATTGTACTACCTGCTGAGAATTGCATACTGTATCAAAAGATCTGTTTGAAATAAGGTCAGAACTATTATTATTAATAAAAGAAGTAAAATTCCTATGTACCTGCAAGATCAAGTTCACTGAATAGACACAAAGATGAGCACCTACTCGCTTCGCCAGAAACATTACAGTAAGCTGAGACTCGATAGTCCTCAGTCATTTACCAGTTCATTTGCCCGACATCGAATCGGCACATAAAGTACCCATTAAGCTGCATATACCGTTATCAACAATTAAACAAATCTCAATTTACCTCACTTTGTTGAATCTATCCTAATCATGTGACTTACACCTATCCAACAGTTGAGGAACAATACAGTGAAACATATATGCATAACTGTTAAGTGCACTCATTATTTCATACTACTTTCAGAAACTACAATCTGAATGTCACTTAGATTCAGTTCACATGTCAAGAGGAGGTTTATTAGCCAGCTTGTCTAACTGTATAAAACGCTCTGTTTATTTAAATGTCTAAGCTAGAGTAGTTTTAAGTAACTATGCTTTACAATTGCATTTGTAGTTTTACAAAAGCGATAAACAGAGAGACACTTCTCCGTCAGGACTCATGGACACATTCCGTTAATTTTATTCCTCAGAGATCTAGTCATTTCGAACAGTTGACAAGTCGAAATAATTTTCAATACTGAGAGGTAAATAGATTTTTTGTCTGTTTTGAATAGCTGAAATCAGTGCCATTACATAATTTTTTTCAAGGGATACTTGCTCACCTATGATTGTTATGGTGATTACTGCTATTTATTTTCATGTAAATTTTAAGAAACTCTCTAACAACCTTAACATTTTTCTTATTATCTATTATTAAGGCAGATAAGTAGAAACGTAAAGGCTAACTGGATTGCATAGGGTATTTGTGCAATTTACTTTGAACTATTTTAACAACCTCTGCCCAACTTATTGACATTAAAGTTGAAATAAGGGCCAATTTATTCGAAAGGAAATTTGAGGGAGAAGGATGATAAAAGCAGATTGACAGGAAAATCAAACTGAGTCCGAATTTCCAAACAATGACACCTTCTAACCATCACTCCATTTGTGGTGTTTAGTAATTTCAAGTCCTGTGTAGGCAGTTTATTCTCGTTACTGCATGACTAACTTAATCCTAATTTGTGGATAAGACCATTCGACTGAACAAATTTTTTTGTTTGATTACTTTAGTGTACATTAAGATTTATATTGGAGAACTCCGTAGTAATTTATAACCTGTGGGCGTTGAAGTGACTTTTCACTTGAACTGTATTAATTTGTTCTACAATATTCCTATCTAGTTTAGTCAATTGACGAAAAGCCCTTGAAATGAAGTTAATCCACCGTACTCGTGATATGCTGCTCTTAGTAGTTCATTTATCGTTAAATTTATAAAATAGCAGTGGAAAACTAAGAAGTATGACCGACGGTTAATAATCAGGACTATAAAGTAAACTTAATCCGTGTGTCCAATAATTGTATACTTTGTGTATTCAATGCTTTGTACTCCACATTAGCCAGAAATACATTTCACAGTTCATACATTTATTGATGAATAACACGATATCTCATTTCTATCATTTGTTCCAATTTCATAACTAGCATTGGATTGTAGCAATGAACTTCTTCAAATTACCAGCTAATAAAATGAAAAACTAAGCAAGCTGAAGTGGTGTTTTTATAAATTGTGGGCTTCCTTTGTTAAATTTCACTACAACAAATAATAAAAATCCAGTGACAAATTTCAGAAGTACAGCTGGTTCTACAATATGACTAGCTCATAAAAGTCTGTAAAACTGTGACAATATTAGTTAGCTTCAGCAATAGCTTTCACGGCTTAACGTTTATTATGTCTGCTGGTTAATAAACAGAACACAAAACTTCTAAGTCAGAAATGTTTATTTAAAAACTACCGAATCTACTTGTTGTCAGTTTTATCTCTACTCCCCTTCATTGCAATCACTCTTCATCTTCCAAAATCACTTCAGCAGCATCAGGGTCGCAGTACCCAACACGTAAAGTAGGACATGTAGCAGCACAGCAATTGTAAGTTCTGCAACGTGGGGATATTTTCCTGTCTTCAATAAAGAACGTTGCGACCAGGCCTATGAAAGCGATTTATAAAATAATGTCAATATTCATCAAAACACAAAGTTTACAAACTCCACCATAATATGATGGAAAAAAGTTATATCAAAATGAGATACACGAAGTGATACCATATTTTAATGCTTAGCAATAACACCAACACTAGACAAAAATTAGGGTCAATTTTATTATTATTATTACTGTATCAACAAGTATCGCGTAATAACACCTTAAATTAGCCTGCAATGACTTGCTAGATGTTTCTGACCTGAAGGAGGTAGAATTTTATAGGCTTTGATTGATATTCACTAATCTATAAATTTACATACACTTCTGTTCCTAATGAAGTTAATGTTGAGGTTGTTACCAAAGGTGGTGGTGAAACATCCCCGGCAAAGTTCAGAAGTTCGAATCAAAAGTGAACCACTCTCATCTTCATTCAGAGCCAAAGATCTCCTTAATCTGTTCATGTGTTCTACACGATAAGAGCAGTTATTCTTTCAAATAAGTATAACCTGAGATACCCTGGAAAAGTTTTTGGATTCTCCGTACTATATTTTTCAGTGTAATCATATAATGATGCAACTCAAAACTTCTTAATACACCACACCACCAACCACAATAAATTATGTGAAGGATGATAATATTACCCAGTTAACTATACGAAGATAAGTAAAATGAACTTCGTAACCATGACATCTGAAATTATCACGTTTCGGGAATTCATTTATTTTCTAGACCAACTAGAGACGAGCCTGCAAAGCCTAACTTTAAAGTGCAATAAACATTTCAGAGATAAAGCAATTGTTGCATTCGGTCAAGTTACAGCCGGTGATAAAATCACTTCAGTACATAGAAACGGAGAGAGAAAATCACGTTGAAACGAACAGTGGTTCACAGTTCTGCTGAAACTAACTTGATAAAATTCTCACAATATAACATTGTGTATAAAAATGTTCTGAAAACTAGATTCTCGTCTTACCCCTTAGCAAGTGGTGAGACTATTATTTAGTAATTCTATTGAAACATCATGTCAATGAATAATCAAATAAACATCTTACCAACGATGCAAATGCATCCACAGGAAGTAAACTGTAACACATATGCATTTTCAGAAGTAATGACGGTCGATATAATTCCACAGAGAATGCTACCTACCGCCTGCAAAATAGGAAAATGGAAGTTAGTTAGTCTTCGAATAAACCAGCACACCTCAGAAGACTAAAAATCTCTGGTGACAAGCCCTTTAAATAACATCACTTTCATTATTCGATTCCAATAAACTAATTCACATTGAAGACTTATTTTGAAGAAATAAGCAGACACATAAAGATTGTCTCCCACCCTGCTGTTCATCTAATAAACACACATTAAATTAATTGATACAGTCAGATCCTGTATTGCAGTGAGAGTAAGCGACATGTTGATATGCCGTTCAAAATGCATTAGAACAAATACATCTAAATACTAGTTCATTCATAATCCTATATCTTTTGAATAACTTAGTAGTATGGCGGCCAATTTCAGCGCCATATGGCCTTTAATCCTACTTGTATTAGCATAAATTTATTTTTTTCTTACAATCTGAATTGCTAATACATACTTGTTTTCGTAGTAACAAGCCTTTTATTTATACATTTGAGAACAGACAGCATAACATGAAAAATTACGAAATATCTTGGTAATTCCTCAGTCTCTTCAGTTTATCTGCATTTGAAATACTATATAAGCATCAAATAATAAACCTTCAGGTTAAATTACAGCCACGTAGCACCGAGACCAATAACCACGACACAAGAAATCAGTTAGACAAACGGTTAAGACATTTATACAGTTAAGTGGGAAATGGTAGGACCTGATGATTAAGGACATGATAAATTGATGTAAGTAGTATTATATCAGCTGCAAAAAATGCCTACAGTTGCAGTTACTCCACTGATTCAAATTCAAAAGATGTTAACTCGGAGTTCACAAGTTTAGTCAAATGTCTATGAAATACAATGACTTTAGAACTGCTGCAGAAGTAAAGGTATGCATTCATTTCAAATGAAGATACTTTTTAGTTTAATTGATCTGTGAATAAAAGAATTTTGTAATGTATGCAAGTTATCTACGAAATCCTCTTTGAGATTTGTGTTCCAACATATCTCCATTTGATAGTTTCACTGAAATAATAGATTATAAGAATGAATCTAGAGTTACTGAAACGTAGCTTTTTGATTTTTTTTTTAGTCCTTAATGGCTACCTTACATGTAAGGTGGGATTAGAGTGGGACGATACAGAAAATTTCGATGTGCTGAACGCCTCCAAATAAAAGCATGAATCTCAGAAAACTCACTACATATCATTTGATGTCATTTCTTTTCAAAGTGAAGCAGTCGATACTATGAGTTATTTTATTTATAATACACTACACATACCATCATACAGTTTCTTCCTGTTAATGACAATTACATTTTACTTAGTAAGGAAATTATTTATTTTAACACAATTATAAATATCACCTAGGCACTGAAATTTACTCCAAAAATTAAATAGTTGATATGTGAAGTGTGAATGTTTTTAGACTACGTGAACATTTGAATAAATAACTTACAAATGCACTGAATACACAGCCATAATTCACCGCCATATTTAAAGGTCCAAAAAGAACCCCAGTAGCTGCAGGTTGAATGGTGAAGACGCCACTCAATGAAAAGTACAGAACAAATACCCAGATAGCGTAAACGGCTTTCAGTGAATCACCAGTCAGTCCTCCAATATGTGGGAAACTCAGAAGCACTACTGCCCAGATTGTATGCATGATTGACATTGGTATCTGAAATTGAATAAAATGTTTCACGAAATTACAACGAGTTTCCACTTCAAAGAGATGTTAACTGGTGATGAAGATCGATTAAACAAGCTACACCTGCAGGAATAGACGTGATAAATAAAACATTTTAAGTAATATCTATAAAATGTTAGTTAATATGCAAGTAAACACCATAGCTTATACACTATCGTTTTTGAGTACATTTAAAAGGGAAACATTTCACCGACCCTGTCTTGTTTGCGAACAGCCACTTCTACCCCTGAAACATTTCACAACCATTTTACTTCATTGTGTTATAAAATCAAGCAAGAGTGTGATATTCAATGCTTGAAAGAACTGAAACAAACACTGTCACATATTATTTGTTCGTCCGCATTAATTCCTATGAAAGAGTATCTTGTTTGTCTATTCTGGGCTGTCGGAAGTAGAACTCTACTAGAAATACGGGAAGTATACTTGCGTCATTACACGCATCAGGTGTTGGCAGGAGTCAGCAGAAATGGAAAGCTGAGCCAGGGTTTCATGTGTCTTGGAATTTATCAGCACTGTGTATTTGTGATTTCAAGAAGATGTTTAATTATTTCATAATTCATACCTGCGCCAGAAACTTTGCTGCTAAGTTATTCACATCGTGACTAGCGGTCGGTCGGTCGGTCGGTTTTCGACACAGAACTTTGCACATATGTGCGGCAGTTGAAGTCGCCACAATCTATGTCCCCCTTCTTGTATATCGGGATGATCAGTGACTTACACCAACCCGATGGGACTTCCTCTGATTCCCAGACGCTGCCTAGAACCTCCGTTAACGCAGACAGTAAACTGTCTCCTCCGTACTTAAATACCTCTGGAGTCAATAAATCAGGTCCCGCTGCTTTGCCTAGCTTCAGATTGGTGACAGCTTTAGTAACCTCAGTTAAGGACGGAGGACCTGTGTCTACATCCCATTCAGGGAGGTGTTGGATGTCCGGCAGGTTAAGTGTGGCTGTGGGCCAATTAAACTGCTCTTCATAGTGTTCTTTCCAGCGCTCCAGACGTCTATCCTGGGAGCTAATTATGGTGCCATTTTTCTCGGAGATTGTTTCGCTTATCATCTGCCTTTTACCACCTGTTTCCCTGATAAGCCTGAATAGTTGTCTGGTGTTGCCTATCGCCGATGCTTTTTCCATCTCTTTCGCCTTTGTCAACCACCACTGTTCACGGTCCTTGCGGAGACTTTTCGTAAGTTTCTTTTTGTGCAGCTTTCGCTCCTCATTGAATTCGGAGCTCGCCGGTATAAGTCTTCTAGCATCTATCAGTTCGGATGAGGCAGTCGAAATCCAATGGTTTTTACTCACCTTTGGATTTACCTTATTCACAGCTTTTACAGCTGTATCTATGGCTGACTGAATATTCTTCCAGGCTTCTTCAGGGTGAGCGCAGCTGTCGAACTCAGATATGTGTTTAGCTAGTTCTTCCTCAAATAGGGACTTAGTTCCCTGGTCGAGCTGGGGACGTGATGGGTTTACCGCCAGCTGTTTCCTACGTCCGTTCAGTCGTAAGCACATACGAGCGCGGACCAGTGCATGATCGGTATCTACACACGTGTTCCAGAAGGAGCGACAATCTCCTACCGACCCACGCCAACGATAGCTTATTGCTATGTGGTCTATTTGTGTCCAGCGTTGATTTGATGATGGGGGTCGCCAGGTCAAACAGTGTCTCTCCTTGTGTTTGAAGTTAGTGCTTACAAGATACAAATGATTATCTGAACAGAACTGTAGGAGACGGTCACCGTTGTCGGTTCGCTGGCACGGAATTCCGTATGTGCCACCGACATTCTTCTCAGATTGACACAATTTCCCTACTTGAGCATTAAAGTCACCAGCTATAACGACTATATCTGAGCGTCTAGCCTTTCGCAGCAAACTAGACAGCTTTTGGTAGAACTCATCCTTCGTTTCATCCGAACTGCAGTCAGTGGGGGCGTAGGCGGAGATTACGAAAAGGCATCGGCGAGTAGTGCAGTCCTTTCTCCTTTTCACTGATCCGTTCAGACGGACAGCACACATTCGGCTATCTACCGGGATCCAGTCAAGTAATGTCTTTTCTGCTCTAGTACTTAAAGCTATCCCAACACCAGCTAATCCTCGTGAGCTAGCCGTCGCATCTCCTGACACCCTCAAGGTGAATTTTGCAGATTCATCCTGTTGGCCAGGTGGGGTTAGGTGAATAACCACACTTGGGTCTTGTATGCGTGTTTCTGAAACACAACATACATCAATGGCTCGGGATGCCAGAGTCTTGGCTAGTGATGCTTGTTGTCCTATTTGGCAAAGTGTCCTAACATTAAATGCTCCTATATAAAATTGGTGGCGTGGTTTTAGGAGACCATCGATGGTGGCTTTTTGGCTTCCATCGTTGTCAGTGCACACAGATTGAAGAGGAAGTGAAGAGCCATCAAGTAGAGGAGTTGCATTGGTAGAAGGAAGGCAAGATAATAGAGATGAAGATGAAGACAAAGATGAGCGAGGATTAGAGGGGTTTCGCGTGCACTTCGGATTGTGAGGGCGGTTGTTACTTCCCGGCTGCCCACACCGTGGAAGTTGGTTGCGTGACCGCAGAGCCCAGGGGACAACTGCTTGAGGCCGGTCACACACGGCCTGTTTTTGTTTGTTCTTTTTTATTTGGTGTGTCTCAGTAGCGTATTTATCACTTCTGCCCTGTGACACGGCAGCAGAAAGCGCGGTCGTTGTTAATCCGGGCCCCGACCGATCCGGCATGATATTTTGTGATGTATTTGAAATCATAGGATTGGATTGGGTAACTGCTTTTAGTCTAACTGCTATCCAAGCAACCTTTCTGGCATGGTAGGACCTGCAGGAACATAAGTTCCAGCCAGTATAGCTTGTTGGGTCATTGCAGTGTTCAAGCCCGACCACCACGTCAAGGTAGCAGCTTTCGGTCGGGACTAACTATATATAGTGGAATTAGATAAGAGGGGTAAGAGTTCAGATTTCTATTGGAAAACAGACTAGTTAGAGGCATAATACAGGGTCAGGGTCAGAGAACAGAGTGAATTTACACATCTTGTGGTGGGGAGTTTAAGAGGGTGGGGGTGAATAGTGAAGTAACATTTTTAACTTAAAAAGACAAACAATTCAGGTTTTCCAATGGTTCTCTAACTAATGTCAGCTCATGATGAAAATCCTGTAACCAATCAAATCCCTACAAACCAACACTTGAATAACAAACAATTCAGTATATTTAGAAACTTGAAGGTCAAAATTGAATAGAATGTTACGTAACAAGACAAACACACAGGCATACTGACAGGAAGGCTTTTGCCCAACCAGTTATAAACGAGGTCTAGTAAAAACGCTCTTCAGGAGAGCCAAAGAAATATGTTCAGAAGACAAGATTGAAGAAAAACTTGCGATCATCGAAAAGAACCTAATCGAGAGTGGATATCCTCGAAAGTTTATATTAAAGTATAGAAATGAAGAAGCACACAAACCGAAACCTGACACCGTTGAAAAGAAACCAGTTTTCATCTGCCTAGCGTACAAAAGGGAAGACGTATCCACAAGAACACAAAAAAGAATCACAGGTGCATTAAAAAGAACGTTTCCAGCCGCCAGACTGATCCTATTTCACAACACTGTGTGCTCGTTAACCCAGTCAAAAGTAGATGAGTACCCTACTCACGTCAACTCCAACTGCATTTACCAATTCACGTGCACTTGCGGAAGCAAGTACATAGGAAGGACTGAGAGGACAGCATCTACTAGATTTTCTGAGCACATTCCTAAGAGTCTCCGTACAAAAGGAATAAAAATGTTATCGAGTGCAATCGCCAGACATTTTATTGACACAGGACACACAGTAGAAATTAGCCAAGCCTTCAAAATAATCAATACACAAAGAAACCCATGGCTACTTCGCTTCGCAGAAGCCATTGCTACCAAGAGATTTCGACCAGACCTCTGTATACAGAAAGATAGTGTGATTAATCTTTCACTACATTGGTAACCCTAACTCTATTTTATTTTATTTTTGTTTTGCCTTCCTGTCAGTATGCCTGTGTGTTTGTCTTGTTACGTAACATTCTATTCAATTTTGACCTTCAAGTTTCTAAATCTACTGAATTGTTTGTTATTCAAGTGTCGGTTTGTAGGGATTTGATTGGTTACAGGATTTTCATCATGAGCTGACATTAGTTAGAGAACCATTGGAAAACCTGAATTGTTTGTCTTTTTAAGTTAAAAATGTTACTTCACTATTCACCCCCACCCTCTTAAACTCCCCACCACAAGATGTGTAAATTCACTCTGTTCTCTGACCCTGACCCTGTATTATGCCTCTAACTAATCTGTTTTCCAATAGAAATCTGAACTCTTACCCCTCTTATCTAATTCCACTATATATAGTTAGTTGTTTTTTGACACTGAATAATCTGTCTACTTACATCAAATTCTGGAATTATGTTCCTTATACCTTCTATCTATAACTCCAAGTAATTATGAAAAAAGTATGTGCCAAAACTTTTTTTGAAACTTATGATTTGATTTTGTTTAGGATGTATGCAGTTGATGAGTATACACGAAATAAAACGAGTTTGTATTATCCTGCAAACATGTTCGTTCTTTCTCTCTTCAAAGAAATAATTCACTTCTGATGTTATATGCTACGACTACACTGCTGAAGAAATGATACAAATATACTACTGATTTTAGATTAACTCACCTTTTGACTATAAATCAAAAATAAGATTCGATGTTGTACACACCAAAGTTATTTAGGAGAAGTGGCTTCAAGCTTCACATTTACCCTCCCCCCCACCCCCAGGTATTTGTGATCCATTTAACACAGACCTGGGGTTTGTTTTTTTATCAATGCGAAGGCAGCATTTCCATATTTTTCTTGATTTGCTACATTTACCGACTACTAGTTAGCTGATTATTCCAACTGACTAAAGTCGACCAGGCCAGCAATCGTGTAAATTCACCATATAAACCCAATTTATGTAATCTATATAAATAACTTGTCCATGCCTGTACAACTGGTATGTTCCTGCATGCATAGACAGGAATGAATAAATATTATTATATTATTATTATTCCCTTGGGTTCCTAGTGGAACATAGGGCTTCAACTGCACCTCTCCACTTGCTTCTATCTTCTGCTGTGCTGTTCACTTGCATCCATGGTAGTTCACACTGTTTCAACTCTTCTTCACACGATCTCCTCCATGTCACCCTTGGACGTCCCACTCGCCGCTTCCCTTTCGGGTCCCACTCGAGCGCTGGCCTGACGCGCGATATCACCCAGCGGCCTTCTCAGCGAGTGTCCAATCCATCTCCACTTTCTCCTGTATATTTGTTGAGCTATTGGTTCTTGTTTTGTTTGTTCCCATAGTTTCTTGTTGGTGATCTTGAGTATAGAGCGAAGACAGCTGTTGATAAAGGTGTGCAACAGGCTGTTGGAAATATTCTTTGTGACCCGCCAAGTTTCTGATCCGTATAGAAGAACTGACTGACTTGACGTTTGTATTGAAAATCCGACTGTTGTTGTTGATGCAGGCTGAGTGACGAAGATTTCCAGATTGGTTTCAGGTTGATAAATGTGTTGCTGCTTTATTTTGACTGAATTAGAGTACACGTATATCTTAGCACTTCGCGTTTATATTTGTGTCCTAACGTTGCGATTACTCGACATCCACAACGTAACTCAAAAGGCACTTGCGAAGGAATACGATAGTGTATTATTGCAGCAATCAAAATTCAAAAATCGAGCGAGTACAAAAAGTATCAATTGTTAACATGCAAGATTTAGAGTAATAAACAAATCGAAGTACAATTACACAATGAAAGTATAGTACGATGATGAGTAATAAAACGGGTCACTACAAATGTGTTTCTCGCCTTCCCGATTCTCGATTTGACATCCTTGTCCGTTCCATGTGCCTGTAGTTGAGACAATGCTCCCTAGATAAGTGAATGAAGTAATGAATGGAATGAATAAATACTAGAAAAAATTGTAATTTCGACGAACCGTGGCTCTCTCATTGATGATGATGATGATGATGATGATGATGATGATGATGATGATGATGATGATAGTAATAATTGTAATAATTTTGAGTGGAATTGAAGCTGAACCCAGTAGACAGAAACTCATCTACTCTGCAGAATGATGCAAAAAGGATAGAGTGAGAGAGAGAGAGAGAGACACAGAGGAGTGGGTGGGAGAGACAGAGTAGGTGTGTTATCTTAATTGATTTCATTAACTCACCATAATTCTTTAGAAGGCATGCATGCATGTAGTCGACCTCATCGACATCTCTTCGTTTTCTTTGGAGATGTGTCTCTCTAACACCTACATATTATAATAAGGCTTTGAGTCAATAGATCCTGTAGAACTAGGTGGTTTCATCAGCCGAGTTTGTTCTACCGAGTGAATGATGATTCACTTGAGCTCAGTATTTTTTCCTGTTCAAAATCAATATGTATGCAATAATATATTTGTTCCTTGTGTGTGTGTGTTTATTTCCTGTATAGTCTTACCTCAAAGCAAAAGAATCAGCAGCTCGATCTTGGCAAATGCAGGTTCATCTGTTACGTGAAGAAGTACAAACAACTGCTAAACACATTGAAGATAAAGTCAAAAGAGTTTTAGAAGAAGTTGGTGAATAAACACAAAAGTAAACGTGTCTCTCTCTCTCTCTCCTTCTTGGAGTTATCGACGCCGTTTTTTGACTTTTGGCTTATTACTACGTTTCAAGCAATACACCAAACTATTCCAGCATCATTTTTGTTTTCTTGAAATTTTTAATAATACAATTTTAATATTTACTGCATTCTTGCACTTCTCTTACACTGTACATAGGCGCATGCGCATGTGAAGCAAGAGTTTCTGATTAAAGTTGCAGCAAATATATGTGTATTACTCAGTTGGAAGAGTATAGTGCTAGCGATTGTATGGCAGGAGTGAATTGTATAATGTTTCAAAAGAATGGATACTGAACAAAGAATACTCTTTTCGATAACCCCTTCTTCATCAGGCTCTACAGTTATATACATACATTATAGTGAATGAATGAATGAATTAGTGTAATGAACAACATTAATGCCGTTGTTTAAATAACATCGAATCAATAATATTGATAGATTACAGCTGAATAGCATCAACATAACAATGAAATGAATGTCAGAAAAATTAGGAAAGATAATATTACAAATTCATGAATTTATAGTCTCTACTGAAGGCCGGCCAGGGTAGTAGCAATGGCTAGCTGGACTTGCTTCATTTGCACACACAGAGCACTGGTTGTTTGAGGCGAATTGCAATAGCCTCTGGTGTTTGGAGCATGCGGTGCTTCGATGATTTTGGCAATTTATTAGGCACCCGGTAGATTATAGAGAAGGATTCTTCAATCCTGGCTGGCTTTGTGGCCGGTTTGCACCAGATGGTCCAATATCGAACTGTTAATGGTTTTAACTACATCTTTACTTAGCCATAGTGGGAGATGTTCTCGAGCTGGGACGAAAAATCAAGTTCCTAGGGCAACGGCTGATATAATTCGCTCCACAAGTGCAGTTTAATTGGTAGATACAATTTGAAGTAGCTAGTCTAGTCTAGGTACTTCATCTTTCAGTCGAGGAATCACCATCGGTCGTGTAGGGAATAAGACGTGTAGTTCGCCAGCATGAAAAGTTCTTTGGACTGATTTTCTTAATTTCTTCGTAATTATTTCGTTAGGTATATCGCCCTTGAATTGCAGTCGTATGTATAAAGAGGTTTCTTGTTTACGGATAGTAAGTAGTCCTTTACCGCCGCTTTCTTTGTCATTTGTTTCTTGATAAATTTGTCGTGATAGCTATTTTCGATCAAAGTATCATATATATAATGCTTAATTCATCTTCCAATTACTTCTTCTGAGCATATAGCATTTCATTTAGAAAGAATACAGCAAGTTTAATTCGTCATAATTGAGTCGTTGGCGCAGAGGTAGAATGCTTGTCAGCCAGGGGTTCTACCCCCTACCGACGCACTCCTAAACCTCGCTTAGCTGGTCATAAGCCAGACAAAGAGGGAAGTTTGGGTGTGAGACTAGCAGTTACATCCCGTAAAAATACACACCATTGCTGCCGAAACTTCAAAGCTGTAGCTTGAAGCCCCATGTTCCACTGGGAACTCAAAGGAATAAAATAAATAAATAAATTTGTCGATTTCATTCTCAAAAGCACCTGTACAATCGCATTTATATAGATTAGTTTACACGGATACAATTACTACTTGCTTAATTCCATATGGTAACGAAGGCGATAATAATTTTCAACTTGATATGTAAGTTTGAAGGTACGAATATAGATTACATTACAAGAGGCTTAGAGACAAGATTGCATAGGATTAGAAAACAGTTACAACGTATGCAAAATTAATATTTGATAACTGATATTCTCTCGCCGCCCACTACTTCGGAGCAACGGGAAGGACAGACTTCCGCATATGACCACTTCATTGTGCATATATCAGTTCACCTGCTCTTGCGGAGCTAGGTACATAGGGTCGTTCTATGCAGGTCTTATCAAAACGTGTTAGAGAACATCATCCAGCATCGGTCGGTCGGTCGGTTTTCGACATAGAACTTTGCACATATGTGCGACAGTTCAAGTCACCACACTCCATGTAGCACACAAACCAAGAGAAGAAAGTAGGAGAAATGCATAATATAAACAGTAAACAGAGGTGTGAGACAAAGGAATAGTAATAACGAAGAACAAAACAGTTTCATTGGAAATCATAAGTCACAAGGAGTGGATGCATCTGCGCCAGCCATTGAGAACGATTTTGAGCCATGTCGCCAATTGTTTCCAACCATTGGTTTTTACCGTCCCGAGGACCCCCACCAGTCAGGAAGTCTACACCTTCCTACGTGGCTTACTCTAACTGTTGTAGATTTCATTGACTGGTGCCATGTTTTGGTTTGACCGCCGCTAGCTCTTTTCCAGCCTGACCCTATATCATCTAACATTGCCCATTGTCGAGGAAGGCGATGACTAGACATACGTAACACATGTTCTTACCATCTCAGTCGATGTAATTTCACAGTCTCGTCCACTGATTTCCCCTCCTTACGTAGCACTCGACCGATGGCCTAACCTCAATATTGCTCACCTTATTATACCACTTCACACGGGAGATAGAACGCAGATACCTATGATCAAAGACAGCTAATCTTTTCATGTCTTCCACTCTCAATGGCCAGGTCTCACAGCCATAAAGGAGGACGGAGCGGACTGTTGAGCAGTACACACGCTCTTTGGCGTGTCCGAATTCGGTCGGTAGTCGGATATCGCGTCTACTAAGCCAGAGACGGCGTAAACTGGCATATGCGAAACTAGCCCTCTGTATTCGTGCTGAGATTTCGTCGGGCTGATGGTACTTCCCAAGTAAGTGAAGCGCAATAGCTGAACACCTTGTCAATACCTGTCACAGTATCTCAACTGACTCATCATTCAGAGTCATTTACATAGTAAACAAAAATCTACCAAATGCAGTGTGTTTCCGACTTCTTTATACTGCGGAAGCTCTTGCCATATGCATCGAAAAGCCGGAGCTATGTGTTCAAAATGAAACTAGTCTAGCCTTTACAACTACCATGGACCTAGTTCGGTATGTTCCCTTATCCTTCCATTTTTTTGGTTTCTCCTCTGTGTGTGTAATTTTCTCTCTTCGTCTTCATTCAATTCATCCCATTTTTTTCAGTTATAAAATCAGTTATTTTAGGTTTGTTTCCATGCTCCTCCTGATCACACTTGTAATCCGTTTAGAATAACCATTTTACAATTATATTCTAATCCTGTGTTAATTTTTTGTTTCTATGCCTCTTGTAATGTATATTGACACCTCCTAACTTACATTTCAAGTTAAAAATCTTGATTTCAATTTGTTCCCATGCTCATTTTGCTCACACCTGTAATTCGTTCTATCCCTAAGTAACTTTCGTCTCGAAGCTTCTTGTAATTCATATCAAGTTGAAAATAATTATCACCTTTAATTCGCCTTTAAAATTAATTTCTCCAGTTATCAAATATTAATTCTGCATACGTTGTAACTGTTATCTAATCCTATGCAATCTTGCCTCTCAGTCCCTTGTAATCTATATTCGTACCTTCAAACTTTCAAATCAAGTTGAAAATTATTATCACCTTCGTAACTATATGGAATTAAGCAAATAGTAATTGTATCCGTGTAAACTAATCTATATGAATGCGATTGTACAGGTGCTTTTGAGAATGAAATCGCCGAAATGATATCTATGCTTCTGAACTTCTTGTTCTTTTCAATCTAATGTTCCGATGGGTATTTTCCACGATATGAAATAAATTTGTCATTAAGCCAACATATCAACTGACTGCGACTTTACAATTAGCCAGGATATGCAATAAAGCAAAACCAGTCGAATATGTCCATATTAGTGTTAAATTGTAAAGTCCGTAACTAAGTTTGTCATCACGGTTTAGTGGGACTCAAAATTTTGGTTGGTTTTCTGTAGGTGGTTTTCGTCAACCGATGAACTACCAAATATTTAGGTAAGTGCCATGTCCATGCGTTAGTGAAACAGCTAAATTAAAGTATCGCATCCCAAGATTGCGAACGCTCCACTGACCTTGAATGCCTGCTAGTGGTTGGATAACGCGACCTGTCATTATAATAAGGCACTATTATAAACGCTATTCACCAACGGTTTTAGGTACTCTTCAGGCAATGGATTGATGGCGCTTAGCCGCAAATGTACTTGTAGTGCTTCCATGCGCCTGCAGTGGTGTTCAGAAGCTGGTCGTGGACATGTTTTTAGGTGCACATAATGTAAGAAACGAATGAGCATTCGTGTTGGTGAGCTGCACACTCAGTTCATTGTTTTCTGGGAACTTTCTTTGCTAAATCGAAAATACTTTTGATGAATATACTGTTTATGTGACCTTAGTAGATATTGTATTCCTGAGGGAGATAGACTTCCGTGGAGAGAGAAAATACCTTGGTGTTTACTGTACAATGATTCCAACATTAGGGAGATATAGCGCCCTGGGAGTTGAATAATGTTACACCGCTGTTAGAAGGAGTTGGCGTGACTGTTCATATCGATGGAACAGTTCTCATAAAGAAGAAAATATGACCATGGTCACCCTAGAGGCAACAACGTTTAGGTACTGGGTATTTATGACACTGAATTTCAGAAGGGGGTAATGGAGGTGGTGATTCTAGATTGTAGTACCAACAACCTTCTACCCATTATTCAAAGGCTGGCCATCGTTTGCACTACGATTCACACAGATTTGGAATATATCCATCATCGAGTTGACCATTCTGATGATTTCGTCAACCTCATACCTGGGACTCATACCAGTTCAATAGTGGGTTTCTGGAATAGAATGAAAAGCAGGATAAGAGCAATGTATGTTTAGCAAAACGAACTTATTTTGAGTCACCTTGATGAATATATGTATAGAAATTGGCTCAAATTAAGAATTTACATTTAGTATAACTGGGGCGTATTTCTAAGTCATGCCATAGGGAGGTACCATGTGTTTTCTTGCATCTTTTTGAAAATAAACGTCATCTTTTGAGTAGGGATCACTTATTTTTATGATTGGTCGACTCAACGTCACTCGTGCGTTTGCATCCCGGGGATCGTAATACTTTAACTTTGCCATTGAAAGCTATTTCAGGGAGAAAAGAAGGTTCTGAGGAACTGTTAAGTGGAAATAAAACACAATTAAGGCTTAGTATATCGGTAACTAAAGTCATTTGCGTCACCAAGAAACGACCGCCGCAATGACCTTGATAAGTCTTTATGAACCAATCAGATGAATCCAAAATGCATAGGCGTGATTTAAAAGATATTTTTATAGAAATCTAGCTTTATGTTTGTAAGAATACTTATATAGGGTAATGTTCTTGTATGTGTTTCAAGAAAACCTCCTCATTTCTTTCTGGAGTTTTCAGTGATAGTCCAAACCTGTTTCTGTACATAAATTCCTCCGATAATGTGTATGTTAATGCTGTTTCGTGACCCAATATATCATTACAAAAAAAATACATTTACAAAAGATACAAAAGAAGGAGTTATGCAGTCCTTAGAATTATCATTTACATTTGCAATGTATGGTGCCAAATGGTGACTGTAAACGATAACGGCAGAAAATGAAACTACTTAATGAACGGATTAATGACATTTAGCAACCAGTCGGATGAGTCCAGAGCATATAGGCAGAATTATGGATGCTGTACAATAATCACGTAGCAAATTTCACCGAGATCTAGTATTAAAGTACTGCTTAGACTATACGTCGAGGGTGTTTCTATAGCTTTTTGTTGTGTGTAGTCACAGAGTGAAGTAAGGATGACTCACTAACCTGCAGAATAGTACTGACTGCAGTAGGGAAGTAGGCTGGTGAGAATGACAGGGTTAAAGGAGAATGATAATCAGGAGGGCTTCGTGTGCTTTTGGAAATGTGTGGGTGGTTGTTATTTACCGGCTGCCCACACCGTGGAAGTTGATTGATTCTTCGGGTACCTGAAACAAAAAGAGGGTTAGTTTCGCCTGACTGTATAGCCCAAGGCGACAACTGCTTGAGGCTGGTCGCACACGGCCTATATGAACTGGTTTCTTGGGTTGATTCCGTATTAGTACTTAC
Source organism: Trichobilharzia szidati (assembly GCA_944472155.2). Classification (NCBI taxonomy): domain Eukaryota; kingdom Metazoa; phylum Platyhelminthes; class Trematoda; order Strigeidida; family Schistosomatidae; genus Trichobilharzia; species Trichobilharzia szidati. The sequence continues at coordinate 84,097,979 of OX235279.1, read as the reverse complement.
CTCAGGTTAAGGACCACCGTGGGGTAAGTCGGGATGTACAATTGTTGGGGTCGTCCTTTTCTCACCTCTCACTCTTCAGAGTGGATAGACAGCATCGCTTGCTGGCATGCTGGTCATCTGAGGGAAACACTTTACTGCTGTTACATCCCTGTTCCCCAGCAGTACGACTTCACCCACAGACCCCCACCATAGTGTAAAAGAGAAAAATTCCTACACATTGCCGGTAACTGCTTTTAGTGTAGTCGCTATCGTAACAATCTTCCTGGCATGATAGGACCTGCAGGAACAATAGTTACTGTTATGTATGTGAATATGAGGACCTTGTAGACTACGAGCGAATCTAACTAATGCGCTGGCTAATCTGTCTTAATCGCACGTCAACAACAACAACAATAATACCGCCGGGCACGCAAGACAAATAAAAGAGAAGACTGGACGTTGATATGAGAGCTTTTACTGTCTCAAACAACAGTCGAAAATGTTAAACAACAACTCCGTATTTATACAGTTAGGAAACTCAATGTCACATTTTAAAAATATTAACGACCTTGGGAATTCAGTAATTTAAATCAATAATCACGCAGATGCGTGAAATCAATGATTATGCTAGTGTGTGAAATAAATAATGAATATTAATGATTCCCCTGCGTATATATTACCTCCCCCTTTTAAAAGGAATCTTGCAAACAGTTTAGTATCTTTTTTCCTTGGGGTCGATTTGGAAAGGAATTGTTTGTGTTCGTTTGCGCTGGGATCGTCGGCTGGGTAGCATCTCTTGTTTTGCTTCTGGTTTGACTGGTGGTATTTTGAAAGTTTCCAGTAGTAATTCCAGTGGCAATTTAGGTTGTTGGGATGTAGTATATCGACGTCGTATCTGATTTTTATGTCTAATCCACCATTCATCCCCAACTTTAACCTTATACATTAGAGTTCCATGTCGACATTCTATCAAGCCTTCGGCCCATTTTCTGTTCCTCGGTCGATAATCGCGCACATAGACAGCATCAGCCTTGCGGTAATACGTCACACTATTTCTTCGTTGATGTGACGAAGATGGTAACATGGAGTGGTGATGAGTTCGTAGCATTCGACCCATTAGAAGTTCTGCAGGGCTTTTCTTCTGTTCTGTCAGTGGTGTAGTTCGGTATACAAAAAGAAAGTTTTGTATTGCTTCCGGTTTCGCCCCTCCCCCTGCTTTCAACAAAACTCGTTTGAAGGTGTCGACAAATCTTTCTGCCTGACCGTTGGATTGAGGGTGATAAGGTGGCGTCCGCACGTGTTGTATACCGTTTCTCCTGCAAAATTCCTGGAACGCTTGTGAGGTGAACTGACTGCCATTGTCAGATACGATGATTTCTGGTATACCGTGACATGCGAAGATCTTTTCCAGGACTGATACTGTTCTGCTGCTAGAAGGTGGTGTCACTTGTACTACCTCCGGCCACTTTGAGTAAGAGTCCACGAGAACCAAGTAGTATATACCTTCTATCGGCCCAGCAAAATCCACATGTAGGCGGGACCATGGTTTTGACGTGGGCCATGCTCTTGGTGGCGGATCTTTGGCTGCCATGACAGACATCACTTTCAGTTTTTGAGCAGAGCCTCTCTTACTGGAGCTAACAGTTGCTACTTTGTTGCTACCAGACATCGAAGCACTTTTGGCGCAGCCATACTCACTATGACGATTCGAAGTTGGTTTTTCATTAATCACGTCATTCTTTCTAATGGGCTTAGGTTTAATATATCTGTCTCTGATTTCTGGCTTTCTTGTTGAGGGTTCAATACTTTCGACCTTATTGCATACACTGCTTAACGGAATTTCTGACAGGTGCAGCTTCTCGAACCAGTCTAAACCCAAGAGATCAAGGTTTGAATTATTGACGTAGCATGTGCCGATGAAATGACTATCGCGAAAACTAACGCTGCATTTAATTTCTCCATTCAATCGAAGTCTTCCACCACATGCACTAATTGCTATTTGATTTGTCTTCTCTATGGTAGGGCATCCCAACTTCTGCCATAATTTCTTTGATATGATTGTAATGTCGGATGCTGTGTCGATTTGTAGGCGTGCCGGTCGTGTATTAATCGTGAGATCGATATATTTGCGAGGTGCTGGAGTACTAATATGATATGCGGCAGTAACACCCAAAGACTTGGGCTTGTTGCGCCGTCTGGGTCGGTTGTTGCGTTTGCAGTAGCCATCTTTGTGACCAACAGTATGGCATTGACGGCATTTATGCTGTTTGAATGGGCACAATTTTGCAAAATGCCAGGAGCCACAGTGCCAGCAGGCTGATGGTGGTTTATGCTGAGGATGAAGCGGTGCGGTTGATGTCGACGGTACTGGATGCACCGCATGCACTTCTGCTGCATTTTGGCTACCACACTGCACCAAGACGGTATCGTTGTGAATGTTGATTAAACGCTGATATTCTTCACCGACGTCTTTCAAAGTCATTCGTGGATCTTGTTCCAGACGATTTAATAGACGTGTGCGTATATCAGCAAATTTGGGAGACTGCAAACCACAAATGAAAATCAATACCTTGAATTTTTTTTCTGAAAGCGATTTCAATTTAAAACGTTCACACGTGCGATTGACTATACCCAACTGAGTATGGATATCATCATTTTCGTTCAAAACTAGTTTCATGCAATGATATCGAATGTTGAATAACGATCTCTGATCACCAAACTGATGACGAAGGGTATGGACAGTTTCATCGAATGATCTTTCACCGGGCTTCTGTGGCAGAATTAAGTTGCAGTATTTATCTAGCTCATCTGCTCCCAATTTACGAAGTAGAAGCCGTACTTTCCAGGCATCATCTTTATCCGCAAAGTCTACTCGAAATAGGTCTTCATATCTGCGAAACCAGGTATCAAGTGTTACGTTCGCATCTGGATCATAAACAAATTCTGAGATGCTACTACCAATGCTGTCGTTGGCTGTAGATGAATCAGCAGAGCGTGATATTTGTAGACCAGCAAGCATTTCCATCAATTTTAGCTGCTGTTCCATTAGTTTCTCTAAACGCAGTGGGTCCATCTTCAGCAAACCCGTCGCCAAATTTGTTATGTATGTGAATATGAGGACCTTGTAGACTACGAGCGAATCTAACTAATGCGCTGGCTAATCTGTCTTAATCGCACGTCAACAACAACAACAATAATACCGCCGGGCACGCAAGACAAATAAAAGAGAAGACTGGACGTTGATATGAGAGCTTTTACTGTCTCAAACAACAGTCGAAAATGTTAAACAACAACTCCGTATTTATACAGTTAGGAAACTCAATGTCACATTTTAAAAATATTAACGACCTTGGGAATTCAGTAATTTAAATCAATAATCACGCAGATGCGTGAAATCAATGATTATGCTAGTGTGTGAAATAAATAATGAATATTAATGATTCCCCTGCGTATATATTAGTTCCAGCCAGTGTAGCTTGTTGGCTCATTAGGATATGCGTAAGCCTGACCACGACCTCAAGGTAGCAGCTTTCGGTCGGGGTTTAGATTATATGTATCTTAGACTATATTCTCATTGGAAGGCAGAAAACGTGTAGCCAACTGTCATCCCAGGGTTACATTGAAAACGTGGTCAGTTATACGGATGATTTTGTTAATTCTTTGAATCGGACTCACACAAATTCCATCGGTAGCTTCCAGAGTCAACTTATAAAGAGAAACAGAGAGATGGGTGGGTCAAAAAACACAATGATATACAGTTATCACGACGAATTTATGTACAGAAATTGGCTTAACCTTACTATGAGGAATCCTATGAGAAATTGTAAGGTTTCATTGGAAAATTTATAAGAACGTTACCCAAGGTAATAGAATTTTTAACATTTTACTGGCTTTATATAAACGTTTTCTTCTAAATTACGCACTTCTACTTCGGACGTATCTGATTGGTCGATAGAGATCTGTCAGGGTCTTTATTAGGTGATTTCCTTGTAGGCTTCTGTAGTTTGGTGACACCACCAAGCCACGTGAATATTCTCAAAATTCAACAACTGACTTACTAACATTACAGCGAAAATCAAGCATGTGGCGAAAAGTATGTCTGAAGTCACCTTCATGTAACAGATAGAATGTATTATACGGTTTCATCACTTGGGAGGACGGATGAAGATATCAAAGGCAGCCGCAATCGGAAAAGCAAGATACGCATTTATCAGTCTGAAATCAGTTTGGAAATCTTCTGCAGTCAGCCAGCATAAGGAACCAGATGGATTCAGATTTTCAACATAAATGTAAGGTCGGTTCTTCTAAATGGGTCATGAACTTGACGCATCACGGAAAAGATTTCCAAGGGGCTGCTTCAAGCTTTTATCAAGAGCTGCCCACTTCGCTGGCTCCATACTGAAGATCAAGGGGCCAGAAAGAGTTAACAACAAGAAACTCTGGCTGGGAACAAACCAACCAAGAACCTATTGATCAAAAGTATTCAGAGGAAATTGGAGACAGATTAGACAGACGCTGACGGGACCGTCAAATGACATCGTGTGCCAGGCTCTCGACTGGAATCTGGATAGGAAATGACGAGTGGGTTGTCAGTGGGAGGGTGGAATGGAGGATATCGTGTGCGGAGGAGAGGCGACACTATGGGGGAAAGGTGGGCCTAGCTCAAGAGGACAGCGGAAAATAGAACAGAGTGGGGATATATCATTGAAGTCCTATAATTCACTCGGAATATAAGGGAACAATAATAATGATTTGATCAAGAACAATTCTTTGTTCAATTTTGTATATAATGCGAACAACTTTATATTGTTCCCCTTTCGAGAAAATTATACTGCATATTAGCTACTACATAACTACAAATGTGTGGTACATTTGAAATCTGTAAACACTCAGCATGAATAGAAGGAGTATCTTCAGTAATTCCGTATTAGTTTGTTTATTAAATGTATCACACAGTGAAACAGTCGTATTATTTACTGGATGACGCTTCGAACATAATCTAGTATTGTTCATAATCATTTCATCAATTATAATCACACAACTTCGAAACTTCCCTTTTATAGTTTTCTTTGTTATCTCCTATTTGTCATCGTTTGGGTAGTAGAATTTTCCAGATGTCCGGGTAGACAGTAGTTGAATCATACCTATTATAGAAAATATCCCCATTTAGACATTTGGAAAACAGAAAGATTGAGAGAAGAAATATTTACTTTTCAATTAGATCATCTCTGGCTCTACTCTAATATATATAGCATTTTTACAATACACAACAATTTACCAAACAAGTGGCACTGATATATTTGTTAACAATAATTAAACAGTGTCAAAATGTCAATGGGTTGATAATTAAAGAAGAAAATCAATACACACATTTAAAAGGTAGAAATGGATAGAATAAATTAATTTTACAAGGATAACACGTAATTAAAGATGAAATGGTCAAAATTAAAAAAATAAAATAATTTGGACAATTATAATTTAGTAGATTTAGGGGGAGGGGGAGGGGGGCGACGTAGTTCTGTCTTGTAACGATGGCCACGGTAAGGAAAGTGGCTGTACAAATTTCTTCTGTACACATAGGCTTGGTTTCTTTTGGTGGATTCCGATTGCTTCAGCTGTCTGTAGAAGGCGAAGTCGTAGAGCAAAGTTAAGATTAGTAGGAATGCGATAAATAATTTTAAATGTAGTATTTTATTTTTTTTTATTTTTTTAAATTTTTGTTTACAGCTTGATTCCACACAGTACTCTTTGGTAGAAGTATGGAATTTTCAGCATGGATATCGGTAGCCCAAATTTTACAGGCCGACCTTAGATATCGGGTGTGCGTCGGCAGGTAATCGAACCCCGGACCATGCGCATGGTCGGCGGGAGTCCTAACCACTGTGCTACCGACGCACACATCAACCTTATGCTACGTATCAACAAGGTGTGCTAAAATAGAACTGCGAATAGGTCTTGTTTGTCCCTTGCTTAACCACGCTGGATGATGTTCAGAAATAGGACGATGAAACTACCTAATTGTACGCCCAATGTAGCTTGCTCCGCAGCTGCAGTCAAACTGGTGGACACACATAGACACATGTATATATATATATGCGATTGTACAGCTTGAGGATGATATCGCCGAACAGAGTAACTCTTCACTGAACTCCTTTTCTTTTATATGACTCATTGGAGATTTTCTTGTTGAATTAGTTTTCGCCATTCCATTTCCAACGTGGTGTAAATTGTTTTTCTAAGAAATCCCGAAGTAAAATCTGCAACCAAACCGTTGATTTATTATAGTAGTTAGGCGTAAAATCGTGAAGACAGAATTTCTCTCAAATACAGTTCTATAATATACATAAATATAAAAATAGAACCGAAAATTTGAAGTGTCTAGGCTGTCACCAGGCGTCAGTGAGAAAAAAACCGCTGAAGATCTCTCTGTCAAATTTAACTTGCGTATTGGAATAAAAAACGTGCGAATGTGCAGGTCAAGATCATAGGGATTCAAATAAACTATAGTCAACGCAGAGTGGAACATAGAGAAAAGATGTATGGAAAACAAAATTGTAATCGTAAGGAGATAATTACGCCAGTCCAAAAGGAATATCTATACAATAAGTGAGATAAATTCCAACGTAACTCGATGACTGTGGTTACATATTAACAGGCAGATAAACAAGAAATCAACTCATACTACTTACTAGTAGTCGCTAAAACACTCATAAAATGATGGTAAAGGATTGAAAGGAAAGTAAGTAGCACCAGGTATCAACGCGTTGTTCTTTGCTGAATGTAACTGAATAGTGCTGCGTAGTTATGTGTTAGGGACGATTCCCCCTCTGAATGTTGTTGGTATTTCTTTTATTGTTTGAAATAATGGCTGACACACACGAGGACCACCATGGATTCGTAATGAAAGGGAGCTGGGAAGTATGGAGAGCGATCAATTAGTATCTGTTCAACATGTCAACACACACGCAGGAAATATTCCATCACCGATCAGCATGATTTTTACTATTTGGTGGACTAGTAGCTATACAGATTTAATAACATCACAGTAATCCGTGTCATGAGCGATAATGTCATTCATTTCGAATCTGGCTTACATTGACTTTATTTATTTCATTTATATTAGCATAGCTTGATTCCAGACAGTATTTTGGTACAAGTATGGAATTTTCAGCATGTGATATTGGTAGCCAAAATGTAGCAGGTGTGCGTCGGCTAGAGGTCGAACCACAGATCATGTGCATGGTTGGTGAGTGTCCTAACCACTGTACCACCGACTTCTGGGTCATGCAAGGTGTCGACATTTTATGTTAGAAGCTCAGTGTCATCCCACATTTCCTGACGTGAACCAGTGCAAGTGATCTCCGATTTCGTTTTGTGTTGAACAACCATCCAGGGATGACTTTATATTCATCAGGTTCTATACAAGTCAACCAGAGTTATACTGAGCTTCTTAACAGTTGGTTGTAAATCACTGAAGTTGGCTGGTAGCAGCGTTGGTGGATTATAAGTAACCATTGCGGGTTCAGTGGTAGAACGCTCGCCGACCACGACTCATGTTGTCGGGGTTCGAAACCTCACGGACGATCTCATAGACCTCGCAGAACCAGTAGTAAGGCTGGTAAAGAGGGAATGTTGGGCGTGTAGCAAGCTACACCACCCAATTAAAACAAAATTATTGCTCCGGAAATTTCAAAGCACTATCTTCAAGCCCTATGTTCCACTCCAAATGACAATAAATGAAACAATAAATAAAAAATAGCCATTGTTCCCTTACAGACCTAATTCATTTGATATATTTACTTCTGGACCATTGTCCAACGCCGTTAGTTAGAGGAGTCGTAAAGTCAATCAGAAATTCCATACGGGCACACCTAGTTTATACAGGGGTCAAGATTAACAAAAATTCAGCTTTTTACGATTATATACAGGGTGCCTGCCATCTCAACTCCCTAGGTTGGTACGTCTTCAGTTGCTGAGCTTAACTGAGGCAGTTACCATAAAGATTTTTCAACCCAATCTCTGTGTTCAAGAAAAGTTTGTTCAGTCTCTCTCCCTCCCTTGGCCTTCGTCCTCAACGTAGAATAGTTGTCTCCGTCGGTGATACCGGTTAACTGCTAACATAACCTTATCATATTTAATTTTATTTGTAATGCTAACTGTATTATCAATATCATGCTGTGATGTAGTTGTACATTTTATTCTCTGTTTAACAATTCATCATCGTTATAAAATTAAATTATCTAATTGCTGTATGACAATAACTATTTTCTCCTCTACTCTTACGAGCACAATTTATTACTCACAGTCTATGATGTGCCCATTACGGATAGATGGAATATTGCAAAACCGAAGCATCAGGGAGTGAGACAACATACAGCAATATATTATGACTCTTAGTAACACACTGTAATCGGAACGTCATATACTTATCAATATTTTATGCAATAAATTTATCTGATAATGGAGTTATATTCTGCAGCAATGTCAAATTCCGCCTACTGACTAAATTTACGGCCGTTCCCTGATGTTCAAATAGCTATTCGCTTCTTGACGATAGGCGGTAGAATATAAATAAGGTGAGAACACACACACGAACACATCATGATAAAAATATCTGTAGAGTCATATTATCAGATCTAAGTTTGTTTGACTGTAGAGATAAATAAATCTGACATTTGATCTGACCAACCCTGTGAGTCTTTTCAGTATTCCTTTCAAAGTCCACGAAATTTGTCTTTTAAGTGGTGTGAAATACTCACTTATAATTCTATCATGCTGATATCTGATCTTTAGCCTTTATTTGTTATTTAGAGATGAAAGAGTTAAGCGAAAATTCACGTCAAATATATTTATTCACCTACCTTCAAAGGGAATGAAGTCCGGACTTTGAAATATACGAAGTGCTCTTCGTTCGTATAATTGAATTCTTTCTATTGAGTGTTTATTATGAAATTTCGAACCATCAGATCACACCACATACTCGTGAACACCTCAATTCGACACTTAGCATGATGAGTTTATTGTCGAATCGGAAATATTAGTAATACATGAGCTGTTTTAAGTGATATTTCAGTAACCACATCTAGACGAGATCATGTGCAGACAGTCGCCCTATCGTCATTTACGTAATAGGCGATTTGGATATAGTACCGATCAACACTGTAAAGTATAATTTTGTATTTTCCATGGCGCCAATTAAAGGCAGAAGAAATGAATTGGATAAGCGGTTAGTGCTACTTATAATCCTATATAATTAGTTTATCAGAAACGAAGTAACAATATGTTTGGCACACTGGAAAGGGCAATCAGAGAAGAGAACCATGAGAAGGATGTTGCCATATGATGCACATTTCAAGAAGCTATCGAATGAGACGATATTTGACCAATTCGTCAAGGATGTGGTAAATGATGTGCAAATGGCCGGTTAAGAATATGGTATACAAAATTTAGCTATGTACCATACGTTTCACGAAATTAACATTCCTATCAGCCTCCTCAGTCTTGTCTTCTTCACATTTGGTGTCGCTGCCTCTGCCGGAGATGAAGGTGCCGTGGCAGCAGTGGTTCGAGGAGGGAGATGTGCGGGCGTTCCTCAGGGACTTCGAAGCTGTCGCGGAGCTGGTTGGAGTGCAGGAGCAGAAGGCGAAGCTGGTTGTCTTGGGAACGCTGCTGAGGAGCCGCGCGAAGGCTGCGTACGACAACGCTCGTGAGCTGGAAGGTGAGGCGGCGTGGGACAAGGTCGTCGAGAGGCTCGTGTGCGAGTTCGACAGCCCTGCGGACAGACAAGAGGCACTGCAGAAGTTTCGGACGCTGAGACTTGGCCAGGATGGGGATCCGCTGGTTCTCGCAGTAACGCTGACGAATCACCTGCGACGCGCGTTACCCACCCTAGACGAAGATTCACGGGAGCAGTTGCTTGCATCTCAGTTCCTCGAATGCGTCCCGACAGATATCGCGCATCAGTTGCAGCTAGTTAACGCAGCTCAGCCAATGGATGTTTATGAAATGGCCAAGGTGACAAGGCAGATAATGACCTCGCATGTTGCTCCAGTGATGTCGAAGGGCCAAGATTCCAAGAAGATCGAAGACCAGATTGAAGAGTTGAAACAACAGGTTGCGGCTATGCAGATAAAGAAAAGAACAAACAACAGATGCTTTGCTCGCGGAGGAACCGGTCACTGGCAGAGAAACTGCCCGAAACGAAGGCAGAAAAACCTTAAACGATACAGTCTTCCTTCTTTTTCTCACTCGCGTTTGGAGGTGGTCGGGTTAGTCGAAAGAGGTCCAGTGTACGGGAGATTACGGGTGAACGAAAAAGAAATAGTTTGTTTGATCGGCACAGGGGCCGCAGTTTCGTTGATAGATAGAGAAATAAGGAAATAAGGCCATGCACATTAGCAGTTCAGACGGTAGGAGGACATCCGTTGCACATTCTTGGCGTTTCAGACTGCGTTGTAGAGATTGGAGCAGGAAAAATACGATATCCGTTTATTGTAACTTCTGATATAAGACGAACGATTTTGGGAGCAGACTTTCTCAGAGAAGTAGGAGCTGTAATCGATATGAAGAATAGAAAAGTAGTCACAAAACACGGGCAATTCGCGATACATGAGAATAGTGAAGTCGCTGAGGTGGAAAACACAACCATTGTTCCGCAAGATGCACCACGTCTAACCACGTTGATGAATAAATATGCCGGTTTATTCACTAGTGATGGAGACCCACACGGTTATTGTGATAAGGTAAAGCATAACATCCCACTGAAGGATACGGGGAAGACAGTCTTTCCATCGCGACGAGTTCCGGTTCACCTTGAAGAAGAAGTTAACCGACAAGTCAGAGAAATGTTAGACGACGGAATAATCGAAGAAGCCGACAGCCCGGACAGTTCGCCAATTCGTTTTGGTGAAGAAAGCTAACGGGAAATATAGGTTTTGTGTCGATTTCAGACAGCTGAATAGCCTCACCGAAGTAAAACAGTGTGCAATGCCTACGGTAACAGAAACCCTTGATCGCCTTCATAAAGCCAAGTTATTCACCGTGTTCGACCTACGATCGGGTTACTGGCAGATCCCAATAGCAGAAAGTGATCGAAGTAAAACAGCTTTCACAGTTGAGCAGAAACAATACCAGTTTAAACGAATTCCATTTGGATTGGTAGGTGCCCCATTTACATTCAGAAGATTAATGACCTTATTACTGAAGGGTCTGAAGAACGTAGAAGTATATGGAGATGACTCAGTGGTGTATAGTGAGACAGAAAGCGACCATATAGACCACATCGAGGCTATCTTAAAGAGAATTGATGACTTTGGACTGCGGATTAATAAGAACAAGTCCCAAATAGCTAAAAACACGGTTATCCTCCTAGGTTACAAAGTGGGAAATGGTGAAATACGGCCATTGCCGGAGAAAATCCTGACGGTCAAAACCAGCGAAGTGCCAAATTCAAAGCGAAAGCTGAGACAGTTTTCGGGAAGAGCGGCATTCTACAGCCGATTTGTCAAAAATTTCAATGAGACAGCAAAACCACTACATACGTTGCTGAGTGACGCGAAATTCATGTGGACGGAAGAGGCACAGCAAACGTTTCAGCGAATTAAAGAGCTGTTAGATGGTCAACAGATGACGTTGAAACTGCCAGCGCCGGGGAAGCAGTTCACAGTTTCGACAGACGCCAGTGATTATGGTATAGGTGCTGTTTTAAGACAAACGGATGGGGTTGTTGAATACGCTAGCCGTGTGTTGACACTTGCAGAACAGAAGTATTCTACGGTGGAAAAGGAGTGTTTAGCCATTGTATGGGCACTAGAAAAATGGAGACCATATCTGAT